>OX457033.1:12764447-13288069 GCA_949752745.1 Protula sp. h YS-2021
TTCGCAAATGCAGAACACGATTTGACTGCTTATGACGTAATCTGTCGCTCCTTGAGAATTCACGTTGAGCAAGGTTTATCTCATGGCATCATGCTCTATTTCGAAGGCGTCCCCGTTGTAACCACAGGTAAAATTTACCATGTGGTTATTTTCTGTATTTTTAGTCGTTGTTATAAAACAGCTGACCTCTGATTAGATCTATCTGTTGTGCATAAATACTGAGCGGGTGGATATTTTATAAAGTAACTCCCCTTTTGTGACTACTATTTTCGTACAATCCCAAGTGGATCCCAGAAGTAAAAAGGTGTTATACACAACAGACAAAACCGCCGGAGAGGTTGACTGTTGAACAACAACGATTTTCAGTCAAACAGTAAAACTTGCTAATTGGTCATGATGTGCTGTAGAAATGACTGTGACACATTCATGTCAAATTTTTCTCCAGCTTTTATACAACGACTTAAAATCTTTTTTATTCAATGTTTTTCTTCGATTAAGCGTGGGTTGGGAATTGCAGATCTTTATAATCTTGCGGTTGAAGTTTTGTCATAATTGTGATCTTCCTACCAGTTATGTAACAAGAAATATCTTACTGTAGATATCTTCAATATTGATATAGATTATTCCCGATTGACATTACATAATGTGTAGCGATATAAAACCACGCAAATATGTATCCAATCATGTTTTTTTATGTTCAGATTATTATGTCGTTTTCCGTGTTCCGAACATTGATACCAGTCGTCATTTTTTATTTTGTTAAAAAACTTGCACTGGTATATTTGACAGGTTTCCGATGCGATTGCATCCCCGACTATAATATAGGACTGACGGCAGTGTGCGACACCGAGCTTTGTGCCGACAGGAGCACTTTCTGCTTGAACGGTGCCACGTGCGACAACTACGACACGCATAGTAGATGTTTGTGCCTGGCAGGCTACACCGGCACTAACTGTGAAACAAGTAGGTAGAACCTTCCCCCCCCCCCTCCCCCAACCCACGCTCTCATCAGTCCCCCAGCTCCGGTGGCGCGCGCCTCCCTGGATACACACATATTTATTGTGAAGCTTTAAAGTACTTCTTACTTATTTTCTAATTAAATACAGCATGAAAGCATTGTTGGTGCTTGAAAAACTCCAAAGTGAATACTGGGTTTTCTTCTTTTTAAAAAATAACGTTCATTCGAGAAAAAAAATAAAACGAAATCGTTAAGCGATGTGTAGCAGATCTCTTCATGTGAGCCGGGCTGCTGTAGCTGACCATAAAGCAGTATTAATTCGCCAAGCCCCTCCTCCTACGTGAACAAACAGCGCGAAACATGCACCAATAATCACTCTGCATTTTTCTAAGCTGTATGTAACATTAAGCACATTAATCTGGATGCATTCATGATGCACATTGTTGTGTTTGTTTTTCTCGCAGTCGATCACTGCGCGGGACAGGATTGCAGCGGTCATGGGGAGTGTGAAAACGACCCAGAAAACGGTGGTCACACGTGCCATTGTTTCCCCGGATGGGACGGTCAGTCGTGTGACTTACAGGAGTGCATGGGGGTCACGTGTTTCAATGGAGGAACCTGTGGGTATGTCGCCATCTTATAGGATTTATTATTATAACTATTGTAAATTTTTTCTCCCTCTGTTTCTCCATCTGTCTGTCTCGTTCTGTCTATCTTTCTCTCCTCATATTTATCCATCTGGTTGTCTGTCTGTCTGTCTGTCTGTCTGTCTGTCTGTCTGTCTCTCTCTCTCTCTCTCTCTCTCTCTCTCTCTCTCTCTCTCTCTCTCTCTCTCTCTCTCCCTCTCCCTCTCTCTCTCCCTCTCTGTGCTCTGTATTTCTCTCTCTCTCTCTCTCTCTCTCTCTCTCTCTCTCTCTCTCTCTCTCTCTCTCTCTCTCTCTCTCTCTCTCTCTTGTCCCACTGAATAATTCAATGATCAAACTATTGATATATTTTAGTTCCAGTAAAACATCCACAGTTCGCTAAGCCTGCTTGACCTACATTGTCTTTCTTGGTGATTGTTTTTGCCTATTTTCCAGGGCCATGGGATGTCGCTGCACCACGGAATGGACGGGGACAACTTGTGAGTCATTGGTAACGTACGACTGCACCGAGCACGGCTGTAGCCATGGTGACTGTGTGGAGGACGAACCTGCCCGTAAATATCAAAAGACGGCGAACGCGTGGCATCGCTTGTCCAGCTACTCATTGATCTCTGTCCTGATACAGTCATACGCACTCACACATCCTACCCACCCACACATCCTACCCACCTACACATCCTACCCACCCACACACCCTACTCACCCACACACCTTACCCACCCACACATCCTACCTACCCACACATCCTACCCACCCACACATCCTACCCACCCACACACCTTATATACCCACCCACACATCCTACCCACCCACACATCCTACCAACCCACAAATCCTACCCACTCACACGTCCTACTCCTATTCAACTACTCCTTTTCCTTCACACCCCGCGACTTCTATTTTTAATAAATTCTTGCGGACAAGTTCACGTCACAACCTTACATCCACCAATGAGAGTTAGCATTTTCATCACGTGATAAAAAAGTGCCAGTGCCTGCGTCAGGGCAAAAAGGCATATTTTCTCACTCCTTTATACCAAATATAACAGGGTATTTTTCTTGTTCTGGGCTGATTGCATACATTTTGGCCTCACATGCCAGGAAGTTAGTTCTTTAAATAGTTTTTACCGTTTAGAAAAATTTTATTACTTAGCTTAAATATCGAAGAATTTGTCTTGGTATAAAACAGTGCAATAAACTCCAATATCGCTCATTATGCCCTCAGTTACCCACAATGCATTGCATGAAGCTGTCCGCAAGAATGAATGGCCAAAGTGATATGGTAGATTAACTGAGAAAATACATTAACAGTTGAACAAATGCCAAAGCCATCTGAGCGTTGCTCTACCCCTTATGACCTCCGACCCAACTCGTCATCCAACCTGCATGGGATTCACCCTTACGTTGAGTTGCATCTCGCTGAATTTATGTAAGCTCATGTTTGTGATGCTGTTATTGCCAGTGACCCCCACTTACACCCTTAGTACCTCACAACACTCCAATGATAATAAGCCGAGTCTCATTCAAGGAAAACCTCTCTGAATACATTCTAAAAATTATCTAATTTCGTGGGTACAGCAACTGCAGTTAAGCTGTTTATTGAGCAGTTCTCACATAGGACAAAGTCCGATATAAAGGAAATGGCATGCGTACAAGCCGCCTCTTTTATATGCTGCTGCTGTCTAGGATGTGCCTCTTCGGTCTCACTGCTCGATTTCGCCACACTCAACGCAAGTGCCGACAGAGGGGATGGTCTACGGGCAAGCAACGCACACCTTAACAGTGGGACGGCGTGGTCAGCAGAGTCCTCAGCGTACCTCAACGTCGACTTTGGCCGGCTTGTCATTGTCGAAACTATCACGATACGGGGGCGTGGCGATGCTGATGAATGGGTGCTCTATTTCTCACTGCAGTACATGCCTACTGAGTCGTCCGATTTCCTGGATGTAGCGGACCGACAGACACACGAGTGAGAAGCTTGTTTATAATAATAATAAATAATAATGGTGGGTTTTTAGCGCCTTTCCAGTTAAATCAAGTGCTTAAACCGCTTTACATCAAGTTTCGAACATACATTACAGTCATATTTATTTTAACCCAAGATAACTATTAATTCGATCTGCTCATACGGTGTTTCTTATAGTCGATATCTGATACAGCCAAGTTGGCGCTTTACAATATTCCTAAGGAAAAGCAGAAAACAATATAAGCACATCGATATCCCTAAGGGTGTAACTAATGTTGTGATTCCTAGCCATGAGCGGGATTCGAACCCACGGCCTATAGCACCACAACGTTTGGCTGTGGCAGCGGCTTTAACCACTCGGCCACACCGTCCCCTATCTTGTGTAAATAGCAGCCAATTGTTTAGCCTATCATGTGTTAAATATTCTCGAGCAGGTCGATGATCTCCAGTTTGCCCCTACCCACCTCCATATAAATTCTCCAGTCTATTATTTCTATAGTTTTTATTTATTGATTTATTTTTGCCTGTTTAAATTATTTATTTATTTTTGAATTTCTAAATGAAATTCACCATGACATCATTACAGAGGGGTAAAAAGCCAGCACTACTTCTAGGTCAACAAATTTGTGTCTGTGAGTGCATTGTCCGTGTATGTTAATAGTTTTTTTTTTTGAAAACGCCCTTAGAATTCAAGTCTTAAAATATCAATATTTAACTCGGAAACACTTAGAACGATGATACTTTGTTTTGTGTCCGGTAATATAATGACTTTCCTTTTGACCTTGACCTTCAAATTCACTTGGGAATATATCGGTATGAAAGTAACAGAGAGGGACAAATATTAAAGAAAAGAAATTCTTTCTTTCGTTTTTTAGGGCTCATGTGTACCAAGGAAACACGGACAGAAACAGTCCTGTGACACATAGGATTACGAATGGTACTACACACGAGTCTGTCGGCTTCGTGCAGGCATATGAATTCCGTGTCCTGCCATTGACCTGGTTCACCTATCCTTCGCTACGTTTCGACTTGGGAGGTTGTACTTTCACACGTACAGGTCAGTGTCATGGTCATTCTCGAAGGCCCTGTATATAGATATACTGTTACAGGGCATACGACATACCATAAAGCGGTGAGTGAAGGGGAGGGGGAGGGTGGGGGAGGGAGGGAGGAGGAGGGGGGACGTTGGGTTCTTGTGTAACGGTCATTCCTATAAGACAAATGTTTTAGTCAGCCGCAGTATTACTGCAGCACATGCGACAGGTCATAAAACTTTGCTAGATAAGGGGGGGAGGGGGCAGGGTGGTCTTGTATTTTCTTGAATATGGTAGGTGTGATGGTGTTAGGAGAAAAATATACGTGTTTGTTAATATCAATTAGTTAACATTGCAAAGACCATCAATATTTGCTCAAGTTGCAGCTTCAAAAATAAATAAATAAAAGGTTGTCAAGTAATTGTAGAATATCGCTGATTTTGTGATTACTTTGAAAAGGGAGTATTTGAAAGGGAGTATTTTCGCCTCACATAACCCTCCATCTCACAGCACCTTGCTTTGTCTGAAGGTCACTGTGTGTGCGATGAGGGCTATTCCAGCACTATCGATCCCGATGATTGCGCCATCCTGGATAGATGCGGCGAGAACGGCCCCTGCCAGAACAATGGCCTTTGCCGGGATGGCACTTGTATGTGTGAAGACGGCTTTACCGGACCCAATTGCGAGGGTTAGTTAATTCAGTAGTGTGCCTTAAGTAGTGTGCCTTAAGTAGTGTGCCTTAAGTGGTGTGCCTTAAGTAGTGTGCCTTAACTTCTTGATATATTTTATGCCTAAAAAAAATTGCAGTGTGCCACGCTGTATAATTTAAATTTATGAATTATGTTTTACGAACGCAGTGTCGTTTTTTTTTTTCAAAAGTATTATTGCAAATATACAATTTAGATTAAAATTTCAACATATTATTAGATAATATTAACAGTTGACTTAATCTGGTTAATAAAATCTACAACAAGATAAGAATGATTGTTTTAGACTCACAATGTAGCGATAATAACGTCGATTGCCACGAACACGGCGACTGCGTCATACGCAATGATGGACAGCCGTACTGCGTGTGTCGTCACGACCGCTGGAGCCATGCCGCTGATGCTCCACCCGAGGGCGATTGCTCCGTGGAAACATGTGGAGATTCCACAGTGTGCAACAATGGCGGCAGCTGCATGTAAGTACTGCGTCAGTATACTATGTCTTGGCTATGTCAGTACCGTATGGTAACATCGCCAATACTATGTCGTAATTGCCAGTATTGTGTCGTAACTATGTCAGTACAATGTCGTAAATGGGTAAGTACCGTGTCGTAACTGTGTCAGTACAATGTCGTAAATGTATAAGTACCGTGTCGTAACTGTGTCAGTACAATGTCGTAAATGGGTAAGTACCGTGTCGTAACTGTGTCAGTACAATGTCGTAAATGGGTAAGTACCGTGTCGTAACTGCCACAGAACTCGTTACGTTCTTATACAGAACCGCTTTGTTAAAATTATCATTATTTTCCTGGATTTCTTGAATGAGCAACAAGGAGTCATTTACAAAGAGTTAAATTCTATACCTCATAACTGTTATTTGTTTTGCTAGATATAGTTTTGTGAAATATTTTAAGTGTTGGATGTTTATCAATATTGAGTCTCGCGAAAAAATTTCCTGAATGTGATTTTACCCATATCCGAAATACATTGCTATGTAACTTGCGTTTATAAAGTTAACAGTCCTCATTACTTTAAACTTACTTAAAAAACAAGAAAATAAAAAAAATGCAATATTTTCTGTTTGTGGGAATATTTAAGTAGCACTAAAGTTTACTGCGCATTTTTTTTTCTCTTTTTTTTTGGATATGCATTTTATGAGCTTCAGTTGATGGTAAAAATAAAGTTAGTTGGAAATGTTTTGTGCATAAAGTGAAGGCGCACTGTTGACCATCTTTATGTCTGTTTCAGACCCAATGACATCTATCTGACCTCATTCCGATGCGAATGTGTGTACCCGTGGACCGGAAGCGACTGTAGTGTGTACGAGCTGTGTAACGTCAACCTCTGTGTACATGGGACGTGCTTTGTCGATCTGGTCTATGGAACAGGTACTTCTTGACAAGTTCTAAAATTAGATATACAAGGGCTCGACAATTAATGAGAACAATTAAAAACAATTAAAAACGAAGTGCACGGACGATCCAGTATCAATCAAACCAGCTTTTCTCCCAGCAATTCGCCTGCTGCGTGAAATTTGGAATATATACTACCATATTTACAAACACTCTCTTGCACTTGTGTGAGTTGTGTCGCTTATATGTAGCTTCTAATTGTAGCTCCATTAGAAAGGTTATTAAAAAATGCAGAATGAGTATTAATTCATTGACTGGCCATATACAAAGAGTTTTTGGATCTAAACGAATACTCGTTTCACAAATAAATTCAGCTTCTCTATATCACTTAAAATAAAAATCAGAAAACTAGTGAAAAAGAGCACGATGGTGTAGGTAACAAAAGTAGTTTGTTGATGCGGTAGAATTTCTGCAATGCATCAAGATATTGTTTGATTTTGTGCGATAGAGTCTCATTCTGCTTGCGATGATTGTAAATGTACCGATCCATATATAATGTTTTGGATCTGAAATCACATTTATTTCGGATTTATGTCGTAAACTGTAACAGATTCGCTGTTTCACAAAAAGGCAACAAGGATGACGTAATCTTGAAACTTTCTCTGTTGAACTAAAATAACCACCATTTACGTATCGTTAGTTAAAGAATCAATGTAGATAAATAAGGAAAAATATTATAAGATCTTATAAACAATAACAAATTTTACAGATACGGTAGAATGTCTACAATGCAGGAAGATACTGTTGTTTTTGTGTCAGACTCTCACTGTGATTGCGATGAGGGTTACTTCCATGACTCGGACACGCAGCTGTGCACGACTGCTCTGTGCAGAGAGACGTTCTGTATGAATGGCGGCTCATGCAACGCCGACCACACCGGCTGTCTGTGTCCCGAGGGCGTCACCGGGGACAACTGCGAGGACAGTATGTCTCAGTTATGCTATAAGATATCACTGATATTGCTAGTCATTTTTTAAATCCAGTTAAACTTTCAACAACAAAAAATAAGTAGAAGGTAAATAAGTGAAGCGATTTTAGTTGAGAATCGGCACCATATATTCTCTTTATTTCTAGTTGACTACTGTCACGGAAACGACTGTAACGGCCACGGTCGTTGCTATGAGATTGCTACCGGAAGTACGTCAGACACGAGCACTGATTACATATGTCAGTGCTACGATCGGTGGACCGGAGAGAACTGTGAACTACAGCGATGCCAGAACAACATCACGTGCTTCAATTCGGGCACCTGCACGTAAGCCACTCCTGCTTGTTTTATTTAAATTAAATAAGATGACCGGAAAATACCGAACGATTCCGAGTTTTCCGATAACAAGAATGAATGGCGCATGTATGTTGTATTGAATGTGTTTTTTTTTTTCATGTAACCGTTCTGAAACTACCACAGTAGATACGAGCGGATTTAATGAAAGTTGTATAAATAAATAAGTTGACCAGAAGTTATCGATTAATCGAGCAATTTCGAGTTTCTGATAACAAGAAGGAATGGTGTTAATGGTGGTGTACATGTGGTGTACACACCACATGTCTGACACACCACATGTCTGATACGACACATATCTGACACACCACATATCTGACATGCCACATGTGTGACACGCTAAGTGTCTGCCACACCACATGTCTGATACACCACTATAGAAAGTAAAAACAGTCATTTTAAAAATGAATGGTAAGAGTAATATTAAGGCAAAAAAATTATTTCTTGTCAAAGATAAAAAAAAATTCGGCTTTATTCTGTTCTGTTTCTGTATATCAGAATATGACACAATATTCTGAATCAACCAGCGGCAGCTATGTAAGTTGTGTAAAAATTGGACAGAACGCTATAGTGGTTTGAACCTGGTTTTTACCGTTGTAGAACGTTCGGCTGCGTTTGCCCTGAGGGCTACGGGGGAGAGTCGTGCGAGTATGCGTACAGTGATGACTGTATTGCTTACGTAGCCGAAGCGGGTTGGCTCACCCAGGACTGGCCAGTGCATGGCTATTGTGATGACACAGGAGGCGACCGTAAGTACCTCTGGAAAGTCGTTTTGGTGTCTTTTGTACTTGAGCTTAAGCAAGTAAATTCTGGGTAATTAAATAGTCAGAGAATTCCGGTAATGTCCGCAGGAGAAATTCAAAACGAACTGTAGCATGAGAATTTGACTCATTCATGGCAAAGCGGTCCCTGAAACACATACCATACACACTAAGGTAGATTGTAAACTCACTAAAACACCCGACTATCTTTTAAAAAAAAATCCTTATTTTTCCGAAATTTTAGCTATACTTATGTCACTGTTTTGTTTAATGCATTCAGTAGGTTTTAAACCACAGTATTTAAATATGGTGGAGGAAATAACAGTATATATCAAAAGTTCACAGCCCCCCCCCCCCCAAAAAAAAAATATATTGAATAAAAGAATTTATCTTGAAAAAAATATAACCTCCCAGCCAATCATTAAAGTTGTTTCCTGGAGGACCGAATTCCTGAACAAGTATCTTACGACATGTATCTTTTACTAAAAAGTGTGCATCAGAACCACATATGTTGTCCAAACAGAAAAAAAACGAACATATACACTGATGGTTCAATATCAGATCGAACCTTATTTTCAAGTGGAAAATCAATAAAAAATAGTCCCGCATGCGGGCAGTGTGTAACAGTAGCATGCTAGTTACCACATTTCACCTATTATGGAAATATGACATAACAAGGCACTGGCTTTCTGAAATTTTTCGGCACATCGCTCTAAGTAAAACCTTCTTGTCAAATTATGCAATGTTAATGTTTATTAATAAAATGTTTATTTTGATAAAAACAAATGTATGCAAAATCCTTTAAAATCTTCGGTCCTTGATTTCTATTTTTATGCAAAGCAAACTAAAATTGTTAAAAATAAAAATATAAAAAGCGAATACAAAGTTATGTTTTTTTTTTTTTTTAATTTACAGCTGTGATGGTGTGTGATGACGAGTATACAGGACAGTATTGCAACATTCACGTTTGCGACGGTGGCGCTAGGTAACACGAGCCCATTTCCTTTACTTCTCTGGCAATTTGGTGCGTGATACCATGCATGTCAAAAAAAAAAAAAAAGTGCTGAAAAAAGGGGTAATATTGAGACCTGCCAATGTCTAGAAAAGGGGCTGGCGGTAGTTTCAATTTAGCACTCCGCGTTTGCCACAAAAGGGGGGTTCTTTTGGAACTGCACTCCGCGTTTAATGAAACATTTGACAAACGTAGGACTCATCTTCGTCACGCATAGGAACCAGTTTGTACGTGAGTGTCCCCCTCCCCCCCCCCGCCCCCCCCCCCGCCCCCTCCTCAACACACATTCACACGTGCGTTATGAGGCCGAGTTGAGCTGTAGTAAACCAGACCGAAGTAGCTCATTTTGGTGTGTGCTGCCACTATTTTTTTTATGCAACTTAATTGGAACATGATGGGACATTATACCGGAAGTTTAAATTGCTGTGTTTTTAGACAAGCCCTGAAATTGGACTTTTGAGTGTTCGGCCAGTGACCGCATATAATTGAGAACAGTCTCGTTTTCTAATTCTTTATAATTTTGAAGTCAAAAAGCTACAGCTGTAATATAATGATACATGGAAATTACTGGGCTCACAAGCACTTTTGTAATACAGAAGCTAAATATGACAGATTAACTCAGTCCCGTGGGTGTCCGGTTTTATTGAGGTTTTGCTCTAATTGGATCTTGCATTGTTTGGGTTTACAGGGAGTGCCACAATGGCGGTACCTGCATCGATGACTATGGCCTGCCCACGGAGAGCATCCACACGTCAAGCCTCTGTTTGTGCGTGCCACCGTATGCAGGCGATGAGTGCATCACCGGTATGCTTTTTTTAAAAAATAAAATATTATACAACTCCGCGTTTGGTGGTCATAAAAATATCTGATCACTTTTTAAATACCTCAGTCTGGTTACAATAATTATAACAAGTCCATTTGACACACCACAATCTTGTTATTATTGAACAGAAGCGGATGAGTGCTCGACACGTGACTGCAGCCTTCACGGCTCATGCCGATACTGGCCAACGGCTAATGACACCGTCTGTGTGTGCAATGACTTGCGCTGGAGCGGCGAGAACTGTGAAAACGAACTCTGTTCTGACGGAACAACGTGCGGAAATGGTGGAACATGCCGGTAATGCCTCGATTTCTGTGTAACTGTTATATAAGTCGGGTGGGTTAGGTGCTTTGGGAGATGTCTCGTGAAGTGCCTTTTAGGTATAGGTCTGATGTATTTTAATGAAACTCATTCCCGTTAGGAACGTTTTACAGTCTAAGTAATGGAATGCTGACGTCAGCAGAGTTGTGAAAGATCGAATTCCTGCCAAGTATTCGTTCTGTGTTGAAAAAAGTGATGAGTGCAAATTGTCATCATAAAATTCACAATTTCCTTAGAAATATCACAATTTCCTCAGCAATATAAAAATTCCCTTTAAGAATATCACAATTTCGCTTGAGAATATCAGTGTCCTTTAGAAATATCACAATTTTCCTTTATAAATATGAAACCGTAAAGATAGTAAATCCTTAAATAAGGTTCTCTTAAGGAAAATAGGGGCTTGTTATGGGACCATTAGAAGTAGACCTTTCGAAGTATCTACAACTTGAAGTAATCAGGAGATAACTTCGTATCATTATCATTTGAGGATATCTAATATCTAGAAAATTTAAGTTAGCACGAGTAGTTAAGGGTAAAAGTGTATTGAAAAAAATATTTTAAAATATTCCAAATAAAAAATTATTATGAATAAAATTGTGGGTTATTTATTTTATTTATTTATTTTTTTTTTTTGACATTTATTTTTTTAACCAAATAGAAGAGATGGCGGTTGCGATTGCCCGTACCCTTACCACGGAGACAACTGTGAATTGGTTAATTACTGCATGAACGAGCACTGTGTGAACGGATTCTGTATGGCGACCTCAGATCCTGAGGCAGAAAGTAAGTGCTAGCGTCCATGAATGTGCTGCCATTTCCAACATAACATGAAATGCACAAATTTGAAAGGGTGCATGCAACGAGGGTGGGAAAGAGAATGCATTTGTTGGTACGCATTAATTACCAGGCATGCCCCAGAAAGGGGGGTGGGGGGGGGGGGGCGGGGGATAAGAGTGCTCGAATGTAGCGAGTTATTTCAACGGGTACATTGAGTTTGCGGCCAAAACAAAAAAATATTTTGGCAAAATTGCTGTCCGAGTTCTGTAAAGCGGAGGAGGGAGGGGCTAGAGTGGGAGTGTTTCAAGCAAGGCGGTTATTTTCAGGCTACGCATGTGGTGATGACGTCACTGACTTCACATCACGTTTTGCATATATACCTTGTATACTAAATTTTAAAAGTGTTTATGCTTTCTTGTTCGCTGACAGATCATACATAAAATAATTTAAAACAGTTTTTTTTTTTTTTTTTTAAAGATGGTATCAGCAATTAGTGAATGTTTTAGGTGCCGAGGAGTTTGTCTCCGGGGACAGTACTTCCGGTACTGACGACGAAGGCTCGTGGATGCAGCTCGATACTCATGCTCCCTTTGCGGTGACAGGGCTGTCAGCTTATGGCACATCGGCCTTTTCCGCTCATATCCGCTACAGTATGGATGCCGAAAATTGGAACTGGGTTGTCGCAGCGAGGTATACAGTTCATATCCTCAGACATTCTATAATTCTTTTTGTTAATGAATAAGATTCTAATCACAAGTAAAAAAATAAAGCAAAAAATAAATAAAAGAATAAATGAAAACAAAACAGAAAACGAACAACTTATTTTTTTAAAACAAATGAAAAAATATTACACTAAGGAACAATGCAAGATGCGTTAATTTTTCTTCTTTTCATGTTATAACAAAAAAAAAACAAACAAACATACAAATAAGTTAAAATTCAAGGGAAAAATTCAAAGAAGAAAGTGCAAGTCAATTCATTCTAGAAGTTAAAGAAGTAAATAATAATAATAATAATAATAATAATAATAATAATAATAATAATTGATACAGAAACCATAGAGCGGAAATACATCATTCTAACCCTGGCGACTCGCAAATGCATTACTTCAACGCAATATTGAACGTGAATGTAATAACTGCACAGTACTGGAGGATCTATCTGTCGTCCGGAGAGGCTACTAGTTTTGAACTGTGGGGCCGCCTTGCTGAACAAACAGGTTATTGTTGATTTATCAAGAGTTTTTATTTGATTTGAACAGATAGATAGAATTTGACTATTATTGGTAGGCCCTTGGCGTGATAATCATCTATATATTATATTGCCGCATACAATTTCTGTGGTCGTCATTATGTTGTGATTTTGCTGTGTTTCGACGCATTTCCATTATTTGCAATGCAACGTCGCGAAACATGATGCGTTGTGCAGGTTTCACGTGCGTGTGCAACGAGGACTACACCATCGGTGTCACTGGGGTGTGTGACACTCAGGCATGCGCCGACGGAAGAACACACTGTCTGAACGGTGGCACGTGTGAGGATTTCGCTGAATACAGCACCTGCCATTGCCCGCCAGGAATAACGGGAGCTAACTGCGAGACAGGTTAGATTACTCCCCACCCCCATCCTCCCCTCCCCCCCCCCCCCCGCCCCAAACCAGTTACATCGCGTTCTGCTTCATTTTATTGGGGTTATTCTCTTTCGAACCCCCATATCCAGGACCGGCAAGTGCTGGACCCTGCTGTATTTACGTTCAGTTTTGTTTCATCCAAAGGTTTACCCAACCGGTTTTGTCCACTGCAGTATAAGTAACTTCGCCTGTGAAATAAGCCTCATATTTGCTTCTTACAGTTCTTTGTCTTCATACGTCTTTTATAGTTTAATGAGAGTTTATGATACGATTCTCGCATGGTTTCTACACTTCTTATTAACTGTTAGAGGTAACCGTTTGATTTTTGCAGTGGACCACTGCTTCAACCAGGTGTGCAGTCAGCACGGCTATTGTGAGAACCGGGTCGATGGAGGAGGTTACACGTGTCATTGCCACGACGGTTATCTGGGACAGGACTGCAGTGAGATTGGGTGCAACACGGCCGACACGACCTGCAGGAACGGCGGCACTTGTCTGTACGTACTGCAGTTTTGCTGGGGTTTCGTGTTTGTGCGTCTATGAGCACATACAACTCGCTGTTGTTGAACGTTGAACCAACCTTGACCCTTCCCCCTTTCCCCCTCCTCCCCCCACCCCCCTGTCTCTCCAACTCTCCGGCTTGGGATGGGCTATGGAGGATCGACTTTGGATAGATTCTAGGAGAGCGGCATTGTACAAATGTGGGGGATAA
The DNA here is from genome assembly GCA_949752745.1 of Protula sp. h YS-2021. Classification (NCBI taxonomy): domain Eukaryota; kingdom Metazoa; phylum Annelida; class Polychaeta; order Sabellida; family Serpulidae; genus Protula; species Protula sp. h YS-2021. The sequence continues at coordinate 12,778,485 of OX457033.1, forward strand.
ATCGGGGGTGTAATCCAAATCACACTTAAGGCGCAGTCCTGACATCTATGCAACGCCCGGGATACAGACCTTGTTTATTCCCCACAGGGGTGGGGGGCAATATATATGCGACGGACCGTGTGTCGGTCTGTCAGTATGTCGGTCTGTCATCAACGCTCGGTATACAGACCATATTTATTCCCCACAGGGGGGGAGGGGACAATATATGCGATCGACCATGTGTCGGTCTGTCAGTCTGTCGGTCTGTCATCAACAGCTTGTTAACACGATAACTTAAAAACTGCTGCAAGGATTTTAATGAAACTTGTTATCGAGCTTCTATGGAAACCAACACAGATCGGTGTTGTAAATGGGCGAGATTCGTCCAAGGAAAATGCACCAACTGGACTTCGAAAATTTCAGCTTTTGATTGACTATTGATGGGCGTGTTTAACTGTTTGGTGGTGCCAGGGGCCAGTGGGGAATATGTTGGCTATGCACACTGCTCTAGTTGCGTACGTATATTACGGATGACCCCTTATTGAATTGGAAAATGTTTCAGAGCCTCGGGCTGCCACTGCCCATCCGACTTCGAAGGCCCCACTTGTGAGGAACCCGTGGAAGTAGACTGCCAGAATGTGCACTGTGGGTCAGGCCGGTGCGTCGTACCAGGTAGGCTATTCCGTGTGGGCTTGTCGAATAATCAGCTTGTGCAATGTAATTCTAATATATATTATGGTATTGATTTAATGGTTTTAAGGGGTTTTAATGTAATACTAAAGTCTATCAACTCCCCCCTCTCCAAACACAAATGCAGCTAGTTTTTTAACCAAAATCAAGAGTGTTGTGAGTTTAACAGCCACTGCATTTATTTTAAATATCTCAGTCCCAGCCTTCGATCCTGTTGTGTTTCGTTTTAATTTATAATAAAACAAAATACATTACAAACGAAACAATGCCAGGTTTTTTTCCCGTATTTTTTCCACAGAAAATGCCTCTGGCGAATATTCATTTGTTTAGAGACTTAACTGTACAAAAAATTGAGTTAAAACATATTTATTATGGTGTTGTGGGACATATTAGTGCTATAGTAGAGTCTTGCAACAATACACCCCCTCCCCCCTATCTTCCCCCCCCCCCAAACACACACAACAAAAATAAATAAAATAAATAAAATAAATCAATATAATCAATATAATCGCGGCTTTTAGATCAAATTCAGGGACATTATAATGTTAACAGTAATGTCACTTAGACAAATATTTTTCACATTTCTTCATGTTTGAGTCTGGATCTCTGATTTTTTTTTTTTTAATTTAAGTAAAGTTGCATATGGTTACGTATGGTTGCATATGATTATTTTTCTAACCTGTACTTTAGCTCAGTTTCTTCCCATTATCACCAAATGACGTAAATCGAAGTAATTGGCATTTTCAGAGGAAGAATCTCCGTCAGAATGTTCCGATACCATGGAGTTAATCAACATACGATATTCATCCATGCAAACGGAATACGACGATCCGACCCCGTGGGCAGCCGCTACGAGTGACGTCAACCAGTTCATAGAGATTGTGTTTGCTGCATCACGTACTATCACGGGTGTTGGCGATCTTGGAGGGTCGGTCGACTGCTACGTCGTGTCATACAGCACAGATGGTGAACGCTACACGTTCGTCACCGAGTCCAATGACTCGAGGTGAGCATTTCGGCACTTGCTTAAAGACGTCGAAGTTGTAGTTCCCGGGTGGGGGGTGCGGGGGGTGGGAGAGGGGGCGGCGGGGTTCTTATCATATGTGTTACAATGCGTGTCCAAAGAAAAACAAAAAAAAAACAAACACGAAAAGAAAACGTGAAGTAGGGCGGGTAATTTTGATTGGTCCGCACTCCAATTTCGATAAAAACAGCGTGAGAGGTCATTTTCATTCAGTACCCCACTTTCTTGCCAAAAAAACGGAAGTCAGGGGGTGCTTTGGGAAAGTTTCGTTTTGTTGAAAAGGCGATATTTTTTTCATTCAGGGTTCGTTTTGAAAAGTCACGGACAAGCATGGTGCACCGATCAGTATGGAGTGCTCCAGCCCACCCCACCTACCCCCCCCCCCCCGCACCCCCACTTAAAAGTGTGTCCTCCTCGTCTGGTTTATTAAAGCGGTTATTTTTAAGACTTGCCACTCAGGTGGAGTGTGTGGCACCAATGAGGGGTCTCTGCTTCATGGTGTGACCTCTTTCTTGTTGCAGACACAAAGTATTCTGTAATACACAGCGCGGAAACGCTACAATCTACACCCTGGATCGCGCCATTGTGGCCGGATCCATCAAATTCTACGTCCGCAGCTGGCACGGTGACGTCATTACTATGAGACCAACGGCACTAGGATGTCCCTACGAACAAACAGGTAGACAAATTACTTTCAAATTCGTTAGCAATTTGCAGTCATATATGCACATCCTCGAGAGAATCTTTAATCTGTTCATCTTTGAAACAGCAGTACTAAAACACTTTGCTTGGTCTCCATTCGTGCCCCCCAAACCCCCCCCCCCCCAAAAAAAAATGGCGGCGATAGACTGTGTTCTGTGGAGTGTCAATTCCATTAAAAGGGGCTGTAAGTTTCATTCACCGTTTCTCCCCCCCCCCCCCAAAAAAAAGGAGGAAGTAGTTTTATTTTGACACTGCAGTCCGCGTTTGTTTGTCAAAAATGAGGTTTTTTTTCAAACTTAGCACTCCGCATTTAGATAGAGAAATTTGCGGTAGAAACCCGAAAACGGATATCAATTTGCGGCATTTTTGCGAAATGTTTTTTTCTGTTTTTGTTTTTTTTTTAGGTGTTTGTGAGTGTAACGCAGGCTATTCACTTGAGGATGGCGCTTGCACAGTGAACGATTGCTTCGATGGTGAGCAGTGCTACAACGGAGGCTCATGCTACGAGGCCTATGACGGCTCATCAGCCTGTGAATGCAGACCTGGCTTCACCGGTCGCAGCTGTTTCGGTATGTACACTTGATCACACTTTTGATTGTTCCGAATAAAAAATGCGCACAAATGCTGCATTTTGATTGCAAACCAACCCGACTAAAATGAAAGAAATTATAGACAAATACTTAAAATACCCCTTTTCTCAAATCTTAAAAGTAATTACAATTTAAATCTATTTTGATATAAAACTTAAAAATCCCCCTCTCATTTTTTTCATTGTACGAGTTGCAGTCAGACACGTAGAATTTTTGCTCAGTTTTAAGCTGATAAAGGTTAAGTTGTATGTGGAGGACGGACGTTATTTTGTTTGTTTGTTTGTTTGTTTGTTTGTTTTGGGGAGGGTTTTTTGCACAGCAGATTTTCCAGTTTATTTCACATAAAGGGCACTTCTGTTAGAGTTTTTTGGGATAAGTACAGAGGGTGGGTTAAAAGAGTAGTTTGTCCCTCCCCCCCCCCTCTTCCCATCCCCTACTGCTAACCCCGTCCAGAATCCCTCTACCCCCGACGAGATCTCTCTCCCATCTTGGGCTAGGTTTTCCCCCAAACCTATTATGTTCTTCGGTCTCGTATTTATGCTAATTTATGATACTGATTATTGATTACTGATTACTGTATGTGACTGATTACTGATTAAACAGAGACGGGATGTGTTTCAATGGATTGCCACGGACACGGTCGCTGCGTCATACGCGACGATGGCAATGCGGAGTGCGTGTGCGATGACTCACGCTGGACACACGATGAGTCACAAGGCTCGTCCGGCTATTGTGCCCTGGAGCAATGCCGTGACGATCTGACGTGCCGAAACGGCGGCTCTTGCCTGTAAGTACCTTTATGTTCTCTCATGTCTTTATGTCCCCTCCTGTCTTTGTGTCCCTCATGTCTTAATACACACTGATGTTTTTACGTCGCTTTGTCCCCTAGTCCTTTATGTCTCCTCATATATTTATGGCCTCTGATTTCTATACTGTATACTGATGTAAATTTTGTTCACAATGTTTACCTTGTTCTTGTCGTTATGTTCCCTCATACCGTTCTGTCCCCTCAGTACCGTTATGTCCCCTCATACCGTTATGTCCCCTCATACCGTTATGTCCCCTCAGTACCGTTATGTCCCCCTCATACCGTTATGTCCCCTCAGTACCGTTATGTCCCCTCAGTACCGTTATGTCCCCTCATACCGTTATGTCCCCTCAGTACCGTTATGTCCCCTCAGTACCGTTATGTCCCCTCATACCGTTATGTCCCCTTCAGGACCGTTATGCCCCCTCATACCGTTATGTCCCCCCCATACCGTTATGTCCCCTCATACCGTTATGTCCCCTCAGTACCGTTATGTCCCCTCATACCGTTATGTCCCCTCAGTACCGTTATGTCCCTTCATACCGTTATGTCCCCTCAGTACCGTTATGTCCCCTCAGTACCATTATGTCCCCTCAGTACCGTTATGTCCCCTCATTACGTTATGTCCCCTCATACCGTTATGTCCCCCTCATACCGTTATGTCCCCTCATGCCGTTATATCCCCTCATACCGTTACGCTCTCTGATGTTTTTATGTCCTCTCATTAGGGTTTTGTTTGTTATGTTCGTCCTCTTGTTGCATTTATTGTGTCTATCTGTTTATCCTGTGGTTTTTATCCAGAAGACATTTTTCGTTCTATAGTCATGATTCTTGGTCGTCCTAAAAGATGCCTTTTCTCAAGTTCTTGCCCAGTAACCTATTTTTTTTTTTTTTTTGGTAAATAAAAGTCTTGATAATGCGGAGTATCTGTGTTCAACAGGCCTCGTCCCAGCACAGATGCCACAGTATGTGTCTGCCCCTACCCGTACACCGGTACAGAGTGCGAAACGTACGAGCTCTGCAACACCAACCCGTGCGTGGCCGGAGACTGCTACGTGGATCCCATTGTCAACACGGGTATGTGCCCCCCCCCCTCCCCGCGTTCTAGTTGATAAATCGGAAGATAGGAGATCTCTGCCCAATCGTCCAATCATTGCAACATACTACGTTTCTTGTTGGCTTGATTGCAATTGAGAAATCCCTTCCTATTTGCAAATAGAGTTAACCCGCTTACAAATATTTTAGAAGTGTGAATAATTACAAAATATATTTTATTGATAATAATTTAGAAGAGTTTCGTACAGTTTATATAACATTTTTCTTTTAATATTTTTCTTGTTTTTTTTTTCTTTTAATATTTTTCTTGTAATGTAAAATGTGACCCTATTAAAATCATTTATGTTTGATAATAATATAAAGGCAAGATACTCTGGAGTTCAACTGAGATAAAAACAATTCTCACGAACAAAGAAATGATTACTCTGTATCAGAACTGTCACTACTGTGCTAAGTTTATCTGACGTTATAACTGAAATGAGAAGGCCACGAACAGCTGTGTGTTTTTTTTTCAGACCAGATAACTTTTAGTATTTGAAATAGGTTAGATCACAGAGTGTTAGCAAAAACTCTTTTGTTAATTTTAAAGAACTTAAAAAATATTTGCAATTGGGTCAGTCCCATTTGCAAATGGGAAGGTACCTATCAACCCAATAACAGATCTGACCCAATAAAAAATTTGTAATCTGCAAATTGGTTCGTCACATGTTGACTTATTTTTATGGTCATTGTAGTAATATTAAAGAGGCGTTGGAAAATCAACGTATCTGCCAAAATAAAAGCAAAAAAAAAAAAACAAACAACAAACAAAAACAATAAAGAAATCCAACGAAACGCCAATCCAAGGTCTTTTTGCAGCGTTTAAAGGGAAATGCGGGTATCTCACCTACAATTGACATTTCCTTCATACTTTCACAGTTTAATGCTTGGAGGGTATATATTCAAAAATTGAAAAGAAAAAGGGGGGTCACCGATGTTATAAGAGAAATAAAGACACCGAAAGGTCGCGTACTTTTACTATAGAAACCATTGGGAAAACGAAGAAATTTCAATCAAAATGCAAAATTCACACATAATCCCAATTGACAATTGCCTCATTTTTTCCCTGTTTGAAGAACACGTCATACGAAATGTTTTAAGCAAATAAAAAATATATGTCACCGTATCAATAAGAGAATTATGCAATCGTTCTGACAAAATCCCATTGACTCAATGGATAAATGGTGAAAACAGTGTAATATGATTTTAATGGACAATATATCAACACAGGCCCTTCTAGGAACAAAATATCAATACAGACCACTTCTGGACACGACCCTATTTGTCTTTGAAAAGAATTTTTCGATCTAGACGGATTTAGTCGTTATTTATACTGGGTGTTCTAGTAATATTTGTTATTGCCATTACTCTTGTTTTTTTTTGTTTTTTTTGTTTTTTTTTGTTTTCTTTTTTAAAAAGCAGAGGAAACTTCCCGGATGAATTGATCTGTTTTAAGAAAGCGTAATTTTTTGTGTGTTTCTCCGAAGGAAATCACTTCATGTCTACTGTGTTCGCGTTTCTTAGATTACCATTGCTACTGTGATGAGGGGTGGATCATTAATCCCGATACTGGACTTTGTACTACTGAACTGTGTAGTGACGGGCGATCATTCTGTATGAATGGCGGCTCCTGCAATGCGGCCGGTGATGGCTGTGAATGCCCAGAAAACGCCAGTGGAACCCGGTGTGAAGACAGTAAGTGTCACAAGTGGGGATCACGAGAGTGTGTGGGGGGGGGGAGTGGGGGGGCGGGGGCGGGGTTGCTGGCTGGGAGTGCCCGGCGAACGGCAGCGGTACTCGGTGCGAAGACAGTAAGTTTCTGAAGAAGGGATGGGTGGGCAAGGGCTGGAGAAGGCGGGATAGGGGAAGCAGGGGGGGGGGGGGGCGGAGGTGACTCGGAATACCCAGAGAATGCAAGCCGTATAGATGCGAAAACAGTAAATACCTTGTAACTGTTCGATATATGTGTACGCGTTGTTCTTTATTTTAAAGTGATCTGTAAGAATATTTCCTTTTTTTTTTTTTTTGGTATTGCTAAGCTCTCGTGGCCGGTCAGCGTTTAGGCTTGCGTACCAAGTTTTTAATCGGTTTGCTGATTGATTATGATCGCTCATCTGTACAGGTTTGTTATTTTAAAATAATTGTTTATTTACCGTTTTATAAGTTGTAATTTATTTGTTAACTTCGCAGTCAACTATTGCTACGGACACGAAGACTGCTCAGGGCACGGGGAATGTGTTGAGGTCGAAACCGGAAGTTCGTATGTCACTGAAAACGGGTTCGAGTGTATCTGTGACAACGGCTGGCAGGGAACCTTGTGCAACCAACAGCGCTGTACCGACGGGCTCGTTTGCTACAATGGCGGGCATTGCGTGTAAGAAAATGCTGCACAAATACTCACTTCACATATGTCATTGCTCACACATGCGTAAATTTAATTCGGATCTTTGGGCTACAGACACAGCGATATATATATATAGATAAAGTTAGATATGTATATACTGGAGATGTTTTTTTTTTTTTTTTTTTTTTTTGAAATTTACAAAATTGCGACGTACAAAATTTTACAGCTGTGTATATGATTTGAATGGTATAGATTCGACGGTTGCGAATGTGGCATTGGGTGGGGAGGAGTAACGTGCGAGATCCCCTTGCCGTATGGATGCCACAATGACTACGCGAACTACGATTGTCTGCATGGCTACTGCCAACGGGATGAAAATGACCTCTGTAAGTTCCTCTGACCCATCTACGTGACATATAAAGGTCACTGATAAAGTACGCACGCACAGAGGGGTGGGGTTGGGGGTGGGTTTAACAGTCGGGGCGAACGCAACTGCCGACAGGGGAAGGGGGAGTGAAAAATTGACAAATTTTTGCGTACGTACTTTATGGATGGCCCCTAACGGTATTAGTGGTTTGGAGTAGTGGGGGAAGGATTAGGGTTGTTTCGGAGGGGGGGAGGAGGGAAGAGGGTGGGGATGGAGGATGGTCGCGCTTGTGTCACAGCATGCTACAAATGCTTGTATTTTTTCTCAAGAAATTCAAGCTCGCTGGTTATACAACACATCTGCCAAAATTAAAGAAGTCTTCTCAAAGCGAAATGCCAAGATTCAAAATGGCTGCATTCATAGAACGAAAACTAGATAGCCATTTTGAAATGTGCCCGTAATTGTTGGAACCCCCTTTTTTCACTGGACACAGCTACTTGCGTAACACCTCCCCCCCCCCCCCCCCCCCCCCCTCTGTGGGTAAACCAACTGAAAATTGCGCCACTCTTTTTTTTGTGCTTTTTTGGACAAGCATGTTCACACAGATGCTACCAAGTTGCCCTCCCTCCGCCAACGACCCCCCCCCCCACACACACACACAACACACACAACACACACCTCCAGGATACGCCTTCTTGCGTTTTATCCCATTGTAAGTAGGAAAGTGTAAACAAATTCCTTCTTTACTTTTAAATCACCTGACATCTGTGTCTTGATAGTTATTTTTCTCTCCGTTCTTGTTGAACAGCAACCTGCGAGTGCTACCCCCCCTACAGCCTTGGCTCGGATTACCCCTTGAGGTGTAACGTCCACACTGACAACGGGGTGAGCTGCCAGAATGGAGGTACTGCCAGTACTGATGACGACGGAGTAACCAGGTGCTGGTGTACTGAAGATTACATCGGGGACAATTGCCAAACACGTGAGCTTTTTTTTTTTTTTTTTTTTTTTTTTTTTTGTTGTCTTGTTGATTAAGAAATTAAATGTTATGTCACAATTTTGTGCCACAAACCATACCAAAACGGTAGGAAAATCCCTATAAGAACTAAGAAAAATGACGGATTTTCTATTTTGTTTTTCTTTTTTTTTTTTTTTTTTTTGAAATCAGGAAGTCCGTGTGCTGACTTCAGTTGCTCAGACAACGGTAGATGTATCTTGAATGAGGCGGATGAAGCGACTTGCGCATGCGCACATTCCCGATGGACAGGACTACGCTGTGAAATAGACAACTGTGGCAATGGCGTGTCTTGTTACAACGGCGGCAGCTGCACACCGTAAGTATATATATTCAAAACACGTGCCACAAGAGAAGCAAACTGTAACTAGCACGTGCTATAACCGCACTAGCACGTGCTATAACCGCAGCAGTTACACATTATATATATATATAAAGGCTCATTGTGCAACAGAACGTCAAAATGGTCTAAAGAAACTGATAATTATTTCGCATGTCTGCGTAGATTTGATACAAAGATCTGAGAATGGGCTGCAAATCTTTCATTGTTTTTACTTATTTTATTTTTTTAAGTTTAGGGAATCAGTACACGTGCTTCAGCTGGTGCATGTTTTTTTTTTTTTTTTTTTTTTTTTTTTTTTTTGAATGGCGGCTCCGTGGTGTTACAAGTATCATGGTGCCTGTTTTTTGTCTTAGAAATTGTAGAATGAATACAAAAGTTTTTTTTCTTGTTTTTAGGGACTGATTACACGTGGCTATAATTCTTGCAATGATTGTTTTCTCGTTCAGGAAATGAGTACACGTGCTACACATGTTGTAATATTTCTGATTTTGTTCAGGTTTTGAGTACACGTACTGCAAATGTTTTAATATTTGTCATTTTGTTCAGGGATTCTGTACAGGTGCTACAACTGTTGCAGTGTTTTTTTGGGACAGGGACTGTGTATACGGGCTACAAATATTGCAGTCTTTTAGGAAATGAGTGCACTGTTATAACTGTTTTGATTTTAATTTGTTACAATGAGTACACGTGCCAGAAATCTTGAATTTTTTAGGGATAGGGATTGTGTATACGTGCAGCAAGTATTACAATATTTATGTTGTAGGTCAGGGAATCAGTACACGTGCACTTGTCCTTACCCTTACACGGGCGACAATTGCGAAACAGAAGACTACTGCATGGACAGGGAAAGAGCGTGCGGAAACGCCATCAGATGTCACACGGGGATGAGTGAAACCACAGGTGAAAGATTAGAACAACTTGAAATGAGGTGTTGGGTGGGGGCGGTAGTTGAGCGGGGAGGGGGGGGGGCTCTTCATTAATGATGCCTGTTCTCTCTCTCTCTCCCTCTCTCTCTCTCTCTCTCTCTCTCTCTCTCTCTCTCTCTCTCTCTCTCTCTCTCTCTCTCTCTCTCTCTCTCTTATTTCTCTTATTTTTTTTTGTTTGAATTATGTATATTTGTCATTGAGATCTAAGAAAATGCAACTGTCTGGAGGAACTGTTTGAAACAATATGACATATCGATATTTTCTCTCTAGTCAGTAAAAAAATATTGATATGGGAATCGACAGATTGTATTACAGCATTTTCTGAAGTCATGTAACAATATTTTTTAGGTTTACTTTTTAGCCCAGCTTACGTTACACGTAAGCTGGGGTATTCCTATCGGTTTGCCGGTGGCGTCTGTTAGTTAGTTAGTTAGTTAGTTAGTTAGTTCGCTGTAAACTTTGTTTCAAAATGTATCTCCTCCTACAATTTTGAACCGATGTCATTTATTTTTGGTGTGTGGCATCCCTAAGGGGTCGTGCATACGGCTTGTGCTTTTCTAGTCGATCGGGTGATTTTTGAATTTTTGGCGAATTTTTTTTTTTTTTTTTGCAGAATGTGTCGATGACAGTATCTGCCATCTGTTGTCCTTCTACGAGGCATCCAGTGTCAACGAACATAGCTACAGCCGAGTACCGTGCATAGATAGCAACCCGTGGTTCCCGTCTCCGGGCAGCGGCCCCCATTGGTTGGCTGTCGATCTCGATCACCCATACACCGTCAAAGGCATTGTGACGTGGGGCGTGTGGCTAGATATCCACAGCACCGGCGCCCAACCTGCGTACCTCATATCCTACGAAGTCGAGTACATAAGTAACTTTTTCAGCGATTGGCAGCCACTTGGAATCCTCTTCAGGACTGGACACACAGATGAAACGTTTGAGAGCACGATCGAACAGTATTTTAATCCAGTTATTGTCGCCACGATGCTCAAAATCATTGCCGTAGAATGGCATTCAGCTTTGGACTTACCAGTATTCAAACTGGATGTATTCGCTTGCCGATACAGTAAGTGTATTGCAATCAGTTTGTTCACAAACCAACCTTGCACTTCAGTCAATTTTGTACCTACTCATGTATGGCATAACTAACCCGGCAAACTCATTAAGATATTTTTTTTTTCAAATAAACTTTGAACAGGGTAGTCATCACAAACGGAATATTGAAATTCGTTGTTTGTAAAGTTAACTATAAATTAGCGTTAATTAGATGAGATGGAATTTGTTAAAAGAAGGACTGTGTTTGTTTTGTTTAATTCAGGTTGTAGCGAGGGAGCAGGGCTTTTCGTAGACCTTCCTGACAATTCTTTCCATGCAAGTTCTGGAGGAGCTTCTGATTCCAATCCTTATTCACCTCTGACTCAGCGGCTTGGCTGGTCACCTGACGCTGATGATGCAGAGCCATGGCTCTTGGTGGACTTACGTATTCTGTATGAAATCGACCGATTATCCGCAGGAGCGAACTACAGTAATACTGACGATGTTGTCAGAAACTTCTTCGGTATTGAGCACAGCGAAAATGGAGTGTATTACACAGAGTATCCACACACATTAACGCGCAACTCTGCTTCAACGATCACAAAACATTACCAGCTGGACCGGTTTATTGTGGCCAGATATTTCAGGGTTCATCTGCTCAGCGGTTGGAGTGCATTTGAGTGGGCTGTGTACGGCTGCCCTTACACGGGTAATCAGATCACTAAATCCACATATGGGTCTATATGGCTAGTATTTACTATTATAAATTTTCATATCACATGCAAAAAATCACAATTTCAACGTCGTGACAAGCGCAACCCGATTCTTTCAACCGCCAGTAAGCCAAATCAAACACCCATTCACATGCTTGCCAGAAAATACTGTCCAAAGTCAGTTATTATCCTTTTTTTTAATTTATGACAGTCAGTTTCCTATTAATTATAATGTGCTTGCGAAATACAGTTAAATCTCACTAAACCGGACACCGATGGAACTGAGCTAATTTGTCCGGTCGAGTGAGGTGTCCGGTTTATCGAGGGTGTCCAGACCTGAGGTTTTACTGTATATATTACTTCTGGTCGATCACTGAGAAATATCTTTCAACGCCATTAATTTATAAGTTTATGAGTAAATGGGCAAGCTATAACTTCACCGTTTAAGGCAGAAATCGAAACAGAATGACAGAAATATGATAAAAAAATAGAACAGAGTCTGGCTAGATTCTTGACTCCAAACTGCAACAACTTCTCACGGGTAAGAGAAAAGTAGGCATAACTTATTTTCCAAAGAAAACTATGCACTTAACCGATTTATAGGCTTAACCGATACAGATTAAATACAAAAAAAAAAAAAAAAAAGAAAGAGTGGCCTATTTTCTGAAAAGACTCGTGGTAACGCATGTGCCACCCAGGTGCCTCCCCCTCCCCCCCCCCCCCCCACACACACACACAACTCCCGGACCCACAGCAAATTTAAAGTATCAATTTCTACACACAGAATACACTTGTGAGTGTAACTACGATATCAACCTAGTGACTGGCTACACAAATAATGACGTCACTGGACGGTGTGATACTCAGTTCTGCTCGGATGGTAGCACCTTCTGCATGAACGATGGCGAATGCCAGACCGATGTCGACGGCTCCAACTGGTGTCAATGTCCTGAGTCAACCACTGGTGTCAACTGTGAAAGCGGTAAATGTCTAATTTCTTGTTTTTTTTTTTCTTCTGTTTTGGCCTGGCACTTGCTCGTTAAATGACAAAACAGCAATCAATATTTAAATATGAATACAGTACTGCTTAGTTAAATAGCATTTCTGTGTTCCCAACCGTCATTGGCTGTGCTTGAAAATAAAGAAAAAGTTTCTTTAAAATAACTAAAAGTTTAAAGTGTGGATTTTTGAAACGTTCTAATACTTCTAAGCATAACCTGCTCTATTTTCTCTAATGAAATCACCTCCACTTTATTCGTTAACGGATTTAAAACTCAGCTTTAAAGCTTTTTGGGAATAGTTCACAGATAAAGTTGCTTCCTCTTATTCTTTTTTTACAAAGTATTCAATTTTACAAAGTTTTGTTTCTCTACACGCATTTTGAATAAAGAAAGTAGGTTACGTCGTAATATGTTTCCTCATAATTTTGCATTTACGATATTTCCTCAGAACAATGCATCAACTCTTAGACAATTCCGCAACAGCAAATGCACTTTTACAGGCCGTATAGCGCAGCCAAAGGCAGACCAATTCATGAATTTATTATTATTTTATTCTTTGATGTCATTCCTTAGTGAACCACTGTTTCCGCGTGGACTGTAATAACCATGGCGACTGTGAGAGCAGACCGGATCACAACGATCACGTGTGCCACTGCTACGAGGGGTGGATGGGTGCTGACTGCAGTATGCAGCTGTGTACCGAAGGAGTCACGTGTATGAACAACGGCATATGCGGGTATGCTATTTTATTGATCTGCGGGTCTCTCCCCCCCCCCACCCCTCGGAATAAAAAAGCCCCGGTGAAAATCCCCCTGTTTTGTCCATTTTTGCCAGTTACGGAGAAAATTCCTTTAGAGTTTTGCCATGTCCGCAGAAAATCTGCTTCCCCCCCCCCCCAACCCGAGAAATCTTCACTTTTTTAACAAATATTAAGTATGCGTATTAAATGGATTAAAATATTTAAAATAACGTTTCAAAATAACATTTCTTAACTCTATTTTAATTGGTTTAAACTTTTTGGGGGTGGCGAGGGCAAATATTAAATAAATATCATGTGTTTTTGCTCGATTTCTTCTTTTTCGATAACTAAATTTCCCAAATTATAAATATACATGTTTATCACAGTTTTCAAGAGTTTAGTTTCCATTTCGTGCAGTTAACATTTTAGAGTCATGGTGTTGGTTTTAAATTTCAGGCATTAAACATATAATAAATATAGGAAGTCGAATCAAATAAAGCTAGTGTTTGCATCGCTGTTGGAGAAGAAATCAAGAAGTACAAGTTTATGAACCGGATGCGTTGTTTAACACTCACTCACATTTCAGGTCAAAAACAGTGCACATGTGGTTTGACTTTTTGCAGGGAAGAAGGCTGCCGGTGTACTTACGAGTGGGCAGGTGAATCGTGCGAGGAGGCTGTCGAGTTGCGCTGCATGGGAGCCACCCCGACCGAGCATGGCACATGTGTGCCAGGTAAGCCATGACAACGGGGTTCTTAGTCATCAAGAAAGTATACACGGAAGGGGCGGGTGGTGCGCGTTAGGGTATAGTCCCCAGTGGTAGGGGATAGTCTCGGGCTTAGTCTACTAATATCGCAGTTAATGTGTAATTTAAGTATTTATATGGGCACGGGGGTTGGGGAGAATTCAGTTTTAAAAAGGTTAACACACTCCCCCCCCCCCCCCCCCCGCCCGCTAATCCAACATGTTAAATTATATTCTTGTGACCACATCCACTTATTTCACAAAGGTCATTGAGATCCCATATGCTGTGCCTGCACATGCAATCATTTTGTGCATTGTTTGTGTTTGAGCCATATTTTTTAAGACGCAGCTGCTCACATCGTTTTTGTATGTGTCTAGATCCCGTTGACTGGACAGCGACGACCTCTGGCTGCGAATGTTGGTTCGACCCGAGCAGAACGGACTGTGCGTGTTGCGCCCCAGGGGGTTCGCAATGCGATCAGCAGCAGTCTTATAGGTGTGTCGAAGACGGAGATGCGCAGGCCTGTGAGACGTGTAAGTACCTGGCGTCTACCCCCCTCCCCCTCCCCCTCCCTCTCCCCCCACCTCCCCCCCCCCCCCCATGTTATTCCTTTCGCCCTGCTCCACAACCTGTAAGGTGCGTGAGTGACCGACGCACTGTGCACCCCCCCCCTCCTCCATTTTTCCCCCAACCCCACCAATCCACCCTCCCCACAACATGTGAGGAGAGTAAGTGTGGTATGGTATATGGTACCTATTTTTGTTTGTTGATAAACACAGCACTGGAACAGAACATTGTGGGGCAGCCCGCATGGCAGTCCACAACGGTAGGGGACGCGGACGCCTCGCGAGCGGTGGATGGCGACACCACTGGGCAGTTCGACGCTGGTTCCTGCACGATGACGCTAGACGGATCGGAGATCAACACGCACTATCCCGACTGGTGGACGGTTGACCTGGGTGCAGCTAAACGCATCTACTACGTCAGACTGTTCAATGCTGACACTAACTGTAAGTCTGGATCACCAGTCTTAAAAGTTCTACCTTAGACTTTTCCACCCATTCGTACCCTTGTGAACGATACAGTGCACCCTAGTTACAAGAAATCGTTTTAGACAATAAAATTGCGTTGAGACGAACTACCAAGTAACTAACACCAAATAGAAAAAAAAATAGGATAAAAAATACCGAAATAGCGACCTTACAGACAAGATCGGGAAACAGAAGTGAAAAGTCGCTGAATTCCCAGGAGGGGGAGGGAGGGGCGTCACTCAGGTGCCACCTGGTTACCATGCGTGTCCATGTGACTTTAAAACGACCCTAAAGTGCTAAGCAAGAAATGATACCTCTTTTGTAACCAAAACACGGAGCTGAAAGAATCCCCTCTTTTGGTGGATAAAAGATTATCCCCCTTTTCTTACGAAATCGGCACTGTGCGGACAGTGTCTGATCTCAAAATTACTCCCATTTGTCCGCTTTTTTTTGGACACGCATGGTGACACATACGGTACCAAGTGCTCCTTCCCCCTGGGCTGAATTGTCCAAGTGTTTTCTGAGTCGTATTATATCGATATATTAAGCATAGCGATCATTTAACATTTCACAGTCTGGTATAAGGTGTGATTCGTGACATAGCCATTTTCACATTCTTTCGTCATTTTGTTCACAGCTGATCGTCTCAGCAGCTTTAATATTTACGCCATGGCTGACGTCAACAATCCCGTTGAGTCGCTGCAGCGTGAATTGTGCCGCTCTTATGAAGGAACGGTTCCGTATTCGGCGGAGGGGACGGACATCATGTGTGACAGCCCCGTTGTCGGAAGGTAATTTATTTCCCACAGGGGGAATATATGCGATCGACCGCGTGTCGGTCGGACGGTCGGTCTGTCGGTCTGTCATCAAGAGCTTGTTAACACGATGACTTAAAAACTCTTTGCAAGGATTTTAATGAAACTTGGTATGTAGCTTCTATGGAAACAAACACAGATCGGTATTGTAAATGGGTCAGGTTCGTCCAAGGAAAATGGACCAGCTGGACTTAGAACATTTCAGCTCTTGATTGACTATTGATGGCCGTGTTTGCTGATGGGGGGAATATGTGAGCTGTGCACACTGCTCTAGTTACTTTTGCCTAGAGGGGTATTCAATGGTAACAGCCCCCTGTTCAAATGTTCAACTTATTGTTTCCGCAATAAAAAGCTTGGCTGATAAACTCGCTATTTCGGGTGATTTTATTATATTGATCTCCCCTTCCAACCGAAACCTGTATGCGCCGCTGAGATACAGTAGATTCGTTGTCTTGTCAGACCGTTTGAACAAATTTTCCGTCACCGGTACAAAATCAAATTTGAAAATTAACAATGTTCAATATGAGTTTAAGTGTTTAGAAAAGAGCTTTTTTTTGTTTTCTATGTTTTTATGTAAGGTTTGAAATGTTAAACACGTTGTAGTTTGCGAACTTGATGTTGTTTGTTTTGCATAGATACCTGAGCATCTGGCATGTAAACAACTACGACGCACTGACACTCTGTGAAGTACAAGTATTCGCCGAAGGTATTTTCTTCACTTTGTTCTTAAATTGATGATCAGTTACCCAGTAAACATTACGACGTTGGATTAACGGTCAGTAAGTGTCGCACCCCGGTGTCGGATCAATGTCGGATTTTGATTGGTTATGGAAGTCGAAACAACGGCATTGGATAGACGCCGATTATTCGACGCCTAATCGACGTTACTAAAAGGATGCAAATGGAACTCGAATCAATATCGATTTCCTCAAGGCAGCGGCAAGTAAAAGTGTCGTGGTCACCATTTGTCAAAGTGACCCCCCCCCCCCCTACTCTTTGCTTATATAACGTATGTTCAACGTTTTGTCAAAGACGTTGCTTAGACGTTGATCTGTGGTCACGAGCAGTCACAACCAAATTACAACCAAACACAATGTTGCAGTTTGGTTGGATCGACGCCGCAGCCTGAAATCGACGTTGGATCGACGTCGGAATGTTGACTGGATCGTGTCTTTAGATGCCATTGCAATATCCATCCACTTACCCCAGCCGCCCTACCTCCCACCCCCCCCCCCCCCCCACCCAACCACCACCACCCCAGCCAGTCTTGAAGGAATTAAGAGTTATTAATTTCTAACATTTAAAATCTTTCCAACACCATAATTGTGAGGCTTAAGCTAGAGGATCGGAGACGCTTAAGTTCTTAATGACTTTATCAAGTCATTCGATTTACTCCCAATACACCATTCTCAATCAGGCTAGAATTGCATCAGAGCTAAACTGCATATTGACGCTTGAACAAGGCAAAAAAAAGTATTTGTTCATTTGGTTTGTTTATTTTATTTCATTAAAGATCCATACACGATCCAGTGTGACGAAGGGTATGATCAGGAAAGCAGACGTGAACCGTGTGATATCCAGATCTGTGACGCAAGCACCAACAGCACGTGTGAAAATGGCGGCACGTGTCTGCGCAACAATACGTGCCAGTGCGCTATCGGTTACCAAGGAGACAGTTGCCAATGTAAGTTATTGTATTGACGTCTAAAATTACGTGTAAAACATCAAATATTTGATATACATTCACCTGATGAGAATCACCATGCTAATGTTTTTTTTAGTATCTTTACGATGCGGTAAGATACCGCTGTGAGATTTGTCGTTTGATTAACGTGCGATCAAATAAACACGCTTTATATCACTAAAAGGCAGAATTGTTGAGCGTTTCCAATAATTTAATTTCCGTAATAACAATAATAATAATAACAATAATATAATGATATAATGATAATATAATAATATAATAACGATGATGATGATGATGGTGATGATGATGATGATGATGATGATGATGATGATGATGATGATGATGATGATGATGATGACGATGACGACGACGATGATGATGATGATGATGATGATGATGATGATGATGATGATGATGATGATGATGATGATGATGATGATGATGATGATGATGACATATTTTGCAGACGACGGATGTCACGGAGTCGATTGTTATGGGCACGGCCGATGTGAGGTTCTCTACAATGGTGAACCCCTCTGCGTCTGCCATATGGCATCGCGCTGGAGTCATGACGACAGCCTGGACACGAATGCCCCTGGCGTCGGAAACTGTGCGCTGGAAACCTGCGCAGATAACAGCATATGCTATAACGGCGGAAGCTGTGTGTAAGTGTCCACTTTTATGCCACAAAAACTCGAGACAATAAGGATTTCCTTTTTTATGCCATTATTACCTTTATGTGAATCTTTTCTTTGTTTTATTTAAGATTTATTTGCATTAGTTCTCTACGTTTGGTTACGTCATTAGGCGAATCAGTAAATGGTAGATATACTGTTAGGTCGAATGGCGGTGATGGATACGCGTGTGAATGCACGTATCACTGGCAAGGCGAGCGCTGTCAAACGCCCGTGCCCTGCCCCGAGGGTACAAGCACATGCAGGAACGCCGTGGAGTGTATCCCAGGCGAAGGAACAGGTAACTAACGTCACCATTGCTCTAGTCATCTATTCATTGTCAATGTCTATTCAAGTGCTCTAGCATGGTCACTAACATGATGGTCTGTATTTCGTTTCTAAATAAGATTTAAAAAAAGGTAAAAATGGCTAAGCTATTGATAATAAGCTTCTCTTCTTGAATACTCTTCCTTGTCACTGTGACACGTTTTTTTTTTTTCTCTTTTAATCTATATTTTTGACATGAATCTTGCAGATTTCTCATGTATCTGCGACAATGATTACATCATCAATCAGGACACCGGAGAATGCACTACGCGTATCTGTGACGACGGTTACGGTGGTGAACACATGTGCATGAACCGCGGCACGTGCGTTGTCTATGACGACGACACCCAGGGCTGTGAATGCCCGTCGGGCATCTACGGAGCTAACTGTGAACACAGTATGTAAACCTGTGTCACTTCAAATTTCCAGTTTCTTGACCATTGGAAATATATCATTCGATTCTGAATTTACTCTACATGACACAGTCCTTAACGGGAGTGTGATTAAGTGTCTGTCTATCTATTTTTGGAATGTTTAGGGTTTTAGCATGAGCATATCAATAGTTGAGATATCCTTTAAAAGCTTTGCGAAGTTCAGTGACTGAATTACCTGAATTGCAATTACCTGAATTGCAATTACCTGAATTGCCATTACCTTTGTAGTTGACTACTGCCACAACCAGGACTGCGGTGGACACGGCCTGTGCTGGAACCACACGGAGGCACGTACCTACTACTGTGCCTGTGATCCGGGCTGGATAGGCACGGACTGTAACATGCAGCGCTGCGATGACTACTACACGTGCATGCACGGCACCCGGTGTCAGTAAGTAGGCCACTAGAACAGAGGCGAAACCACAAACGGCATAGGGGTGGCACATAAAATTAAAACGGTCTTTGATCCCATCATTTTTCGTTATATCCATCACAATGACCTCTTCCGATTCAACTTGATCTAAAATCATAGAATAAAGAGCAAGAGAAACCATAAAAAAAAGGACTAAAATGAATAGATCACATGTAAAAAATAAACTCACACTAATGATCTGCCTTTTCTAGAGCTGATGGTTGGAATCAAGGCTGCATTTGCCCAGATCATCGCAACGATGTTTACTGCGAGACTGAAAACTATTGCAACAATGTCGACTGCGGTCAAGGAGGAATCTGTGAATCCCTGCCACAGCTCAGCGGTGAGAATACTTCAGGCCTAAGTAACGAAATAATGATAATAAGCAATAATAAGCAGTACTAATAATAAAAATTGAAATAATGATGATGATGGTAATGATGATTATGATAATAATGATTGTGATGGGGAGGAGGAGGGGGGATGATGATGATGATGATGTTGACGATGATGATCATGATGATGGTGATTATGATTATTATTATGATGGTAATAATTATGACGGGAAGCTGTTGCTGAAACTTCACTTCCGAACCAAAACAACTGCTATGTGCTATATACTTAGTAGTTCCAAATGGAATTGCAAAGTGGCATGCACTGTTTGACCAGCTTTTGCTGTTACGAAGTGTAGTGGTGCTTAAACCGATAATGGTAACGCATGTAATTTAATAATAACGATATTGATAAAAATAACAATAATACTATAGTGATAATTATAATAATAATAATAATAATAATGATGGTGGTGATGATGATAATGATGATAATGATGATCATGATGATGATCATGATGATGATCATGATCATGATGATCATGATGATGATGCTTATCATGATGATGATGATGATGATGATGATGATGATGATGATGATGATGATGATGATCACCGTTGTTATCAGGTTATGACATGGGGCACGCAGTCCAGGCCCGTGGCAGTGTTGATAACGAGGTCCGCGTTCAAACACTGGTAGATAACCAAGCGTTCTCACGCTCAGGTAATTGATTGGCTACTCGTCTACTCGCATTGCTCCATCCCCAAGTCAGTAACTTCTCACTGTTGACTGGAACAAAAAAGTTTATAGATGTTGTAGTTGTTTGTAATCAAAATATCAGTTAGTTTATGTAACAAAGTATATATTCGAGTCAACATGAAGTCAACATTTTCTTACCGGTCAATAGTATACTTCAAGTTACTCAAAGTAAGTCAATATCTGCTAAATTGATCACGTAGCAATATTGCGAAAAATATGAAGTTAGGTATTTGTTATTTTAATGGAATTCGAATCCATTTTGTAAAGAAAATTAATTATATTATTGATCTGTAATTTAAGAAATTAATTGAATAACAAACATGGAAATAATTACAGTCTCTCTAATTTTTTTGGATTTTTTGATCAGGTATCATTCGTTCAATAAGCCTGCACGTCAGCCAAACTGATCGTCCTGTCAAGTTTGGAATATATAGGCCGGAAGATGGCGTCGCATGCAGATACAGGCTCATACAACAGATTTATCTACCAAGCGTGCCATCTGGCGTCACAACGGTGAACTACACACCGCTTTTAAACCCTTATTCTTAGCCAATCATATTTTACTATTATTTTATAGCATACAGAAGTTGGATTAAATCTTATTTTTGCTTTCAAATGTTAAAGGCACTGCGGATCTTTTAAATAAACCATTTATTTCTTCCAGTGTTTAATGATGCAAAAAAAAAACCCGGCAAACTAACAATGATTGTACCACAACTCCTATTTGAAACGCGCTGCCCAACTGCACCCCCACCCTCACCAACCCCTTCTCACATTCTCCAGGAAATTCGCCGGTATTTAATCTACAATTTCAATTTAAAAAATTTCAACATTGACACAAAAATCCTGTTGGAAATGCCCATGTGTATAATATAGACCTGCTTTGGTTTACAGCTGGATCTTTCGGAATTCAACCAACTCTCAGTCGAAGCCGGAGATCATTTCGGTGTCGAATGGAGTAACTACGGTGTGATCTCTTACAGCGCTTCCGGCGATTCCAACTACTGCTCTGTGGCCGTACGTTAATTACCTAAATAATTGTTTTTAAGCATTTTATTATTATTATTATTATTATTATTATTATTATTATTATTATTATTATTATTATTATTATTATTATTATTACTGTTTTCCTATTTATGAAATGATTTTAAAGCCTTTTATCTTAGTCAAATACTTTTTTAAAAAAAAATGACATTTTTATTTTGTTCTTAAGAAGATTATGGCGCGTTTTTTCTTTGTCTTCATACTGTTGCCGCTGTACTTAAAAATTTTTTTCATTCGTGGACAAATTTATCGAATGTACATTCCATATCTTATGAGGATGTTGTCGATCCTGCTGTGCTAATACTAATTTTTATTTGACTATCGTGGACAGGCACAAATGGTTGTTGGTGACGCTCAGACAATGTCGACAGCGTTGGGTGGGAGGACCTACTCTCTGACGGCGCATGCGCATTACCAAGGTAAGCCCCTGACATCAGCAACAAACACGGCAAAATATCCTTAATCACATAACGGTAAATATCAAATCAAATTATTCATTTCATAATCATCAAAACTTTTATCGCCCCGTTGTGTTTCAAATATATAAAAGTGTATAGATTCACTGCACATACCGAATGGTTACATATTTTGTGCTTAAAAACGACTAAGCTGGATGCCATATTGGGATTTGTTAAAAATTCTTAAAATGAAACAAAAATAAATTGAAACTTCAAAAAAATATTGTTTTCTTTAACATCTGCTGAGATACTAACATTTTATGACGACATTTTTATGACGACATAGAACTGTGCATGTGTAATACTGTACTGAGTGTACGAACAATGCGATGTTCAATACGAAATTCCTGTGGATGTTTTTTTTTTATTATTATTATTATTATATTATTTTTTTTTACAAACGTTCGTTTTCTTTGACAGATTACATATGTAACTGCGAAGCGGGCTGGAGACAGACAGACAACATGTCGCCCTGTGACAACGAGGTCACCATTTGCTCCCTCCCTGACTGGATTACGGATCTCGGTACCAACATTGTGGAAGAATGTCAATTTGGAAGCGAATGTACTTTGGAATTTGATCTCATTGAATACGAACAGTATTGGAGAAACAGCACCACGGATCCGGATTACCCTGAGGACGCGCCTGAAGGCTGGTTCCAACCGGATAACACTACCATTGGCAATATCACTTGTACCTGCCCTGAGGATAGAATTGGACGCTATTGCGAAATATGTAAGTCTGTTTTTTTTTAATACTGTTCAACATCTTGATGTGTGAAATAGTGCCTTTTATAGCCCAGTGATTACAGAAGTAGAAGCGGGTGATGTTCTAAACTCATTGTTAATATATCTCACACTTCAGAGGCGCAGGTGTTTGCAATTGTTTTTTTTTTTTTTTTTTGGTTAGAGGCTTTCTATATATATATATATATATATATATATATATATATATATATATATATATATATATATATATATATAATATTATATATATACTAGGCTATTTTCAGACATGATTGAAAATGTAATACAATTTCGTTGACCATTTCGTTGAGTTAATCTATTTAAGTTATATTGTAGATGTTTGATAACTTTTGTTATTGTAGGATCAATTTTAAGTCCTAATTTATGTTTTTACCTATTTCTTATAACTGGTTGTAAGTAATATGATACTGGGCTGACAGTTTATAGCAGACACCAAGACAGTTGTTTTCCTTTTATTTTTTGATGACATTGATACCATATTTATTTTGAATTTCAGACAACGAGTGCAGCGACCCAGTGATTGGTTTATGCAGCGGTCACGGCACGTGCTCGCCTAACCCTGACGGCACTGCTAACTGCCTGTGTGACAGTGCCAGGAGGACGGAGACGTATGAGGGCGACTCGTGTAACACACACGTGTGTCGCGACCGTATGACTCGGTGCTACAACGGCGGAACATGCAGGTGACACTCTCAACCCTCTTCCATTACCTCGGCAACCCAGAAAGACAACGAGAAAAGAATTAAATGATACAATGAAAAATCGATTTTACAATTGCTGAAGTTTCTGTGTACAGTTTGCTGAAATCATTAATGAACTTAATGATTAAATTTCCATACATAAAATCAGTGCCTGTAAGAATTGTAAACAAACAATAATTCTTGTTGATTGTCTGTGTCTCTGTATTGTTTCACACTACAATTCCTTTTGATTGTTGGCGCTTAGCCGCAGCAACGAGTGTACCTGCCCGTATCCGTACCAAGGCGAATTCTGTGAAGAAGTTGATCGCTGCCAGTTTGGTGACCGTCGCTTTGACTGTATCCATGGAGAATGCGTTTCCCGCGACAGTGGTATATGAAACTACTTGGTCTACCTTTATCTATAACAAGAAAATATTATGCTTTGTTTTCGTAAACCGTTTCTTGGCTCTGATTGGTCCGTGGTGTTTGACGTCTCTGGACTGACATTAATTGTATTATGTCATTTAAAATTCTTATTTTTACCAAACATGGAACTTACTGCTCTAAGTGAAGACCGCTTATTGATATCGACATCATAACAGCAACAACAACAGATCTGTAACGTCTGGCCGACTTCGGTCATAACAAGACATTTACGAACAGGTTGTTATTTTCACAATATAGTTAAGATTGAGTGGTCTACACATTACAGGAGGCATGGCTACACACTGGCATACTTTTTCGTTCTTATTTGCAACAGGATACTTCTGCATTTGCGAGGAGGGCTACATACGCAATCAAGATACCGGTGAATGTACAACAATGCTTTGTGACGACGAAGAAGATACTTTCTGTATGAACCACGGTACTTGCAATAATGAGTACTCGAACTGCACATGCCACAGAGAGTTCATAGACCACAACTGCGAGACTTGTAAGTCGTGGACTCTTTTTTTTTTTTTATTTCATTGGTACTTTGTTTAATTTTCGGAGATTTTAATGCCTTAATTTTGAACCCTATGATTAAAATATGTTTACAATGTGTTAATATTCCAAATATTAAAGTTCGATCGACTCCAAATTAAGCTCTTTTGAGCTCTAGTTCTATCATTTCCTATTTTTTTAATTAAAATGAGAGAAATTATACACACCATATTTTGTCCATTTGTTCAGACAACTGGTGCTGGAATAAGACGTGTTCAGGGCGTGGCCAATGCGAAAACCATGAATTTGACTTCAATTGCTCCTGCGATCCTGGCTTCTATGGACGCCACTGTGAATTGCAGGCATGCTATGACGGCGCTATATGCAGGAACATGAGTCACTGCAGGTCCGTTTTCAAGGAAGTTTGATTTATTTGTTTCAGCTACGATGCAACACAAAAATAAAATATAACTGATATATTTTATTCTTTCCGATGTTTTTCGGATGTAAGAAATTTAGAAAAGTTTATCTATTTATTTTTGTTATTATATTTCATTCAGATAAATTTTATCGTACGCCGAAAAATTGGAGAAAAATAGAGGAGCAACATTTTAAGAGGAAGTGCTACAAAACCCATAGAAACTAAAATAAAAAAAAACATATTATTTTTTCTGTCTGTTTAGCACATCTGGTTGTGTGTGCCAGCCTGGATACTCAGGGCGTGATTGTGACGAGCTGGGTAGCTTGTGTGACGGAGTCGACTGCGGACCCGGGGGACGTTGTCGAGAGAACAACACGATTCTGTACAACGATTACGAGGAACCGTATTACGTAGTTACAGGTGCGCTTCTCTTCCTGTTTAAAAATTTTGAAATTTTTTTTCTGCATGTAGAATTCTATTTTAAATTAGATTTTCAGATATCTTATATTTTTGTATATAATGTGCATTAACAAGTTCAGAAACTGACCAAATAACGTGTTGTGCATTATATTACATTCAAAACTGTGCATTAATTCTTTTCCCGCGGTCGCAGTCCATTTTACTGTGGTAGGGTGACACGGCACGGGCCGTCATATATATATTTATATATATATGGTGCTTCAGTGCGCGGTGTATATCTCCGATGTGTTACTAACAACGTGTGCTGGAATTACTTACAGACTACTACTGCGAGGTAAGGGGCAATCAGGCTGACGAATGGGCACAGGACACTTCCCATCCGGACTATCCACACAATGGTGTAAATGTGCACATCTGCGATGACGTCAGTGGCGATTACTGTTACAATGGGGGAACTTGTAGCCGTCAGCGCGTAGATGGCGTACGTCTGTGGTTCTGTATCTGTGTAGAGGGATGGTATGGCGCCGATTGTAGCATTCGTAAGTATCACACCTTCACGGAATACGAGCCAATAATAGAAACGGTCAGAAACCCGGAAGGTTGACTGTGCATGGGAGTTCTGGGTTTCAAAGTCTAAAATTTTAAGAAATCTACCCAAAATCAATAGGTTTCACCATAACCTCACTTAATCAATTACAACCAATCAGTTTTGATGAGGTTCAATAATAAGGGACATGTGGTGCCGTGACTGTCCCCAAAAAATAAAAACAGCGCTGTGCCAGATTCGTTAAAAAGTGGATGTAATTTTCATTCATTTCCCGCAAAAGAAATGGCGGGACCCGGGTGACACTTTGTATGAAATGTGTTGCCATGCGTGTCCAAATAAACGCGGAGCGTCAGAGGTCAGACGCGGTCCACCCGGAGTGCCAATTTCGTCAAAGCGGGGGTGGGGGGGTGGGTAATTTTCTTTAAGTACTCCGCGTTTCCCTCAAAAAGGGGGTAATTTCGGAATTTTTCTCCGTGTCCGGTTTAAAAAAGGGATGTTATTTCAAAATCAACACTCCCGTTTAGGGGTATTGTAAAGTCAAAGATATATACATGGTAACCAGTTGGTACGTGAGTGATCCCTTCTCCCCCCTATCGGGGGATACTGGGATTCTTGTGGTTTAAAGATGTGGTATTATTTCAAATTTAGCACTTCACGTTTTGAGGATCGTTTACAAACAGCCTTTGTCACCAATGTGTACGTGAGTGCCCCCCTCCCCCCCCCCCCCCCCTCCCTGGTTATTTTACTGACCAAATTCTAGTTTTGAGCCTTGGTGATGGATCAATGGTGTTAATACTTCAGCGGATCCGTGCTCACACGACTGTTCCGGACGCGGCCATTGCCAGGTAGCGGATGATTTGACGGCTAACTGCACATGTGATGAAAACTATATGGGCGACGATTGCAGCATCAACTACTGCCCGGAGACGACACGGCAGTGTCTGAACGGCGGAACGTGTCCGTAAGTACCTATTGTACAATTAAAATGCTTTAGTAATATCAGTCAATTCGGACCTTCTGGGTTTTCCCATGGAGTGAACGTTTCAATTGCAATTTTATTGGAATAACTTGTAAAGAAATGATAACTGTTATGATAACAGAAAATTGGCCAATTCATATTTTTTTTCAACAAATGCATTCAAAATTAAAAAGCAATAGGATTTTTTAAAAGTACTTTTTAATGGTATGTACACTCAGCGGTATTTCCTGAGTATTCAGTATAAACCGCCATATCGACGTAGCTACGCGAAAAAAAAGTGTAAAAACATGCATTTTTTAAGATAATATGTTTCTACAAAGTCATGAAATAAAAATAACTCGCTTTTGGACGTATCAGCAAAAACCTGCCTTAGTCTTGTCCATTGCCCGAAACCGAATTTTGTGCTACCAGTGCTGCAGGCCTGGAGAGGGATTTCGGATCAATCCACTAGTTCTGTCATCTCATCATTATAATCCATTTATCGATGGATCGTATTCAATCACACACAAATACAATCCCGAAATACTTTATACTTTATTTCTAATTAACAATGAATTTTATCAATACGCAATATCTCAGAAAATCAAAAATATTTCAAACAAGTGAAGTATAATTATGCATTTGTATTTATCACCCGAAGACTGCTTTCCGATGCCTGGTGCTACTGCCCTTATCCGTTCACTGGCTTAACGTGTGCAGAACAGGACCTCTGTATTGAAATCGAGTGTGACCATGGCACATGCAACAACGAAACTGGTACATTTGTTGTATGCATTCAAAAAATTTCACAAGTAAAAGTTAAATAATAAACCCAATTGGTAGTTTGTTATGGTGTATATTTTCATGTAGAAAATATTGTTATGGTGTATATGAAATAAATGTAGCTCATTCAAAATATAAGATGGTATATGATCTTTATAGAGCCACGATGCCTAAGGGTTTGAGGCTATTAACAAACTTAAATACGAATGTGAACTTCAGCGTTACCCTCAGATCATGGCAAATCGGTTTGTTTATGGTGAGATATTTGCAGTTTTTATTTATTTAATATACAAAAAAATTGTGATATCTTAAACACCACAATCTGTTGTACAGGCCAGTGCGACTGCGACGTAGGGTGGATTCGGGATTTCCACACGGGACGATGCACCACCAGCGTATGCAATCGTTCCTTCATGTTCTGCATGAATGGCGGCGTGTGTTCTGAGGGTGACTACACATGCGAGTGCCCGGATTGGTACAACTACGACGAATGGAACGCGGAGGTTGATGTCCACTGCGAACACTGTGAGTTTTTTTTTTTTTTTTTTTTTTTTTTTTTTTTGCTCTTCAACACTAATTACCCCTCAATGGAACATCGCTAATTCTTGCAAACGTTATGGCAGCTATCCATGTTCACTTGTTTCGTCACGTAAATAGCGCTTCATTGCGATTTCACCCGTAAGTGTTTATATTATAATAAATACATTGATCTAAAAATAGAACACAGTAAAGCGAGCTTCTGTTATCAGGGAACTACTGTTTCAACCAAACGTGCAACGGCAACGGAGATTGCATCAACCACCCGGATCACTACAGCTGTGAATGTAACGTGGGCTGGATCGGTTATGACTGTGAACAGCAACCGTGTGTCAACGGCATCATATGTCAAAACGCCGGCATTTGTAGGTAGGGGGCAAGAATTTTGTGCTTTTCTGTTGCCAAAGCAAATACTACCTTGTCCATAAAAATACCCACCTCCCCCCTCTCCCCTCCCCCCCCCCTGCCCTCCCTCCCTCCCCCAACCCCTCGAGGGGATAGGGTAGGGATGGGATTTGGTAGCATATCTGTTATGCGTATCGGACAACAAAGCGTGAAGAAAGGGCATTTTAGCTGAGCGCGGAGAAAGGGGGGTTTTAGCTGAGCACGGAGAAAGGGGGGTTTTAGCTGAGGGCGGAGAAAGGGGGTTTTAGCTGAGCACGGAGAAAGGGGGCTTAATCTGTGTTTGTTCGGGAGTGCGGGGCAGACATGGTTCCCACTTATTGCTTTCAAAGGTTTTTTTTTTTTCAACTTATCAGCCCATGTTTGGGAGTTGTTTAAACAGCCACGAGCAACAATAGCGGACAATATGTGAATGTACCCCACCCCCCTCCCCCTCCCCCTCCCCCTCCCCGACTATCCGGGCTGCGACTTCTGGAAAAGTCGCACCTCTACCTCCCCAACCCACAACATCTCCAGTATAAAAGCCATTACAAGAGAATATTGTTTATATCCAAATGTAAGCCTTGTTCTATTTTATTTATTTTGTGTAAATTTAACAGCGGATTTTTTCTTGTTGTTTAGTCCTGATGGGTGCCTGTGCCAGCCGCATTATTACGGCAGGGATTGCTCCAATTACGATCGCTGTGCGGACGTCGATTGTGGAGTGCACGGTGAATGCGAGGCCCAACCAATACTAGACTATGAAGGTGTGTATGTCCTAGAAATAGGGCGGGCGGGTGGAGATGGACTGCGGGGGAGGCGGGGAATGTTGTGGCGAGGAAGGGGGCTGGTGGAGGAAGGGAGCAACGAGTGCGCACTGATTGTACGCCCAAATAGACGCCAGGGGATGACATTGTTTTGTCTGCGATTGTGGGGGGGGGGAGTTGGGAGCTGTTTAAAGCGATCACCTCACAATGCTTCGACACGAATAACTGGGAGTGCCACGGCCTTGGCGAGGGAATGGGCCAGTTATTACCCCTGATCTACCCCTGATTACCCCCCCCTCCCCCCCCCCCCCCCCCCTCTTTACCCAACACAGTCCCCTATCCATTATATGTTACAGAGCCTTTCCAGGGATTCTCATTAACGATATAATTGGCAGAATGAATATCTCTGCACATTTCTCTACAGAGTTCACCATCCGAAATTTACGATCTCAGGCTTCCCAGCGCAACCTCTAAAAGACGGTTTTACATAACAGACCATTGCGGTTTTACATAACAGCCCATTGCGGTTTGCCAAAATAGACGTCAAACCCTCCAAAAAAACGTTTTGTCTTAGTAAAAAAGCTTCTGAAACCGCTTGTTGTGTTCGATAACTTCTAAATAGAAATACTTTTTTTTGGCGAAAATCCCCGGCTTGCCATTTTGATGACAGCCAATTTGATTACTTGCCATTTTGGCGGCTTGTTATTTCGATGGCTTGCTATTTTGATGACCTGCCATTTTGGTGGTTTGGTAACAGGGACCGTAACCAGAGAGCTTTCAAATTGTTTTCTTTACGTATTATACACTCAAATTATCCACAAACATTTATTTAAAAAGGACAGATTTCCATGCCTGCTGTGTGAAGAAGCACTAGGCTGTCTGGATTGTTTAGTTAATACAGCGTGCCACCAGATGGCTTAGCAAAACAACAGCCACAACATGCTAAATAGCTAGATTCACCTCTCCTGTTTATAAGCTCTCTGCCGTAACTCAGATATAACCTAGGCACGTCAATTAGAGCTAGAAGCGTTAATATAGGTCTCAGTAAGAATGAAATACAACCTCCATATTCCCAACTTGGGTATGTCAAACATTCCGTTATCTCGAACTTTCTTTCTCTCTCCATAATTACTTTAGTTACCCCCATGTTATTTCAAATATTTCCAACACTTCGAAGTTAATTTCCGGTTCCGACAACTTCGAAATAACGAGGTTTCGTGTATTTTCAGTTTTTAGGTCTAGTGACTTTTTTTTTTTTTTGTTCCTTTGTAGTTCTCGAAGACGAGTTTGGCAATGACACAATACAGCGTGCAAACAGTGAACGAAACGAAACGGGTACCATCGTGAACAGACGCACATACACACGCGATGGCAAGATACTAGCGCTCAGTCTATACTCGGCCAGGCGTAATGGTGGCACTGTAGCCCTTGGCATCTACAGAGAAACAGACTCGCCGTGTAATTATCAACTCATCGAGCAGACCACCGTCACTGTTACATCAAGGAACGTCATTCGGGTAAGGCATCTGAGCATAGCCAAGTGTTTTTTGCGGAATTTTATTATGCACAGCCCTGACCCAGGCTGCCCTGCGCAAATAATTAGCCTAAGTAAGCGTTGGCATAGCTCGATTTCATGTATTCGTAAGGCGACGTATTGGCCATTACAAGTCGTGGCATCACTCCACACTACAAAGAGTACGACTTGTAATAAAGTATTTCTTCAACTTTCTGTGTTTTTTTTTTCTTAACGTCTTTTGTCAAGCCACTTCCAAAAGCACTTAATTGACTGCTCATTGATTGTGGCATCAGTTTGCAACCGAAAAACGACTAAACAAGTATTGTTTCTTTTTTTACTTATTTCAGGTGGAGCTTGAAGAACCGCTGTCGTTTCAATCCGGGGATACCTTTGGTATTTCTTGGGTTGACAGCCAAGCGAGAATGTTATCGTACGACGATGACGCGGGGAATGAGAACTACTGCGGTGGTGAGGTGAGAAGAAAACTAGAGTCAGAATAACAAAATATGCATGTGTAAGTTGACAACTTGGATTAAACTCCCACAAGTTTTTGTCTCTCGGAGTTGTTGCCCGTCTGAAGTCTTCAAAAGATTTGTATATGTTCTTGCTTTCAGGCAGTCATAGCGGTTGGAGACACAAATCAGTTTAGCGTAACACAGACAGTGTATTCAGTCAAAACTCATGTTCTTTACACAGGTAAACTGTTAAGGATTTAACGCTGTTTTTGTATGGCATGTTTTATAACAATGACCGCATTAATTGTGTGGAAGCCAAAATAACAACATATAATTAATAGACTGCCATATTGTAAAATATACATGTATGGTCTTACTGTGTCTCCTGAATGCTGTGCAAACAACTGTGGGAAAAAATACCATGCGAGTCTGAATAAAATTAGTATTTGGAAATTAAGGTCAAAAGAATGGTCAAAATTAGCAATATAAAATCAATAATAGAGTGAACAGGCATAGAAATGGACAGATCATGAAGTCAGTACCCCGGCGGTAACCACGTCGTTATGTTAACTAGTATTTGCTTTGTGTATTTGTAGGGTGTAACTCTCTCACGGCATGGGCAAGCGAGTATTCTGTAGAGATGACTGCGTCGGATTCGCATTCAGGTTTGGGACCTGACAATGGCAATTATTTCAATTCCCATTCAAGCTGGTCAGCTGCCGACGGTTCCACCACTCCATGGATTCAGATGGATTTGATGAGAGAGGCAATGCTGCATGCGTTTTCTACCTGGGGCAGAAACGATTACGACCAGTGGGTGACGTCACTAAACTTCGCTTACAGTCTCGATGGCGCCGAGTGGACCTACATCATCAATCCTCTCGATTATTATCGCCGGTAATGAAGTTAACAATGTCTTCGTGTTGACTTGATATAAATCTCTTTTTGGCATGATGTTTTGATAAAAAAGAATTGTAATAGCCATCGTCTTTTGTGTTGTGATCAACTTTGAAAATTGTTGACTTGGGAAGATTGTACGATATATCCAAGCCATGTTGTAGATTTGTTTGTTTGTAGACCTCTCGCGATTGACGGTAATTCAGACCGAGGCACAGAAATGTATTATCGTCTGTCGGAACACGTGCTGGCTCGCTACGTGAGAATCTATCCCTTGGCGTGGCATGGTCATTGCTCGCTGCGATTTAGCGTCTCTGCTTGCCCATACTTCCCTGAAGGTAAAATGGCTGTATCTGTGGATGTCCATTGATATTTTTTCTCTTAAAACATGGGATTTTAATCGTGATCCCAAAAGCAATGTTTGATATTAAAACTCCAATGTCGGTCACTTTACCAGCAATTTATATTTACATGCATGAAGTGAAAAAAATTGGGGATGACGAGACCTGCTGTTATTTTTCTTGTATCCATCGCTCAGTCGGGGTTCTAGTAGCTTTAGCAACGATCTCGTATTCTCACCAGCACCCATTTTCACGAGGATTTGATCAAGGAGGTTTTGTTTTTATAGTTTGTTTTCATGCAGCGATTTGTCACGTGATTTCTAGGCTACATGTGCGCATGTGAGACTGGGTGGGAGCATTCGGGCGACAACGAGACTTTTGCGTGCAGTGTGAATGAAGGCACTGCTGAGGTGAACGGCGAACCTGTAAGATGTCTGAACGGCGGAACAGCCTTAGAAACGCCTGATACCACAAACGGAGTGTATTGCCGCTGTCCGGCAGCTTGGACCGGCCCATTCTGTGACGTTGGTAAGTTCTTATTGTTCCACTGATCATTTCACATTTGCGTCTGTTTTACCCCCCACCTCCTCCCCCTCCCCCCTCCCCCCCCCCCCCATTGATTTAATTACAGTGGAACCCACTTATCTCGAACTCGGATATCTCGAACACTCGGTTATCTCGAACAAATTGCCAAGTCCCGATGTTTTTTCCTTATATAAGTCTTATAAACTATCGGTTATCTCGAATTTTTTTATCTCGAACGTATTTTGGGCTGAAAATTTTTCATATTTTTGACAGAATTTGGCAAAAAATGGCTAGAATCTCATTACAAAACTCGAACTTCTCGAAGTTATTTCTTTATGATTTAAAGTTAATAAAACTTGCTTGGCTTAAACATCAATAGATCTTTTAATTGCTTTGATGTTCATAGATACAACATCAAATTTTATCCTTATGGTGTTATTGTAGACTGTGATTTGTTTAAGTTTTTTTTAATTGAATTTTATGCAAAAAATAGCTTTTAGTGTGTATATCTTATTGTTTTATGCTGGTTCGTAGCCGAGAGTGATTTTATTTATGTATTTTGTGAATATCTTTTATGAACTTATTGTATTTTAACAATTTTACCGATTTGTAAATGTAATATGTAATATCATGTGCTTATTCAAATATCTAGGCCAAGACAATCATCTCGAATTCAAATTTAGTTCTATCGGATATCTCGAACTTCGGATAACTCGAACAAATTTCGCTGGTCCCAGCGACTTCGAGATAAGCGGGTTCCACTGTAAATTGTTTTAATGCATCGATACCTTTCAGTGATTGTACTAGCTGCTTATATAGCATATCGGATCTACTGTCCCCACCACACCATTGGGTAAAAGAAGACCCGGATACAAGTGAAAATCACGTAATCCACTGTGGTCCCAGTAAGGCTCGGCCTGCAGTTGTCTCATTGGTTTTAATCAAATGATTAATTGGTTACGTATGGCCGTACTAATCCTGTTGAAAAGAAAACATGAATATTCTGGGTACAAAATTTCGTTTGATGTACTTACTCAAAAGTACCGCACTGGTTAAAATAGATATCACAAAATGCCGTTTAAGGAAAAGGCGATTTAAGCAATTTAATTGAAATGCTTGTGAAATACTCCTAATGCCTATAAATATTTATATTCCAGAAAATCAATGCAACCCGTCTGTTGATGTCTTTGGATCTAACGTCACAGAAGCTTTGTGCAGTGGCCGGGGAGGAAATTGTTCATTCCAAGCGCAAGACTTCGATGCGTCTACAGGCTCCTACAGACCCGTGTTCTCCTGTGAATGCGACGAGTATGATTCAGTGACGTACTCGGGTCAACTGTGTGAGATAGCCACTTGTGGCGCCAACGCCACTGTAGTGTGTGGCAATGGTGGCTCTTGCAAGTACGCATTGCCTATTTTGGTTTGAGTTATGTGGAAAATCGTGTTTTTACTGAAATTAATTATTTCATTTTTCTACATAAATATATTCTTTCTTTATTGTAGCATTTGTAAGGTGTTGAAACTATTAGAAAAATCTAAAACATGCAATTCTTTACAGTCTTCTATTCATGTTTTATTTAATAATAATAATAACAATAATAATAATAATACCATATATATATATATATATATATATATATATATATATATATATATATATATATATATATATATATATATTCAGAACTTGACATTCATTTGGGCTTTACGCTTGACCTTGATATTGATTTGACCTTGACAGTGAGGATGGCGGCTGTGATTGTCCTTACCCTTACATAGGGGACACTTGTGATTCCGTCGATTACTGCAGTGGTATTGATTGTCGCCACGGCACTTGTTCCGAGACCGACAACGGTGAGTTGTGTGATTGGATACTTATGGATACTTATGCCGAAAATATGTCAGAGGAAATAGCTGAAAACCTTCCGAAACCCAAACAGATCGAAAGCTTTAACAGTGCCAAAACAAAAAAGAATTAGGTAATTTGATTGAAGCTATATAAGCCATCCTGATGAATTTTCTGAATTATTGGTTGTATTCAAAAGAGTATTAAACAGTATCTGTTCACTTGTCCAATAAAATTAGGCAATTTTATCCAACTTCACGAGCATGAATATCTTAAAATAACTCAGGCCTTTATAAATTAATGGAAAACCGTTCTTCAGACACGAACGCCCTCTTCTGGCAATCTTAATGCAGTTTTATCAAATCGAAGTGTTGAGTTGTCTAACATAAAACGAAGACTCGTATATTTTATTTATTAGGGTTGTCTAATATGTGTATTTTGTGCAGGCTTTGAATGCCACTGTAATGAGGACGAGCGTTTCCTGGTAAACACGGACACTGGTCTGTGCACGACGTACTACTGTGAAGAGGGCACTGACTTGTGCATGAATGAGGGCCAGTGCTCGGCTGAAATGGAGGACCCGGAGAGACGAAGACAGACATGTCAGTGCAGGAATTACAACGAGGGTGACAGCTGTGAAGACGGTGAGTAACCGACATTGTTAGAATTTATTGCTGACATTACCCGGAATGAAAAATATTTTTAGTTTGGATTTATTTATAGGGTGCTTAACAGTCGACTTGTGAACGCAGTTAAAATGTGAAAGAGAGTTGGCGCACTTTGTTAGTGGATAAAAATAGGCTGACTAGTAGGAGGGAGTGGGTCACTGAAAGAAAAGGTACTTCCTTGCCAATCCTAAATGCAATAAACCCCAAATAGAATGATGTTCAAAAGAGAAGTGGTACACTGAAATCTTAGGGTCTCGAAGACTATTTTTTTCTTTTTCTTCTTCGAAAGCTTTTATTATTAAGTACCTAGTATTCATTCTTAAGAATCCATTGAAGTTGTCGATTATCGTGATACCCCGAAATTATATACATTTCGTCTAGTGTATGTTTAGTTACTTTTATACACTTTTATATTTTTGAATATATGTTCACGACCAGATAATTTGAAATGTCTTAAATTGGTAAAGATATCATTGAGTAAATGCAGTTATCGTTATAAATGAATATTTGAACTTAATTTGAGATATCGTTAAATATCAGTCTGTGAGGTCTGGCAGTTAAGCGGATTTACAGATTTTCTGTTCCTGGTTCTCTCTTCAGTATCTCGAAATTATAACATTTCGTTCCAACAACTGTCTGTATGTGTATTTGTTGCCCAGCGACGGACTGTGGCCCAGACAATGACTGCCATGGCCGTGGCACGTGCGATGTGGAACTTGGCGTTTGCGTGTGTAACAATCGTGGAAACCGTCCAGATCAGTACACGGGCAACGCTTGCGAAACGGAAGAATGCAGGAACGGACTGTTCTGCCAGAACGGCGGCAGCTGTGAAGGGTAAGAAGACAATAAGTGTCATTACTAAGGCTTGCTTGAAAGTTTTACCTTACGGGGGAAGGGCTGTGGATTTAGGCGGCAGGGTAGAGAACAATCAATTCCTTGTTATTTTATTCTATCGCAATATGACCTTGAAATTGTGACCTTGACAGTACGACATTAGAGAATTCAATTAATCATTGCAGCTCAAACTGTTACTGCATATCCGGCAGTCTGCTGTCCTGTCATGTCATGACCTGTCCAGAAGTGTCATATTTTTTTTTACATTTTTATGTAAAAATTTAATGACTGAATAATTAGTAAGAAAACTGAAATAAAGTAAAATAAAATCAAATGTACAGATAATCAAATGCCATTTCGTCTGTTCTGTACCAGACGAGGGAGAAGCTGCGATTGTATTTATCCTTACCTCGAAGGCGACCGATGCGAGACCCTCAACTGGTGTTTGGGAAGCGCCGCGAACGAGAACAACGACGTTAACTGTTACAAGGGCACCTGTGTGAGTCAAGACGACGGCTGGCTTCCGCCCGATACTGACGTCACCGGAGGTGAGAGATAATTGTCGGGAGATTGGTGTGGGTTGGGGAGATTGTTTTGATATTGGGGAGGGGGGGGGGTCGGGGGATTTCCCATCCAACACCAGATCCCCAACCATCAACCGCGTTACGGTTATAACAAATATCAGCTGATTTGGGAAGATCGGGTTTGGATATTTTTGCTTGTCAGCCGTTTCTAGTTTGTATTATCATATTCTTATAATACTGCATGAAACGCCCTCTTGTATAAACTTCAGGAAAAATGAAGCAATAATAAATGCAGCTCTTTCCAAAATCCTTTATCCACAAACCTGAGAAAATTAAAATAAACTACTGACAGCCCCCCCCCCCCCAAAAAAAAAAACAAACAAACAAAGAAACATTAACCATTACCACGACAAATCTAACCTAAAAATATCCCATTAGTTTCGATTTTTCTTGATTTTCTTTAGGGGCTTAAGCCCACCCTCACCCTTAAATGTTCTGTTTCATCTCACATATTCTTTACTAGACTTTATTAAAACCCATGAAGCATTGAGAAAAAGTGACAGCTTCAACGTGGTATTTCTGTGCTTCATCAGTCAAATTATGGTGTGTAAAATAATTTTTAAAAAAACGGACCAAAAAAAAAAACAACATGCCTCGGCTGATTTGTTTAGGTTACAATTGTTCGTGTGACGACGGTTGGGAGATCGATGGCGCTGGTTTGGTGAACAAGTACAAGTATCACTGCACGACGGCGGTCTGTGACGACGGCACGAGATGCCACAACCTGGGCAAATGCAAAGCAAAGAGCAACGGACGATTTAAGTGCAAGTGCAAGAGGAAGTATCGCGGAGCCTCCGACTGCAGCGCAAGTATGTGACAGAAATACCTCCTGCCTATTACTGAATGTCGGTATTCTCCCTACATAAAGTATACAAAATTATCCTAGTTGACCTTGACTGTTTGGAGAGGTCCTGACCTGACCGCTTTTAATTCACGCTTTCATTGGGTGACACCGATAAGCACGGAAGTGTGATAAGGATTACTAATACATGAAAAGGTGACCTATTATAGGTCTTGAAAGAAAGTCAACCAGATTACAAAAATATGTGCGCCATTAAAAAAGAAATAAACATTAAAATATTTCTTTCCACTCCAAGCAAAACATCAGTATTAAAGTCCTATATATCGATACAGATATAATTATGTTGTAACTACAGTTTGCTAGCTTACGTAAAGCATGATTTATCGCTGAAATTTAAAAGGTTAATCAATTAACATCTAAGTCAAAATTGTTTATAGATGCTTGGTTATTGCTATAACAATAATAGCATTTACATTTAAACAGAAACTTAAAATTTTTCTATTTAAGAAATCGAATATTGTAGCGTAAAGAGCTTATAAACGATGATGATGATGATGATGATGATGATGATGATGATGATGATGATGATGATGATGATGATGATGATGATGATGATGATCAATTGTTATTATTATTATTATTTTCTATGAGTTTGTTGTTATTATTTTTCAATCTTAGGAACAGGAGAAGAAGCAGATTCGACCGACGACTCGGGAACATCAAGTTTGCCGGCAGCGCTTGGAGGCACTGCGGGAGGAACAGCCGCAGCCGGAGGTACCGCCGCGAGCAGTAAGTATAGCTTCCTACACAGTGGCTGCCACATGATATAGGGCTCATGTCTTCAATCATACAGCCACAAGATGCCCCATAAGTACTGGCGGTTTCAACGAGTATCATTTCCGTTGGCAAGAAAAGTACTCAAAATCTTTCTCTACTCAAGGCCCTGAGTTCGAAATCGGTCCCATGTAATAACTAGGAGTTAAGTAAGTAACTGTTTTTCTCAGCACTTTATCAGCAACACTAATGTAGTTCAGATCAGCCATAAGGAAAATCATAAGTAATGCCACGCTGTTTACGCATTTCGATAAATTGCGGCGAAAGCCAGCATTAATAATTGCAGCTATCTGATGAGGTTTCCCAATTGGCTTTAATTTGAGGGTGAAATATAATAAAACCAGATAACAGTTCATAGATCGATTGCATGTCCAGACTGAAATTTATCCCATTTAAGGGAAACTAAAACTAAAGGAAATAACTAAGAAAGACAAAAATAAAGTTAATTTTCCTTTCAAAAATCTTGAAATAAACTTTTAAATAATATAGTTTAGAAAAATACATTTGTAAGCTTTCCTGAAGCATTGATAAATCAAATCCCGCTATTTATTAATTTTGATATTTATTCCATAAACTACAATGCATATATTATTTCCTAACCTGGTAACTTGCCTTTTTGCACCGTGCCAGGAGACCTTGAGAAAATGTTAAATGTGTGTTATATCAAGTCCTGATGTTGTGTCTTTCTTAGAATACTTCGCCAGAATGTATGAATCAAATAAACACTTAAATGGCAGCAATAGCTTTGGATCTGTTTTATTTAAACAATGAAGTATAATTATTTACGTCTCAGAGTTTGACATATTAGATATAAATTTTTGCTTTCTGGTATTTTTATACAGAATATGAAATATTCCTATTTGCAGTAGAAATTAAGAGATTGGCTGAAGTCGTCAGTAAAACAATATGTTTAACTTGACCCGAAGACCAGTAATACACTTAACGCATGTGACCTTCATGACGTGATCTTTATACAAGTAGTGTTGACCTTGGCCTTGACGGCATACTGAGTATGGTGTATTTTGCGTTGTTTGCAGTTATTGCGGGAATGCGTAGGAGACGAAAGAAGGAAGCGGAATCTCGTGACACAGACGACATGGAAGTAGAGGACTTCGATGAATATGAGAACAACCCTAACAGCCAAGCTCCAGCGGCTACCGACGTCAATAATATCAACTCGCTCTAAACAACACCAACAACAACATGATACTTACAAAGAAACTAGGACACTTTCTACAACTGTTTACCACTCAGCCATGAGAACACGAAGAGGCATAGAGCTTGTCTAGTGAATTTTCAGAACTATTTGGATTCTTTCTTTTTTTTTTTTTGGCGATTTTAACAATGCTTTGAGGGCTTGGTGATGACAAAAAAAACGAAGTGAAAAAATATATTACTTTGACACATCACTAGTTAGAAGCTAATCACTAAACATGATCATGAACATGTGTCACATTTGACTTTTACATTATATAAGTATAGAACGAGTTTTAATTTGACGACGACTGGAACCGCCTTGGACTATGAGATTGGACACATGCACCTCTTGTATAAAATGCACATCTTCTTGCGCAGGAGTTATATTTTCTACTAATAGTATCAGATCAACCCGGTGATAATTGGAACGGCACAGGACTATGAGATTGGACACATGCACCTATTGTATAAAATGGCACCTCCTCCTGGCGCAGGAGTTAAATTTTCTACTATTTTCGTCAACCCGGTGATGATTGGAACGGCATAGGACTATGATATTGGACACATGCACCATTCTGTACAAAACGCACCTTATTTATGTGAGATATTATATATATATATTCCACTAATATAACAAGATCAACCCGATGATGATTGGATATGGCAAGGACTACGAGACTGGATACACGCACCTTCTGTATAAAAAGCACGACGCTGTGATATTAACTTTATAATGAACGTAACAACAACGTTGAAGTTCTAGTATTTCTTGCAAGTAGTTGTTTTCTGTGTTTATTGTTTTGTTACTTTCATATACATGTGTACGAAATTCTTAGATTTGTTTCGTTTCGTTTTATTTTTGTTTTCTTTTTTTTACAACGGAACATCTGTGATTTCCAAATTCGTTTAATTTGGCCTTAGCAAGCATTTAATCAGCGAAGTTTTAAGAAGGCATTTACTTTTTTATATTGGCTTACTTTGCAGCTATCTGTATTAAGATGCAGAAATTTCAATAGTATTCACCCTCGATGACATTGCTCTTGGTTTAGTTACAATTCAAATCTAATTTTTTATTTCAAATTTTTCATGTATTTCTTGTTATAATTTTGATACTTTATGGTTTTCAAATAAATTTGAAGTGGACGGCAATGAGAAATTGTTTTATTCACTCAAAGAGAAAAAATGTCACAAATCATCCGGTTTTTCTCAATCATTCTCTGTTTGTCTCGTTCTCACTCCTATTTTTTTTATTCCCCACAGGGGGAATATATGCGATCGACCATGTGTCGGTCGGTCGGTCTGTGGGTCCGTCATCAAGAGCTTGTTAACAAGATAACTTAAAAATTGCTGCATGGATTTTAATTAAACTTGGTATGTAGCTTCTATGGGAACAAACACAGATCAGTATTGTGAACGGGCCAGGTTCGTCCAAGGAAAAAGGACCAGCTAGACTTAGGAAATTTCAGCTTTTGATTGACTATTGATGGCCGTGTTTAATTGTTGGGGGGAAGGGGGGGGGCTGTGGGGAATATGTGGGCTACGCACACTGCTCTAGTCCCTTTTTGCAATTACGAATTTACAGAACGAGGATACAGGGGTGGGGCTTAGGGTGAAGGCAGCGCGCTTACGTAAATATTGGGCCCGGGTTTTCTGTCACCTGTATCAACATGCCACTTCATCGCGCGATGGTGATCGGAGTGGCATCAGGCATTGTCGGGGCAGTATACCTCCTGCCACCCCAACAGGTGACGACGGCAGGGGTGGCATCAGGTCCGTCGGCGCAGTATATCTCCTGCCACCCCGGGAACAGGCCGAAACCCCCCATCCCCGGCCCTACCCCCCGTCAAAACCCCCCGACCCAAACCCCCCCCCCCCCCCGTTCTCAAAGAAAATGTGTAATGATAGTTTCTTCATTTATTTTCTGGCGCCTCTTTTCGCACTCGTACGAAACATAGCCATTTGCTAGATTTTTTTGCTTTACTTACCGGCATATGAGTTGCAATTTTTAATGTGTACACACTCATCAATCGTAAGAGCAATTGCAATTTCAAAAACTGAGTGCTATAGTCAATGGATGTATGAAGTTTCTTTTATAATGATGATCAATTCCTTCAGTGGTTCAGAAATTGCAATTTTAAACGCCGTCTGATCTCTTCAGGGGGCATTTGAAGTGTAATTAACAACGTGGATGTATCGCAACTACAAAATATAAAACAGACCTGAGAACCGGGGGTGGGGGGGGGGGTTAGGCCGCCGGGGGGTTTTAGTCGGGGGGGGGGTTGACGGGGGGGTTAGGGCCGGGGGGTTTCGGTCGGGGGGTTGGGCCTAAACTCTGCCACCCCATGAGGTGACGACGGCAGGGACGTGGTCGCAAAACCACACAGCTCCAATTATAATGTTCCGGCTTAGTAACCGCAAAAACATCATTAAGCAAGCAATATTTAGTATATGTCTACAAATATAGAAAATGGCACTTTGCCGTAGCATTAGCTGGGTTACTGTAGTTTGTGAAACGAAACACAAAACTAGACCGTTTTTGCTACTGAGTAACGAGAGTTACACTTGAGGGTCACAAAAAATACGATTATAAACTCTTAATCTCTTATATATCGTCTTTTAGGTCCAAAGTGACGAAAATAAGCTCAAATCGTTCTATACCTAACCGTTTTCAAGACAATGATGAACTTCCTGTTTTTGACTTTGACCATGGCCGAGGTCAAGTCCACCGAGGTACCTCTTACATATCGTCTTTTAGGCCCAAAAGGGTCGAAAATAAGCCACAAACCGCTCTGTCTCTGACCGTTTTCGGGATAATGGCCCACTTCCGGTTTCCGACTTTGCCATGGCCGAGGAGGTCAAGATCACCAAGGTACCTCTTACATATGGTCTTTTAGGCCCATTAAAGATCCAAAAATAAGCCCAAAATTGCTTGATCTCTAACCGTAGTGGCCCACTTCCGGTTTTTTTACTTTGACCATGGCCGAGGTCAAGGTCACCGAAGTACCTCTTACATATCGTCTTTCAAGCCCAACAGGTCGAAAATAAGCCCACAATCGCTCTATCTCTAACCGTTTTCAAGATAATGGCCTCTCTAAGGTCATGGTTAAATAAAAAGTGCGGATAATCACCCTCTATCACCGAGCCAAATTTTATCACTCCTTAGCAATTTGGATAAACCCAAACGCTGCAGCCAACATGCACACGCAAGAAGCTGAGACAAGAAAATGAATTTTCACTTTCAAGAAAAAAAG
The DNA here is from genome assembly GCA_949752745.1 of Protula sp. h YS-2021. NCBI lineage: Eukaryota > Metazoa > Annelida > Polychaeta > Sabellida > Serpulidae > Protula > Protula sp. h YS-2021. The sequence continues at coordinate 12,821,513 of OX457033.1, forward strand.
CACCAACGGCTGCCCGCACAAATTCATATAAGCTTTGACCAAGTCAAACACTTGTCAAGTGTTTAAAAAAAAACAAACGCTGCAGCCAACTAAGACTTACAGACGCATGCTGTGATGGCTTTCATTGAGAGTTGGGCGATCAATACAGCGAGGCTGATATCATGCCAGTTTAAACCACTCCTCTCAGCTTCTTGCCGCCTCCTGTTTCACAAATTTGTTTTTTAATTGAAAATTAAGTGAATTTAAAAGAAATTACAGTTAAGTGGGAACATCGGGCCGATATATCTTTAATACGTCGGGCCACCGTCGGAAATATCCCTACAAATTCTTCGACGTCGGATATGCATATAAAATGCGTCGGCTATACGTCGGTTATATGTTTATATTCCGATGCACTTCCGACGAACTTCCGATGATTTTTATACGTATAAAATGCATATTTTCGAGGTTTTCCAATGCATTTTCGATCAAGTGACAATCGGAAAATATGCGTTTTTAGACGTATATGAAATGCGTGTGCGCAGTTGAAAAAAGTTTTGTTTCTAACCTTAACTGACCCATTGAACCCTTACCAACCATTCATAATTCACATATTCATACATACACCATAGCATATTAATATACAACATAGCATATTTATATATTGCAACTCAACACTGGTACTTACTCGGGTTTGAACCGGGGACCTCTTGCATCCTAGGCGCGGAACATACCTCTACTCCACGGCGGCTGCGGCTCCCTCGGCAGTGTAATTAAGTGGTCTAATGTTTCTATTTCGTCCCAAAAAGTTTACTTCTTACATTTTCGGTTTTTGTTACCGCTGGCGCTTTTAAATTTAGTTATTTGTATTGTCTTTTCCTCCTTTATGTTTGCTGAGGGATAGTTTATTGAGGCAAATGATAATTTTCAAGTATATTCATAATGCTTCACTATTGATTCTTCATAATGTCCCCTACCAAACGTCAATCGATAAATTTCCGACGTCGAATAAGCATCGGAAAATATGCGTTTTATAGACGTATAAAAAATACGTATAATACACGTTGGCAATATCGGCATCTTTTTCCGATGTATTTCCGACACCGTTTATACATAGGAAAATATGCGTTTTATAGACGTTTAAAAAATACGTATAATACGCGTTGGCAATATCGGCATCTTTTTTCCGACGCATTTTCGATGTGGAGCACTCGTGCACAACGCAATATATATATATATATATATATATATATATATATATATATATATATATATATATATATATATATATATATATATATATATATATATATATATATATATATATATATATATATATATATATATATATTAAAGTTTTCATTTCAAGTTATGCGTGAAATACACAAATTTAGAGATCCAGTGGAAATCGGTATATTTCCGACGTTTCACCAACAAATATAACTTTATGTATAATATACCTATATATTTATACGCATAATACATGCTTGTAATATCTCAAATAAAACAAATAAAGTTCCGTCGGAATTCGGTATATTTCCGACGTATAGCCGATGCAGTGATATATTTGTATATTATACGATTATTGTAATGCGTCGGTTATACATCAGTAATATCATTTTCAAAAACAAGTTTTGTTCCGTCGGAAGTCCGTCTATGTCAGACGTTGGGCCAACATATACAAATATATGTATAATATACGTATAAATAAATACATCGAATATACGTATGCAATATCCGTTTCAATTTGTTTTTTACCATTGGTCGGGAGTTTATCTATTTCCAACGTATAACCAATGCATAAAAATATATGTATAATATATGCATTGAGAAATACGTATAATATATGAATATTTTTTTTTTTTTAAATTCCCAATTGGTAGGAAGTTCGTCGGAAAAAGATGCCGGCCCGATGAATATTTGCCAACATCTATTAAACTGAGGAAAATAATCATCGGGCCAACGTCGGTAACCGATGAACTTCCGAAGAATGGGGGAAAATGGAAATTCGACTATTGCCAACCTATAACCGATGCATTACCGATGCATCGAAGCCGATGCCGACGTTTTAAGACCTGATTTATACCGTTCCGACGTCGGCCCGACGTTACGCGAGTGTTCGGGAACTAGGATCAACTACACATACTGAAGTTTATCATATCCAAATTTCATCTCCTAGCCCCAACGGCCTCTGACTAGTTCCACGGACAAACTCGAAAAAGAAACGGAAAAAACATACCACAACTGCGGCTAAAAAATTTTCGTACAAATTCAATTCACTACGGGATTTTGGCAAATCCCCAAGTGTAATGAGGCTTCATTTTGGGGATTTTCTTGTGCAGAAATAATTTGATTTTATCATAATATTTTAATGTTATTGTATATATCTGCATTTTCTTTTCACCTCTGCCACTTTAAAAAGTTGCATTTAAACCAACAAACCTAACCCAGGGTGGGGGTCAAGTAAAATAAATTTCCCGTTTCGTTTCGCCAACTATAGGTAGCGAGAGAGGGATGTGAAGGACACTCGGCGAAACTAAATGAAAATTTTAAAAATAAAAAAAATGCGCAAATCGGCCAAAATGGTCTGTAAAACATAGTTTAGCATAACAGTTTAGCTTAATTTACTTGCAGATTTATTCGAGATAGAGGGATATATGGGCGTTGGGGGGGTAATGTTCTTTAAACATCCAAAACAGTGCAGATATTAACTCATGTGGGCGAGAATGATCTATAAAACATAGCTTTGTGCAACTATTTGGCATAATAATGTAAATATTCTATTTGTATATATAGTTTTAAATATTTTTTAATTTAGTTACCGTTATTCTGCATACTACCAATTCACGGTCCCCCGAAAATGTACCCAAAATTAAAATACGCTGCGTTTCTGTACTGCTATATTCATATGATATATTTATGATAGAAGAAATACCAAGAAGACTTGCGGATAACCACTTTCTAATTATTTCACTTTGTTTAACAAGAATTATTACACATATAAATTTATATCGCGTGTATTACTCTCCCCAAATGTTGCCACGCCGATATCCTTTTCCTGCAAAACTCTTAATTTATATACCTACCTTTAAATATAGCCAGCTATACAGAAAGCTGACATATCATATGCCAAAACTGAATTTTTAAAAATATGTTTTTTTTTTAAGCTAAACTATATAAAACAAGTGTTACTATAATGCGTTTGTTTCAAATATTAAACATCTTTGAGGGAATAAATAATAGAAGATTTCCTGTTTCGTTTCGTAAACTAGAGGTAGCGGGAAGGATGGGGGGCGATGGAGAGGGGCTTCCTGTACTTTGCAAAACGAATCGAAATCAGACTTTTAACAATAAAAAAGTGCGCAAATCGGCCTAAATAGTCTCCAAAACATAGTTTAGCATAACTATTCGTCATAATTTATTTATAGATAAACTTTTAAATGTTTTATTTCATTCCAGTTATTTTGCCACAGCCCTCAAAATATATCATAAATAAACTACGTTTCGTTTCTGTGCTGATATTATCATATTATGCATATGTAGTAGAAGAAATAGCTTCTACATGTGCAGCATCTCTCCTTTGGCGTGCGATCCAGCTCAATAAAAAGGTATTAAAGCAAGTGGCAACAAAAGGAAACACTCGCAAAAAATTCTTTAACAATCAGTTTTTTACAATGTGAAAAACACTGCGACGCTGCACAATTTTAGTATATTCTCCAAGAACACACAAATTTTGACGAATCTGCAATGAACAGTTACATAGATATGTCGTGGAAAATAAACGGAGACGGACTGGTCGACAGCGGGGTATAGGGGGTGAAAGTGTTGATTTCTATATTCCCCATTGGGATAATAACAACTTCCAAAATGTGTACTGTGCTGTATTATCATTGTAATTTTTATTGTGAACAACAGCATTAACAACATTGTTGTTAAAAGCTTTAAGCGATCTATTTCATTGCTATTCATACTGTAATTTCTTTCACTCTAGCTCTTCTTTTACCATTTCTTTATTTTTCCTTCAATTTTAATAACTTATTCCTTTAGCAGGTGTGTCCTAATGCTCCATTCATTGTTATTGAACAGGAGTTAAAAACCACCCAAACAACCCCCCTTTCCTCACTACCCTCTCCCCCGTCGCTCGTTTTACCCTCCCATGCCCTGCTTCGCAGTCATTTACACATCAAAGATACCCAATAACGTTCAATGCGCTTCATGTAATAGCCCCAAGGTTTTGAAGAAAAAAAATGACCAATGTTAATTTTCAAAGGGCCACTATTCCGCCAATTTTTGGCGGTTTGCCAAAATTAAATGATAACTTTGTGAAGAACTATTTAGTGAATACTTGTTCCAAAACTGAATGTCAAAGAAGAATATCAAAGTCGATTGTGCTAAAACGCTGCATGTTTCTTTCGCACTTAACTATATTTCATAATAATTCACATCCTTTTTAATTGTGAGAGTCTATCTAGCACTAAATATACACAAGTACAGGAGTTTCTTCTGAAATTAAAAAAAAATGCGTCCGTCATCTCTCCAATGCGTACCTTTTCATGCATCTTTCTATCATTCAAGGGAAGTATTTCCAGGTTTTGCCTAAAATGTCTAAACAAATAATAAAATAAACCAGGTCTAACGTCATAGTAAAACTGCTTACATTATGTGACAGTGTCTATAAAGGTGAACGAGTGGGGACTCTACTTACATAATGAACAACATATGTAACAAGATATTGACTTTTTTCTTTTGAAATATTTTATTTTGAAGTTGATTACCCAGTATTTAAAAGTGGGTACTGACATCACGCCGTGGAAATAGAACGCTTTGCAGGAAAGGCATATTTTCACAGCAACATGTATTAGGAGAATACCACACGGTTACTCCATCTTCCCTATGCCTTTTCCTTTCAAAATGCCCCTTTTATGGTGAGTACAAGATAATTTAAATTTAAGTGTAATAACTCGTGTTAAAGAAACAAAAAGAATTAGAAAGCGGTTATCCACCACTCTTCTTTCTTCTTCTTCCACATGACCAATACTTAATATCACATATAAGCAAGGAAACACAGCATATTTTGATTTTTGGAGCATTTTGGGAGATCCGTAGCTTGGTAACATGCAAAATTAAAAATATCGAAAACTCATATCTAGGAGTGTATTGTGCTGAATACTTGTGCTTAGCTATGTTTGGATATCATATCCATCGACATACCTTGATATGGGAATTTCAAAATTCTCGTTTCGTTTCGTTTCGTTTCGCTTCATAAAGTACAGGAAGCCACCCCCATACCCCGCTACTATAACTAGTAATGGGAATTTTCACCTGACCCAATAGTTTGTTACTTCAAATGAAACTTTTTATAGTGGAAGAAATGATAGGAAATACAAACATATATATGATAACATTACAATAATATGACGAAATGAAATAATTTATTTCAAACTTTAGAAAAAATTCCTCATATGAGTTCTGGCAAGCTTCATTTACTCACCGCTGTACCATATATATATTTTCTCTCTCTATCATTTAATGTCATGTATTAAGCCAATGTCTTTTAGTTTAGTTTTACACAATACTCCCATTTTACTGGTTATTCGAGCCTCCTCCAGCAGTAGCACCTACCCATATCACTATATTACAATTAACAAGATAGCTAACAGCAAATCAGAATGTTTCATTTCCCGTTTTAAAAGCTATGAAATATAACATTTGACACTCTTTGACACTCTTTCACAACATATTATTGTACAAAATCTGAGAAAGGAATAAGAGAAGTAAGTGCATGGTTCACATTTTATCGAAGTTTCAATAACACTGAGTTTGAATATATTATCAATAATTTTAGTCGAATCTGTTGTTAAATGAAGCATCACTTAAATATTTGTTCATATTCGGGTTGAAATCACGTCATAAGGTAATACAAGTACTAGTGAAGTGTCATAGCAAGGGTAAACAATATCATTGAACATTACCACCAAGCTGACTTTCAGCTTGAGGTATAGAAGTCGAGTAGAAATGAGATATTCGTGAACTCAACCAAACCCAGTAATTTAAATATGAATTGGATCTTCCTCTTTTTTATTAAAAAATGCTGAGAAAGAAATAATAAGTAGTAAAAGCTTACCTTCAGTAAAAGCGACCATTCTATTACAGAGATCGGCGTCAAATTACAAAGCCATGATTACGGATCAGGCTTTTTAAACTAAACTTCAGTATACTAATAGAGAAAAATATGATAGACATATTCGACCACTAATTAACTACCTTTGGATGAAAATAAATATATAAATAAAAAAAACAATCTAGATTTCACTTTCGATTGGCTCAAGTACCATATTATGAGGCACTTCAAAGAGAAAGAAAACAAGAAAACCTTTTCCGGTTGATATAATGGAAAGACTCCAGATAACTTCTAGTGATGCCAAAACTGAACTTTGTACAAAAAAACGATTTAAACTCTATAGTGGAGAAAAAAAGAAAGGAACCAGAATAGAATTTATTGAAGTTAATGAAATAGCAATGCAGTTTTTCGATAAGTCAAAGTAGGTTTATGAAAAAACAACTAAGCAACCCAAATGACCAAATGGTGCATTTGTCACAGCCCAAATATGATTTTAATTGATTTTATGACTTTAAGTCATTTTACGAAAATATGTACAGGCTTTTAAATGTCAGTTCTGAAGATACAAGATTTTGATGATACGATATCCACAGTCTAAACGTGTTGAGTGAACATATAAAGTGCGGGATGTTTTGAAGCATTAAAAACACTTAAGGCAAAAATTCATGAAATCAAACACTGTGTTGATTATTGTACTTGTTCTGTTAAGATAAGACTTATCATAAGATTTTAGTGCAAACGATCTACTGTTGTTCAAAGTTAACACTGAATTTGAAAAATCTCTTCCGTTATACTTGAGTTCATGGAGATATGAAATAGAAAAAAAGTGAATAACATGAGGTTAATGACCGTTTATCAGATAAGATGAAGAAACGTCTATTTTAGGGGTACACAAGCCAGCCTGGAATCTCATTATGTCAACCATTAATGTGTCTATGTCATATCAGAGGATATAAAAAACTTTCCTGTCTTAGGGTTTGTTACAATGAATATTCTTACAGAAGGGATTAACAGATAAGAAAAGTTTGCCGCATTAAATTTTACCAGAAAGTGGAGGAGTCCCAATTTATTAAATGACTTAAATAATTACAATTTTAACTGAAGAAATGTCAACTGATTTTTTTCTGCTAGATTTTAGGGCAGTGCATTACAATGTTGCTCAAATGGTATATCGGCCATCATTAGAACTAATCTAAACTAGAACCGTATTTCGCTAGCGAAATGTTAAACACTTGACAAAAATTAAAATGAAAAAATACTTAATTGAATGGGTTATTTCTTGAATAATATGAATTATTTTACAACATGCATACATTTTCCCTCCAGCCATAAAAACTGGGGGCAATTTGTGGAATCTGGGGGCCATCGCGTGTGCGTTAAATACACCGCATTTACTGCAAAAATACACTCTTTTCACATGGCGTTTAAAACAAGAAAACGAAATCGAAGGCGAAAATAAAAAGTGTTATGCACACGTTCATATCAAGTTCTACCTAATTCCCAAGTTTTGTGGCCCTAGGGCCCGTATTGGCAGTGGAGGAGATGACACAGGAAATCCGATCACTGTCAAGAAAAAAGAGATACCAACAGCTGCTCGCACAATTTCCTACAGCTCTTGCAAGCCAAAGGATTGTCAAGTGTTAATAAAGTGTATTCAAGTTATTTTAACGACTTCTATGACTGTGTTAATGTGGCTCAAATTTGCTGCTGCAATGGTAAGTTTGATTGATTGATTAGTTTAACGACAACTGCAACCCGTTAGGGTCATATTGTGTCGGTTCTGTGTCTAATGGGAAATTCGATTAATGCTAAGAACAATTAAAATAGGCAAAACAAGTAACGTATAAACTAAAAAACCAGCTAAAATCAATTTAAAACTTACTGTACAAGTGTATTTCTTTAAGGAAAGCAATAATTTTATTTGGCGTTACCATTGTAAACAGGTCTTTAAGACAATTTACACTGTAATAGCGTAAACGAATGTTTTTGAAAATTTACGCATTCAAGTAGAATATGCTTCACAGTCAAACGTTCTTGACAACCGATGCATTGTGGAGGCGCATCACCTCTCAAGAGATGCCTGAGTCGGGCTCTATGCATGACCATTGTGTCGCGCATATTGCCCAGAGTTAGCGGCCTTTGGCCAAATATTTGTTGGATTTGAAAGAGTTTGTTATTTATTTGTTCGTTGCAATGGTAAGACACAAAGCTTTATTTATTTTAATCTACATTCAGGATGGAGTTACGACAGAAACTGGACTGCATGCCTGTCTGCCTACGAATGGAAATGTATGTGATGTTACTGTTGTGGTGTGATGATGTAATGAGCTATATGTTGGTGTAATGAACTGCTTTGTGGTATAATTAGCTGTGTTACTATCACACAGCTCATTACACCATCACGCAACTCATCACATCAAATCGCTGAAATCGCAAACATAAAAACAAGTGCTACTGAAAGGTTAGGAGTAAAATAAAAGAGTAATAACATGAAAGTAAAGAAAAGAACATTTATCCAAAATCTCAAAAAGTGCTAAAGTAGCTTTTCAATGTAGAAAGTAACCTCAGAGTTCTGCGTTAGCACTTTTCTCTTCAAATACTCCACAGTAACAAATTATAAATTTATAATGTAGGTATCATGTCGTATAAACGCTTTATCAAGGCATATTTTAATTTGTAAAGATGTGTGACTGACACTCCAATGCCTAAATGCCTAATAGCAATGGAGTGCTACTCGTGGCAGGTCATTCTCCTTAACGGTTCGATATTGAGGTGATCCGAAATGCTTATTTGCATGATTAGATTTTGGAATGGAGATGAATTGGCGACATGGTGAAGACTAGGCATTTTTAGAGGTGAGTTTTAATTGCATTTTTGCTCATATTATTGAATTATATATGTAAGAACCCATAGGAATTCAGCTCGTTTTGCATTGATAATGAGGATTTTGATTGAGTTGTAATTTGAATTGAGCTTTATCAGCATCATCTGCGTGTAGCTGGGAATGTGTAGTTGGGCATGCCAACTTTGGCTTCATTTGCGTCTAGATGTCAGTCAGCGGTATCTTTATTATTTATTAAGTAGGAATTTTTAAACCCTGCAATATGCGTAACCTTAACGTCCTAGAGATTAAGCCATATACTATTTTTTCCTATTAGGTGACGTACTGGTGATTAAACCATATATGGAACGTTTCAGATGACGTCCGGGCTATTAAGTCACATAGCGTGTGTTTTTTTCAGGTTTAATGTTATTTACTCATTTGTTGTGTGACCTCAGGCATCTGACGAATTAGTCTCTGTCTGTAGATCTGTTGAGCGGGATGAAAATCACAGCGTCAATCGCAATTTGTTGCAGGTAATGTTTCCAATGAGTCTCAGTTCATATTATACCGACATGACGATAGATGGGGCGGCGATTAGCTCAGTAGGTAGAGCGTTGGTCCTGTAATCCTATGGTCCCTAGTTCGAATCTGGGCAGGGGTGGAAAGCTGGGGATTGACCATCGCTCAAATTGCCTCAGCTGAACGACTGCACAGGATTATTCACCACCACGGAATTCCAAATTAGCACAAATGAGTGTTTAGGCCATCCCTTTAAAAAATATGACGACCATTAACGCAAATAACGAAGAACAGGAGAACGAGAAGTTTCAAATTTCATTTCCCAAGTTTGCAGATTTTGGCATCGTTGGATGATGGTTTGGGCTGCAATAAAGTTTGACTGGAAGTCACAACAGTTGATCAATAATAGAAATCTGACTGAAGATTGGTATGTAGACATCGTACTGGCATTTGGTGCCCGATATCTAGCAAAACATTGCACGACTACATGTTGCCAGAGACAATATACATACCTGGGAGCACATAACGTCAACATGTTGCTTGGTCAGCCGTGTTCTCTGAATGTGGATCTAATGGAATACCACTAAGATTTTCTGGACGGGATAATATACAAAATAGACCATGCTTCGAGAAATCATGCAGAGTTTCGACAAGCGATAATCGAAGAGTGGTAGCATTAGCCTAACTAAGAATTAATTTGTTCAATGCAACATATTAAGCTGTCCCTCACGCGCGCGGAGCTCTAACGCGATATTAACACATTGTTCAGTTGACTTTACTTCATCAATGGTTCAGACTTAGCTGTGTTGTCTACAAACGACATAATCTCGAAATTAAAAGACAGTGCGGTTTTCAGTTTTTCATGTTTGTGAGATCTTGATAAAATTAAATTTCGTTGAAAATTCAATATAATACAGCAGGTAATAGTAGTAGAAATACAGAAATTTAAATATTTCGTATATTTTCCTTTATTCGTTGGTATGTCATACATCCTCATTTATCGAAACAGTAGTGAACCTTGAGACGAAAACATGTAAAACTGTGTCACATCCAGAGTAATTGATAAGAATGTTAATTTTTATTTTCTTTTTACCAAAATTTTAATCAAAATGCTGCATTGTCAACATGTTTGCTATTGATTCTTACATTTCAGTTGAAAAATTAAATATTAAAGTAACACAGGGAAAAAGTGGCATGTTTAGTGATAAAATAACTAAGAAATTGATCTACCTTTTAAATAATATTGCAATTAACTGGCACACAAATTAAAATCAGTGCCATCGTTTTCCTCAGTTTTATCTTAAAATCCTCTTGATTGATCAGTCAGAAACAAAGGCAGTTAGTCATAGCTATGGCTTTGACAGAGCAATTCATTTGCGGAAATGTATTCTTCTTAATTCTGTAAACTATGACCACTAATTGATATCTTTTTGTTGCGGATTGATGTTCTACTAGTGGAAAAGTAAACAATTTCGGTTAAGCAATTTATAAAAAAGAACGAAGATTAAGATAAAGGAACAATATTCACCACCGTGCTTTAAGGTTTAACATGCTTAATGTTTCACAATTATATATATATATATATATATACTTAAAATTTGAAGACAAAATTATTTATCACGTCACGGAAACGCATTCCTAGAAAAATCTCTTGCCTCAACAATATACGAAAATATTCCCAGCTGAAGCATTTAACAGCCGTAATAATATATAGATTTAGCCATAGATCGGAGAAAACGGTATGAAATTTGTACATTTATGTACAATGCAAACGGTGTAGTGACTACTACTTCCCCACAACTGAAGAAGTGTCCCTTAAGCCAATAGTTTTCTCTGTAACTTCACTTCCAATAATGTACCTTATTCAACATATGAAAGCAATATATTCTTATATTTTGGAGACGAAAGTTTAAGGACATGAAGTCAAAGATGTTGAATTGTGAAAAAGATTGATCTTATATTACCCGACAGGCAAGCACATCATTGTATGTTAGTATGCAGGGCTCTCTGGTAACATAAATGAAGTAATTGTTACATTCTCGGTGTTACAGAAATACATAACGTATGCACCTCAGGTTGTGCAGTATCCAAAAGATTCCAGGTTTGGATGTTAGTGGTTCTATGAGCCAACTATTCAGCTCTGTCAAACAACCAAACCGCTACCCTAGGTTACCCGACAGGGTTACCAGTTCAATTTAAAACAGTATATGTCACAAAGCTAAAGTTAGAAATGCAATACTTTACCATACCAACGCGATTTTATATACTTCTGAATGGTTCCAGTGGTATACATATTGTTCCATCATACATTGATCTTTATTTAAAATAAACGATGCATTACTTTAGTGAATGCACAACCCACTTACTCTGTCAGTGTTATTCTTTATCCCTTGTCCGGACTATGATTATTATTATTATTATTTCATTTGTCCGCCTCTCTGCATGAACGCCCATCAAACTTTTCTTCTGAACACATTAAAAATCTTGGCTCATAAATGGGATTTTATTGATACTTGATTCGAGTATTAATGTGGATAATTTTAGTTAACTTAACAGGTCACTGAATACTACTAGCACAATACTAGACTTTGAATTTAGGTTTATCGCTTACGAATTAAAATTAGTAACATTTCCTGTAATTCAGGTGATTTTCTCAATTGTCAGAGCATACACTCTGCAAATTTAAAAAAGCAACGAATATTTATTCTTTTACATAGTCCTATTCCAAACACTTTCGGTATTAGAATGCGCTCCATTCAAGGTGTTACTTGAATATGTCAAACTTTTCTGGCTAGTACGCGATTACTGGTAACATAAGGCAAAGGATTGTAAGTACCCCCTTTGTCTTGTGGCATTCTTTTGCATGCTGATATAAAAATTGAGCTTGCAGGGTCAAAATCGGAAAATATAGTCGGAACGTACGAAGTATCAACTAAATAATGCCTCAACCCAGAAGACTGTGGGATACTACTTCCAGGCTGGACCAAAGAATACGTCTGCCACATCTCCGAGACCATTTTCTCCGGGCAGCAGTCACTGCTGGACAGATTTCCAGAACCCACAACTGCCTTGTCTGTATCCAGACTGTTAGAAATCGGCTCCGTCGATACGGTTTACGCAAGCGCCGCCTCTATCGACGATTGATGTTAAATCTCGCCCGAAGGCAAGACTTCAGTGGTCAGTTCACACATATCTCTACTGGACACGGAGACAATGGAACCTACTCCTTTTTAGCGATGAATCTAGCTTTTACGACGGAAGATCACGCGCCTCGTGCCGAGCAAACGTGCACTTAAGCGACGCCTGCGTTCAAGAAAGAGACCTGAAGGAGCAGTCAAAGTGTGACAGTATGGGCAGGCATATCATTTGCTCTTCGCATTGTGCTCCTTTTGTCAACGGCACTCTTAGTGATGAACATTATCAAAAACAGATTTTAGAGCCATTGGCCTTCCGTTTTGTGCATCACAATGGTCTAATTCTACAGCAGGACAACGAACGTAATCATTCTGCAAGAGCTATTGCCGCAGTAGCCTGAAGCGCAAAACGTTTTGGTTTTGACCTGGCCCGCTTTTTCGCCCGATTTTGTGCCTATAGAAAACGCGTGGCATATGCTTGGAAAAGTCGTACGCGAGCGCAACATCTCAACTGAGACATTACCAGAGTTTACACAGGCGTTTATGTGGAGAGTGGAATTGCATTTCACTTCACAAATTACAGAAGTTGCTGACATTCATGCATTAATTCCAGTAAGGGAGGTTCGTGGAGGACACATGCGATATAGCTTGACACTGTCGTTTGTGATGTCATTTTGTTCTCAGAAAAATATTTCAGCTCCTAAAATATGCAGTTATACCGAGGCTTAATTGTCCGGTTTTTACATTGGTGAGTATATGTTGTATGCAGGGTTTTTTAGCATTTTAATAGTTTATATCATTTGCGCTTTTTCGCCCGATTTTGTGCCTATAGAAAACGCGTGGCATATGCTTGGAAAAGTCGTACGCGAGCGCAACATCTCAACTGAGACATTACCAGAGTTTACACAGGCGTTTATGTGGAGAGTAGAATTGCATTTCACTTCACAAATTACAGAAGTTGCTGACATTCATGCATTAATTCCAGTAAGGGAGGTTCGTGGAGGACACATGCGATATAGCTTGACACTGTCGTTTGTGATGTCATTTTGTTCTCAGAAAAATATTTCAGCTACTAAAATATGCAGTTATACCGAGGCTTAATTGTCCGGTTTTTACATTGGTGAGTACATGTTGTATGCAGAGTTTTTAGCATTTTAATAGTTTATATCATTTGCGTAATTTTAAATTCAAACATAATCTTTTGCGTTAGAAATACTTCATATATAACTCAGTTTAATCACTTGCTACATAAAAGATGTGAGAAAAAAGAACATTTGCAAGCATTTGGCTATATCTTTATTCTGATATTATTTCCGTTTTGTATTCCATCCAAAGTCTTTACCAACTAATTTAAAGAATTGTTCGTTGTAAGGAGCAAAGTACTCTTTCATTTTACGTATCACTTCAAGGGATACCTCTGGATGAGCCCTACCTTTAGACTCGGGTAAACAACAGGCCTGTGAATCTGGAAGCTCCATCTTCAGGCAGAAGCCACCACTTTGGCCTTTATTTTGAACAAAAACAACATTTTCTAATGTGGTATGTCTCTTTACTCCTAGAAATCTTTCCACACGAGACATTTCAGCAACAATATCAGATGCTAAACGGTCGCCATCTACAATGAGAATCTGGTCACGCCTAAATACATCAAACCACAGCTTGATTTTGTCGTAATAACGCGATTCGCTAAGTTCATGCAAATTCGCATTGATGTCGCCGTTTTCTGTTAGCAGCAGAGCCTGAAATTATATAGCAACGAGAGAAAGCACTAACTTTCAAACATATGTTTTTCGTTAAACTATGGTAATGGTGGTACTGCTGGCAAAAAATTAAAAGCTGTTTTATATTTTTCTTTATAAACATATACTTACTTCACAATATCTAAAAACAGCTAACGACAACCAATCAATCACGAAGACAAAAATTTTACACATAATCAGAAAAGAGAAAAGGGATGAATTACCTCGAGAGGTTGTCGATCACCATATTTATCAAGTTTGTGAGCATAGTGAGACACAGTTCTATTTACTGGATCCTTCACCACAACTAGAATCTTTATTGTATTGTTCATTTGAAAGATTCGCCTAGCCGATGGCTTACTCATCCGATAATACATTGGGCTCTTTTCAATAGTAAGTTGGTATGGTCTAGAGTATCCCATTTGCTGACGATACCAATCTAATCCTAATTTCTCGTAGAGTTTTGAATTGAAGAACTGGACTTCATTTATTAGGGGGAATACTATGTCTGGATGATCATTTAGGAAAAACTTTAAAGCCGCCGTGCCAGCCTTTTCCACACCTGTTGAAGTGGATTAAATTAAGATTCAGTAAGAACAGCAAAACAACAAATAAGTTTGAAGATTTTTTTGAAGATTTAATCGGTCTTCAAATTATGTTATCGCACAGTTCGCAAAAACGTCTACTTTTGCTGAATTGTGTTGAAATTACTAATAACGTTTCAAATGATATTTAGAAAAAAGTGGCATATTATTGCACGCTAAAGCAAGATAGCAGAGCATACAAATGCATACGATGAGCCATTACAATACAGAACCTCTAAAAAACAACATAATTTTCAAACTGAAATTGCATTTGTAAAATGGTTTATGAAAAATAGTTATGGCACTTTTGTGCGGTTGTTTCACTACTTAGATTTCCTGAATATTATTAAACTTAAACAATACAAACCAACAAAACATAAATACCTATTATGATGGCATGCGGTAGTCTCTGGGATTTGCCAGTGGTGTTTTTATCAGAGCAATGCTTTTGCTTTTCTCTTCTATATTTTAAGTGATCAGACAGCAGCTCAATATTTGAATCAAATTTCATTGAGCATAATTTCAAAAGAGTAGTGTAGTTCATTGTTCCTTTAATGTATGAGCTACGGTTGAATCGTCGTTGTGTGTCACTGCCATTAATGAAGGCACCTGGGTTTAATTGATGCACTGTGCCACGTCCAGTATCTTCAAAATTTACTTTACCGGTTGTGGAATGTCGTATGTTTACATTGTTAGATATAATCCAAACGCAAAATATCATCAGAATAGCCAATTTTGTACCAGGTTTAGTGCTGAATATCGACATATTTTCAGAAAGGGCGCAGTCTTCTGAAAAATAAGCTTAAAATATTAATCAAGTTACATCGCAAGATAAGGTTGCCCAGCTATGTTGCAGATACGAAAAGCACCCGTTGCAGTTTATCAACACTACTATTTCGTAGAACCTTAATTTTAGAGTCTACTTCAATCTTTACACTCGAAATAATTGTGAGTGAACAATGTAATTTTTGAACAATTATTCACAAGCAAACGTATAAAAAGTGCGCAAATATACAGGTGAACCGAATCTGTATACCGCTTAATCGACTGAGGTGAAGCAAACATATAATCACACTATATTTGAGTTGAAAAAAAACAGAAGAAAAGTTTAACTACTTGCGTGACATATTTGGTGAAAAATAAAGCTTCTTCGGTAAATAATAAAATATAAGTAATATAAATAATATAATGATACAGTTTAGTTAAAATTAATCAAAAATGGTTTCAATGTTATCCAAATTCAATTCAACATCTCATTTGGTAATGCTTTTGGATATATGTTTCTTGCAATATCCAAACACAATTATTTAGTATTTGCTTTCAACTGAAAACAAAGTAAGCCCTCTTTGATATATTTCGTTTTCATTATAATGCCTTGTTGTTTTAATAAAGCAAAAGCTTTCGATTAAAGATAAAATGACACATATTTTGGACAATTATTGGTATGATATAAATGAGAAATACTCAGCGTTCTTTCAATTTTAATACTTCTTCTCCGGTCAAGCAAATTGTCCCCTCTATCTCATGGTATATTAATCTTTGAAAGAGAATAAATAAGGCCTTAGTTCGACACTATTCGTTTACTGTTTATGTTTGCAATTTTCTTAGTCTAAAATTCCACGTAACATTTCCTTAATTCCATTTTAATAAGAAAATTTTATTACCTTTTTTTTGTATTTATTAAATTAAAATCGCTAAGAGTGAGCTAACAGTGGCAAAGTAATAAATGAGCAATCAAAGTCATAGACTGTTACATTCAAACCGGCCATTCGGCCTTTCATATTTGCGTCGTAACAAATGGTCATGTATTTCAGAAACTTATCGATTAAAAATTATTCTAAACAAAATTGACAAAAGCCGATACTCAAAATTTGAATTATAATTAATTATTCTCTGATTTAAATAAGAGCATAAATCAAGTTTAGAGTACAGTGAACTCAGTTCTACTATACCAGTTTTTATTACAATTAATTTTACTTATCTTTAATCAGGGTACTGAACAGCAAATAACCTTACAACTCTTTATGAACATAAAGATTCCAGATATTGAACTATTGGCAGTTGTAAGATTAATATAAACGTTATGTTCTATATGTTATTTTACATTTGGTAGTATTTCCTTTTAGTTGTTTTTATTTATGATCCAAAGTTGTCATCGGTATTTCAGCAGCTTTCTTTTACTTTTAATTAAAATTGCATAAAAGTAGTATAATATATTCTTGCATTCAAAAAAGACTAAAACATGAGTAAATAACACGCTTATATCATTTACTTGGTACTGCGATTGATCTAATGATCAATGGTGATACATTTAACTTCACTAAAATGCTTATGTCATCTTTCTCATTCATATGTTAGCGGTTAACGTTTAATGTTTAGATTAGGAATACGTCAACGAATATCAGAACGCAATATTACTTCAAGTGCATAGAGATAAACCTTGCATCCACGCCAGGTATTAAAAGGAAACGTCTGGGGGAAGCGGGGAAGGGAAGGGGTAGAGGTGGAACCATTTGTTTTCACATGTGTTACCATGAGTGAATGTCCACAAAGGTGATTTTATTCAGTACACTGCGTTTCCTACAAACATGAGGATTCTTTTCGATCTGCATTCATGCAAAATGTGAAAGCGATCCGATCCAAATTTTGAGAGAAAAAAATGCTTTGAAAGTTGACTAGATATTTTTAAAATGTAACCATTTAGTATATTTTTGTCACCCCAATAAAAAATTAATCTTTGAAGAGTGAAGTACGAAAGATTTATATAAAATCCGAAAGCAGATGTAACGAAGCAAAAATCCTGCACGACCCATCCCTTCCGATGCGACCGAGTAGGATTTGTTTTAAAATTTCGTGCATTTTTGGGCTGTTTCTACATTAACTATTTCTGGGCTGTTTCTACATTAACAGACGGATTAGTTTTGCAAGAAATAATTGTACCGAAAATAGACATGCCATCCAACCAGAAAATTGAAGGAAAACATGTGCTATTTGAAAAATCAATCTCTTTGACTAAAAGACCGTTTCAGTAGTAAAAGCGGCTATGTACCAATACAGTATTCATCACATCTTGGACGTTATTGGTATATTTGTTTTGTGTACCAGCTATCATGAACTTGGTTTCTCAAATTAGGGATGCTGAAGCCAGCAATGCTACACATTTACGAATCACTAAATAATGCTAACTGTAACAAAAGTAAACAACAGCCCAAAAATGTAAGAGGATGGAATCCCTAAACAAGGAACTGTAAGGGACGAAAATACTTTTTATTACATCAATGGAAAACGAGGCTAAGCAATAAAATAATGATTACCCAGTCTAAATAATTTAGACCATCAGTAAAAGATGTTCTTAATTCTGAATCTAAGCCGATTCTATTTTCAGCCTGATATTCCTTGTTCTGTCACTCTTTGGATGAATGCACATAAAATCGACCGCATGTATCAAAATATGAACTATTCCTAAATTATCAGTCCGACTGACATGATCGCTTATTATACTCTTACACTCTTTATTTTCTAAACCAAAACGGGCTTGAAATCTATCCATTATACGTCTACCTGTCAAGCCAACATATTGCATCTTACATCGTCGGAGGAAAGGACATGTATTCTGTCAATATTCCGGCACCTTACATTGATTTTACTAATATAACCTCTGTCCATTTTAAAATTCGGGCACTCTCTAAAGTTAGCTTTTAAACCTGGGTCATCCTTTTCTTTCGGTATCGAGGTTCTCACTAAAATATCATGTACAGTTTCTGGTCTGCGAAACGTTTGTTTGATTTCCAGTGATTAGAAATCTCTAAATTTCTAGTTTTTCGTTAAATATTGTAAATGTTCGTCCACTATTTTTTAATAGTGGATCCTGGATTAAATATAGCAATCAAAAATCTTTCTTCGTTCTTTTTCTTATCTTTTACAATACAATATTAGAGGACAGGAGAGTTTCACAATCCTGCCGCCGTGCTCGTATCAAAGAGGATATAATAATTTCCATAGGACAGGCTCGGTATAAGAAGGTACGGCTCATTTCGAGTGCTTTTTATCATATCTTTCACGATTTGAACATATTCTACGAACTCTTAAAAATTGTCCGTAAAGATGCAATTTTTAAGTGTGTTAGGATGGAAAGATTCAGTGAATATTTGAGCATTTAAGGTCAGTTTATTTTGTATCGATGCGTCAACAAAACATCATATTCTTGTTGTCATATAGCATTATATTTTTACAATGCTATACAATAAGTCGATATATTTTTTGTCGACCTATTATTTCTCACAATATAAACATGAGATTAAGTTAAGGAAGTCTAAATCAAAGTTAACACATTTGTGCTAGTATATTCTATAACTATTACAATCATTGACTTGAATAATTTTACAAGCACAAAATTTTGTCCATTGTTTTACCCCAATTTGAAACTGGTATATATTTTTCTCATCAAGTCACCATTACATATTTTAATTTTTTACGATATTAACCTCAAAAAAGTAAACTGAAATATTTCAGAACAAGAGATAAATACTATGAAACCACTCTTCTCTCGTATTTGGAACGTTCCAGCTCGAAGGATCTGAGCAACTCTGACATCATATCACATGCCATCGATATTAGACGTCCTAAGAACACTGACCTTTCCAATTTTCCCCTGGGTAACGAAACCCCCTTCGCTGTAGGACGCATTCGTTTGATCCTTTGATTTATCAACCAGTGTTTGGAGGAAGAGTGCACCTGCTAAACGACGAGTAACAGGACATTGGTGTCCATGAAACAGATTAAATCGGCGTCTGTACGGTCAGTTTCCATATCAAAATACGTGTCCCATTGCTGCACTGGATGTTGTGTTTCGGAATGATTCGACTAGATTTATTTTGAAGCCTTTATTTACACCCAATCCATCTTGGTTATTACGTCACATGACGTCACATGACCGGAAAGAACATATTCAGTAAACAATACCCAAGGGTGGATAGATGTGACACTATCAATAATATTACATCTCCTTTTCTTAAGCAAAAAAGCAATAGTTACTGCTTTAATGAAACAATACACGACTTTGCTTCATCCGAACAATACTTTTTAAAGTTCAAATACTTTTTAAGCATTTTACTCTTTTGAATTTTGCCCAATAAATATTTTCCGCTGAGAGCAATAATAGAGAAACATCAGTTTGCAAATGAGTACCAATATGACTGAACTGTTACTGAATGTTTGCCTCTTGAGAAACAACATTAAAGTACATTTCTGTTAAAAGAAAAAACATAATAGTAGAAAGAACATTAGATAAAACGACAATAGATAAAACAATATATAAAATATGAGCTGACTTGTTTTAAAACACTAGATTAGCAAAAAATAATAAAAATTACCTATATGAAACTGGAGATCAATCACGGACTAAGAGAATTAACTTCGTTGTCCTTCCTGACCTCATAGTAAACGATGTTTTCTCTCCTTTATATTTGGTATTAGTATCATGTAGAATGTTTTTCTTGTACAACAGTTTCTAATGTTTTGATTTTGAATAACCTGAGAACTATCTGAACTCTTAAACAGGCTGGTCTGATTTTGCGCTTTATCACCCGAAGTTTTTTTCAATGTTTTGATTGGGAAGAGGAAGGGCAAAAAGGTGCCTCTAAGTGGAGATGGGCCACTGACCGTTACCTTATAAGATCTTTGATTTTCTAGGAGCGCTTCTGAGATTACCCCCTCCTTTCCGTTATCTCTAATACGTACCGGCTGACCTGGTATGGACTGTGGGAGGGGTTTAGCCTTGAGTTTTCTGTCATGATAGAATTTCATATATTTTGTTTGTAAACTTCTTTTCTGCGCATGTCCTGCGGCTGCGAGCGGGATGTCAGTAGGTGTAGAGCTATTGGTAATGTTGTTTTCAGCCGTCTGCCGAATAAAAGTTCAGCAGGGCTATATCCATTATGGATGGGAGTTGACCTATAATTGAGAAGTGCTATGTAAGAAAAAAGATGATTATTTTTCTTTATGAGGTTTTTGAATGCTTTTACCGCTATCTCGGTACACCCATTTCCGCTCCCGTGAGCTAACGAAGATGTTACATGGAGAAAATTGTACTCTATACTGAATTTCGTCACTCCACTGTTCTGTAGTTGTCCGCCATCGTCGGAAACTAAAATTTCCGGGATTCCATGTCAGGCAAAAATCGATTTGAGGTCATTTATCATAGCATCTACATTTTGAAGATCTTTAAGTAGAGCAATTTCCAAATACCTGGAATAGTAACCTACCACTACTAAGTAGGTCTTACCTCAAAGCTCGCATAAATCGCAAGCTACCTTCTGCCAAGGTCTGTCTAGAAGTGGGGTTGGTTGCATTGGCTCAACCGTTTTAGGCTGCTCCCTAATACAGGTCAGGCAGTTTTTGACCATGTCTTCAATCTGTTTTGAGGAACCAACCCTCCAAACTTAAGTTCTTGACCTTTCTCGGCATTTAGTAATGCCGAGATGGCCGTCTTCTATATGATCTAACATTTCAAGACGCATTGAGGACGAAAGAAGCAAACTCAGCAAATTTTTAGCAGCCCCAGGTCAAGGCTAAAGTCTCTTTTTCAATTTGTACATATCGTCGCTCACAGTTTGACCTTCAGTAGGAGGCCATCTTGAATAGAGTACTCTGCATATAAGGGAGTGAAATAGTTGGAACTTGACTTTTATCAGGCCAACCTTCCTGGGTGTAAAACATTATTCGCGTGCACACTCCATCTTCATGTTAAACTTCGCGAATTTGTTCGAACTTTCTTTCAGTGATAGGAACAACTTCAATTACCTGCTTGACAAATTCTTCTCCTTCCTCAGCAAAAATTCGTTTTGACTTCTTCTGTTGTCAGGGTATCCGGAGTGTACATTACCTTACCTGGTAAATGTTTTATATTGAATCTGAACTGCATGAGCCTGATTTTGAATCGAATTATCCTAGGGGGTACTTCGTCGAGCCTCTTTTTGGAAAGTATAGGCATAACGGCTTATGGTCAGTGACTAAAGTGAAATCTAATCCTAAGACATAGCAGCCCCAGGTCAAGGCTAAAGTCTCTTTTTTAATTTGTGCATATCGTCGCTCACAGTTTGTTAGACTTCCACTCGCGTATGCGATTCACGTGTAGTTGCAGAAGGACTGCACCCAGACCAAATTATGAGCTGTCAGCCATGATTCTGGTTTCGTGTTTGACACTGTACGTCTTCAGAGTGTTTGAAGAACTAGTTCTTCTTCAATTTTTTCCAGAGCTATTTGTTGTTGCTTACCCCATGACCAATCATTTTCCTTTTTGAGGAGTTCACGCAATTGCTGTGTCATGTTGGCGAGATCTGAGATAAACTTACCTAACTGATTGGCCTTTCCTAAAAAGCGACGTAGCTCTGTTATATTTGTGGGTGCAGGCATATAGGCGATAGCCTTTATTTTTCTGTCATCTGACAAAGTACCACTGGGCCAATCTTATGCCCTACAAAACTTACCTCTGTGATAAGGAATTCGCACTTGATTGGGTTTAGAGTGATTTTGCCATTTTGTAACTGCTCCAAGACCGGAAAAAGGGCTTGTTGGTGTGAGGCAATGTCTTTGCTGTCCACCAATATGTCGTCAATTTGAATATTGACATGTGATTGTTCCACAATATCGTGCATAACCTTCTGGAATACCTCTGATCCACTCGAAATACCAAATGGAAGGCGTACAAAGCAATATCTTCCAAATTGTGTGATGAATTGAGTTAGACCCTACGATTCTTCAGCAAGTTTTATCTGATAGAAAAAGCTAATTTCGTCGGGTTTTGTAAATATAATGGCATCCTGTAACTTCGCGAGTGCTTATTCAACTGTGGGAAGTTGATATCAGGGACGTATTACGTACTTGTTTAGTTGAGTTAAATCGACTCAAATGCGTACTTCTCCTGTTTTGGTTATGGAACCACAACCATCACAGGGTGAAGTCTCGTTTGCTTCGAGACGTCGAATTTAGTGACACATTTAGTGACTCAGAATTTGCACCTATCAGAATCTATTCTGGGTGTTCTAGAGGAACCTGTTTATCTACTCGATTGTGTAAATCAAAACTGATTACCGATACATCTGCCCCGGTGTCTATTTTGAACAAAACCGGATGTTGATTTACCGTTACATCTAGCATAAACTTATCGTCCTTGTCCTTGGTATGAACAGCCACTAAGAACTGCTATTCACTGCCCATTAAACGGAATGGAACTGGATCGATGTCCTGATAGTGGTTTTCATCCCTCACTTCGTAAATGCGTTTCTTTTGTTGGTCCTGCAGACAACCGCCCAGTGTCCCTTTTCCTTGCAGAAGCTGCACGCTGAATATTTCGCGGGACAATTGTGACTGAAATATTTGTTTTACCACACCAGTGACATGGTGGTTGTCTGTTGTTGTTGACGACGTCTTGGCGCTGCACGCGATTGGTGATTGATTTTTACTGGTTTTGTGTCTTTGAGTCCCTGTGTAAAGGTTGTTTGTGCACCATGTTGGTTTGAGCGGGGTTGAATGTGTTTAAGTGCGCAGACTGTCTTTAGACGGCTTCCCCTCGTTCGTGCCTTGTCTATGCCCTTTTGAAGTTTCAGATCTTTCTCACTCTGCAACTTTTCTAATAACTTCTTGTTTCTGATTCGTAACAATGCGGTTGCACAACAGTTTTTCTTTCATGGCGCCATAGTGACATTATTCAATCTGAATCCACAAGTCTTTTATGAAGTTGTCAACCGTTTCATCAATGCCTTAACAACGATTACTAAATCTGACACGTTCAAACACCATGTTTTTCTTCCCACTGAAGTGGGATTCAAATCTGCTTTCACTATCTGGTACGATTTCATCTCATCACTTGATAACTGAAAACTGGTTAAAATGTCTTCCGCTTCGATACTCGTGCAGTA
Organism: Protula sp. h YS-2021; assembly: GCA_949752745.1. Taxonomy (NCBI): domain Eukaryota; kingdom Metazoa; phylum Annelida; class Polychaeta; order Sabellida; family Serpulidae; genus Protula; species Protula sp. h YS-2021. The sequence continues at coordinate 12,845,331 of OX457033.1, forward strand.
CACTAGTGTGTTTACTTTTTCTTCATCATCAGTTATTTTGGCAGTAACTAGATACCGCTCAAAACGAGTATGCCATTGGCCAAACTCCTCCGGCTTCTTGAAATCGAACGGGAATTGCATTTGTTGCCGTTTCTTCTGTTTGTGACGTTGTTTTGCAAGTGAGCTGTATCACTGGTCCAACATATCTCTTTTAGCTTGGTCACCACTGCCGAAAGGTTGTGTTACGGAATGGTGCGACTGGATTTATTTTGAAGTCTTTATTTACACTCAAGCTGTCTTGGTAATTATCTTGGTTATTAAGTCACATGGTCACATGACCGGATAGAACATATAAACAATAACCAAGGGTGGATAGTTGTGACACTATCAATAATATTACACTGGAAACTACATGATAGGAGTCAGCGAAATACATCCCTGTGATGAAAAAGATACTGTGGAAAGAGTCATTGGTTTAGCCTTGAACTTACGCTTTTTTTACTTCGTGGAAATGTCATATCCAATTTCGCGACTGGAGTGGTATCAATGGGTGACGAAGGTTGCTGAGAAATTATTGAGTTATCACTCTTAGAACATTTTCTACCCTTGTCCGGAACGCGAGCAGACTGCCATTGCACAAGCAGAAATCAGAAGCGAATCCTCCAAGTGTGCACACTGATCCCACTGATTATCAATGTACATGGCTCTTTGCTCAAGCGGCGTAGGCACGCGGTGCATATTGTGGGTCGCCACCTCTCTTGGCATGGACATATGAATCCGGGATTGTTTGCTGTTCTGTAACAAAAAGCAACCACATAGGTATGCAATAAAAGCAATTGTTGCCGTGCAAAGTGATTGATACAAGACATATGCTAGATTTAATCACTAAAATTGTATCAAAGCGTTGAAAACAGTAATAAAAAGCCGATACAGCAGCGTTAACACGTGATCGAGACGTTGCGAGATCGATTCGTCACTTTCACAACCCAACACTAGGCCGATATCTTTCAGAGCAGCGGGTGACAGGTACCCAAACTGCTACGTGTACGACCCATGACAGGGGCCACTACTCACAAGATCGACCCGTCACAGTCATGAGTCGTGACAATCACGGCCACTGCCTTTACAACCCGTCATAGAGACGATTTGTCACACAGCCGACCCGTCACAGAAACAGGTCGTGACAGCAACGACCCGCTGCATGCGCAATCCATGATCAGGATGACCTATCATTCTGTGGACCCGCGACAATCAAATTGCTGGTATGTAAGCACTGACCAAATGTTCCGGATACGAGGTGTCTAAATTTACACCGAGTGATAAAGTGGCTGGCTGCTCAAACACCACTGTAATGAGCATTTTTTCTTACGCATTTAATTGTATGTTTTACGGACGGCTGAGAACTGGGTTTCTTGGTAGTATTTAAGTGTTAAAATCTTCAGTAAAAGATAAAAATCTTGATGCTAGGGTTGGGAGAGGAGGTGGTAACATTTCGTATAAGATGTGGGCCACAATGCTTGAGCTTTTGTTGAGCAGATCATAATATTTAATTGAATGTAAGTTTAGAATTCTGTGTTGAAGAAGTATCAGCAATATCTACGAGGAATCTTTTTATTTTCGTTCTTTGCGTATGAGAACCTAAGTGTTTAATTTTATTACATTTATTTAAATGGGAAAATGTTGTATACCTTAATATATATATATGGAATGCCGTGTTAACATTTAATGCTTATTTTTGATACCAAAATATAATTAAAGATGTCAAGAAATCGATCTCAATAATTTATATTTTGTTTTCAATAATTATTTCAAAAAATTTTTTTTTTGGAGATCAAGCATACATTTAGAGATATAAAAAATACAATTAAATATAGCAAAATTTAATGCTTAATATCAAAATATGGATTTCGTGAAATCAAAAATTAATTCTTGATAACAAAAAAAAAAAAATCACTTATTGATATCAAACATTAATTCTTGATATCAATAATTCCCTAATAAATGTGAAAATGGTATTCCAATTTGTAACTAGCCAGCGAAAGTTTTTCATAAACATCCGGTGTAAATGACAGCACGTGTTGCGAACCTGACGAAATGTTGGTGAAATGATATTTTCTGCGAGGCATGTCTTTAGAAAAGCGAGAAGCGTCAAGAACTCATTAATGTTAAGACATTCGCTTCAAACAGAAAAAGGTGACATGGCTAAAATTATAAGACTGGACAGATCTGTGGAACCTGACGGTGCGCTGGAAAAGACCACAGCATGTTTTGCCAGCAAATTAGTGAAAAACCAGCAGCAAAATGGGATGGTTAAACATGCAAATTGTGAGTTTTATTGTAAAGTCTTTTCATAAATCGGCCATTCAAACAAAAATGAAAAGCTTCAAACAGTTAGCTTTGATTTTTCATCGAAAGTTGAGTGAAAAGGTCAACGTTAAAAAAGTACGAGCTTATATTCTGGGCTCGTAGTCCTACGAGGGAGCGGAGATAGAAATGGTTACAGTAGATCGTAATTGGTGACAACAAAATGTTCAATTCTGACTAAACTTACTTAGCCAGATGCAAATTTGGCGACCTTTTATACTCAAATATTCATTATTTGGCGATATTCGACAAATAAAAATTGTTTTCAGCCACGGAAGATGGTCTTTTCAATTTCACCAATTTTGATCTACTGTAGCCATTCGTTCTCCCCCCCCTCCCTTGATGACTTTCTATGAGAGCCTTTGTCCTAGGAAGATGAACAGGGTCCTCTGGGTCTAAGTCTGGGTATGTCTTGCTATCTTCCTACGACGTTAAGGGTCAAAGGACCGTCCAGCAATTGATATAACGTGGGTTGTCATTGAAAGTCATCGGGTGAATTTTTATCCATCAGCCGGTAAATAAAATCACCATATGATCAAATTTTTATTTTCCGTGTCACAAAATCTTATGGCCAAAATTGAAGTAAAGAGGTGATATGTTATCTCGAAAACAATTACACCATCAACTGCTATTTTACGTATAAGTTATTTTGTATACAGGGAAAATTTCATGCTTAATATGAATTCTCAAGTTACTGGGGTACAACTGCAGAAGCGACAATATCGAGTAACTTCTTCGAACTGTCTGAGATGTCACAAATGCAGCCAGGATGCGTACGGCAACACAAATAGAGCAAACACAGAAGATCGAAAAATTGGTGGAATAAAACCATCTTGCACGGCTGAACAGTTTTCATTATCAGATATAAAAAAAATGAGGAATTTTTCAGTCGAAAGATTGCCAAATTGGCATCTGGTTTGAGTGGTGTCGGGATGTGCCATTTTGTTGTCAACAATTATGAAATACTGAAACTAATTTTTTCTCCTCTCCCTGTAAGGGCTTGGGGGAACTTTTGAAGTAGCTGCAAGTTCTTTACAGTGTTAGGTGCTGGGGACTGCGCGGTTGACGAAGCTTGCCGGAGTTTGCAGGGCAACCACGTCATCGCCGTGCCGACGGACACCATTTATGGCGTCGCTGGCCTCGCACAAAGCACTGAAGCGGTGGACAAAATCTACAAAATCAAATCTCGGTCATCCACGAATCCGGTAGCCATTTGTGTTGGGGATGTGGAGGAGATTAGTAGGTATGCTGCTTAACATTTTCTTGGGTTAGGCGTTACTTACAACCATATATCACGGCCAGTTCCTTTTCTAAAAAGTAAAAACTCTGATTTGATTTTACTTCTCCGAGTTAGAAATTAAAAAAAAAAAAAGAAATCGAAAGATCGCAGCAGGATTAATAAAATAAAATACTAAATCTCATAATTAACAGAATGTTTGTGAAAGCTCTGATAGAGGCAACAGTATCATAAGGTCGAAAAAAATCTTCGATAACAGCGTACGTATTGTTGGAGACATATACAAGGAGAGAAACATGACCAGCACATCCTGACTTGCAAAACTGAAAATGTGTCCTTCTAATGTGAAAGCAGCGTTTGTGCCGATTACTGAAGGTTTATTTACAAACTAGAAGCCAGAACAGTCTTATTATAAGTCATGATAATCTTCTGCAGCAAATAGACCAAATTGTACTTTAAGCAATTACGATGGGCTGTTCAGTTTGAATGTTCTTTGCCTCGTAATGTTCGTGCGTTGTGTTTGTGTTCGAGTCAGGCTTTTGTGAATAAAATGTTGTGTGCAGGATATCTGGAGAATGGGAAGTCGCATCGACTTCGAGCCTGGTCTGTTTATACTTTTGGGTAGGGTGGGCAGTCCTTTCATCTTTTGACGCATGTTTCGTCCTTATGGAAGGCGTAACGTAATTATATGTCTCCCCCCTAAGGGAGACATATATAGCATTTGGTGCGTCCGTCCGTCTGTCCGCAGTGAGTTCTTATGAAATTAATGAGTCGATTTTTCTCAAAACATACATACGTATTGGGGTACATGTCTAGATGATGCCCGTGTTATTTTTTTTTTTTCGTTTCCTCAAAAATTCTATTTTTGGTAAATTTTTGAACATAGGGGGGGGGGGGGGTTCGTGCATTTTTTTCACTTTGGCAGGCTATATCTCCAAAACACTGTGTTGGATTAGGCTGAAACGTGGCAAGAAACACAAACATATAGTGCAAATGTTTACTGCGAAGTTTTTTATCATTTCCGCTGAACATGTATTTTTGGCGAATTTTTTAATTTTTGAATTTGAACTTTTTTGGCCATATTGTTGCGATATCTCCGAAACGGTTTGTTGGATTGGGCTAAAACGTGGCAAGAACAACGCACATATAGTGCAAATGTTTACTGCGAAGTTTTTCTTCATTTCCGGTGAAAATGTAGTTTTGGCGAATTTTTTAATTTTTGATTTTGAATTTTTTGGGCCATTTTGTTGTGAATTCTCCGAAACGGTGTGTTGGATTAGGCTGAAACTTCGCAAGAAGAACTCACAAAAAGTGTAAATGTTTACTGCGAAGCTTTTTTTCATTTCCTTTGAAAATGTATTTTTGGCGAATTTTTTTAATTTTCGATTTTTAACTTTTTTGGCCATATTGTTGCGATATCTCCGAAACAGTTTGTTGGATTAGGCTAAAACGTAGCAAGAAGAACCCACATATAGTGCAAATGTTTACTGCGAAGTTTTTCTTCATTTCCTTTGAAAATGTATTTTTGGCGATTTTTGTTTTTTTAATTTTTACTTTTTTGGCCATATTGTTGCGATATCTCCGAAACAGTTTGTTCCAGCAGGCTGAAACATGGCAAGAAGAACCCATATGTAGTGGAAATGTTTACTGCGAAGTTTTTCTTCATTCCCTGTAAAAATGTATTTTTGGCGATTTTTTTTAAATTTTTTGGGCTCGCCAATGTTGTACTTTTAAGCAAGGAATTTTTTCCACGTGACTGATTGGGGGGCGGGGGAGGCATATCCGTTTTTGTTTAAACAAAAACACTGGCCAATCTAGTTACGTCATTACGTAAATATGTATACATTTCTAACAAGATTTTTTGTGCAAAATATTTTGAAAGTCATATCGACTTCCAATTTTGTATGGATACTTTTTGTGTCAATGGCTCGATCAGCTATTGAGGCTGTGGCAAAATTAGGAAAGGCGTTTGACGTCATTACGTAAAATATGAATATATTTATAACAAGATCTTGTGTGCTAAAATAGCTCGATAACGGACAATCGATTCGACTTGCAATTTTGTACGCACATTCCTTTCGTCAGTCGGACAGCTCTTCCAACTTTTGACACCGTGTATCCCGTGATTAAAAAATGTTGCGTAGAATTACATAGTGCAAGTTTTTTTTTTTGGAATATTTTGAGGTCATTCCTGTCAATAATTTTGTGTTTTCTTTGAATTTTTCATTATGAATTTTGATGATATGTGCAGAAAGGAAAATTGTTCTTTTATTTCTCTAAAAGGAAAAATGGGAACTGGTATTAATGAACCAGGGATTTTGTGTGGGAGACGTATGTTTTTTTTTCACAAAAACATGAAATTAGATAGGTTTCAAGTGAAAGTATACGATATATCCCTGCACACTGATGTTTTGTGTGCATTGGCGTTCTAGTTTCCATTGTTTGCCTTACACAGGGAAGAAAGATTTCCATTTCGTGATTAGAGAGGGACGGTTAGCTAATGACGTGGGACTTGCGCTATTTCTGTTCTGTACAGGTGGGCAAATGTGACGATCGAAGAGGCGTTGCTCCATGAGTTGCTGCCTGGTCCCGTCACTGTCATATTTGAAAGAACGGCTGAACTGAACCCAAAGCTAAATCCAGAGACGAACTTAGTAGGGCTAAGAATACCCGACCATGATTTCATACGGGCGTTAGCAAGGCAATGTCGTGGGCCCCTGGCCTTAACAAGTGCCAATGTCAGCGGTTCCCAAAGCACGCTTTCAGTGGAGGTGAGTTGGTGAAGAATCGAAAACAAGAGAAAAAAATTTAAAAAATTATTCTTCTCAGGTGGCAATTTTTTTTTTTTTTTGTGTGTTTGATTTTATGTGATTAACCGTGCACATTGTAGATTTAAAATGGAAACTGAAAACCTGATCGGATGGGAAAATAATTCCCCGTAGAATCGAGAATGAAACCCATTAGTAGCTATACTTACCCCGGATCGGCTTAGATGTTAGCTGTTATACAACCAATTGGCTTAATGTTGATAGGAATTTACGTGCCTGTGGCCTCAGCTGGGCGTTATCATTGACGGGGGTGTCCTTGGCAACACACCCCAGGCACGGCTAGGCTCTACCGTGGTGGATCTCTCACAGCCGGGCGCGTTCTCCATCAGACGTCCGGGAAGGTAGGGTGAACGAGTTAACGTACTCAAACAAACTACAAATATAATACGTGAAATCACCTTCCTCCTCGCCCCCCCCCCCCCCCCCCCGAATCCCCCGCACACACCACACGCATTTCTTGTCTATTCCTTGAAATTTGGCACATCATGTAGACGACGGGTTCTGTACTGTTCCAATCTCAAATCCGTTTTCACGGGTTGTTTTTCGTGACTTTTTAACGTAGAGAAATTTCGTGATATTTGGGAAACTGAGTTTCACTGAGTTAACAAAATTGGCTTCTCCCCCCCCCCCCCCCCACGTTCCATCACCAAATGAATTTAGGTGCTGGATAATTGTTTTTCTTTTTTTTTAGTGCCATGGAGGAAACTTGTGCAAAGCTGAGGAAATATGGGCTCGTGGAGGTGCCCAAAACATAGCATTAAATGGCCTTAGAGGCTGGGGGCGTTTAGAAGTATCTGTATTTTACGTTTGCGACTGGAGGTGAGCGAGTCTCATCTGTGTATTAACAGAAGTTGGGCGAGGGTGGTGGGGGGGGGGGGGCGAGAGAGGCTTCGATGTCATATGGGAAAGCAGAAAACTTAAAGGGAAATGCGGGTATCTCTGCGCCATCTAGCGACCGAAATGCGCATTACATTGAATATTGCCGAGTTCGTATCCATGTTTACACAGTATAAATAACTACTAAATCCGTCTAGATCGAAAAATTCTTTTCAAAGACAAATAGGGTCGTGTCAAGAAATGGTCTGTATTGATATTTTGTTCCTAAGAGGGCCTGTGTTGATGTATTGTCCATTAAAATCATATTACACTGTTTTCACCATTTATCCATTGAGTCAATGGGATTTTGTCAAAACGATTGTATAATTCTCTTATTGATACGGTGACATATATTTTTTATTTGCTTAAAACATTTCGTATGGCGTGTTCTTCAAACAGGGAAAAAATGAGGCAATTGCCAATTGTGATTATGTGTGAATTTTGCATATTGATTGAAATTTCTTGGTTTTCCCAATGGTTTCTATAGTAAAAGTACGCGACCTTTCGGTGTCTTTATTTCTCTTATAACATCGGTGACCCCCCTTTTTCTTTTCAATTTTTTTAATGTATACCCTCCAAGCATTAAACTGTGAAAGTATGAAGGAAATGTCAATTGTAGGTGAGATACCCGCATTTCCCTTTAACTCTAATGGAGAAGGGTTTAAATTAAAACTGCCCGGCACACACTAGTATGCCTTGACCTGCTTACGAATCTCCGTGTCAAGATGGCGCATTTGTGTTATGAAAGGTCGTGAATTGCCCAGTGCGATCAACGACTTCTAGTGAGTAATGCTCAGTATCGAATTTTGAGATAGTTATATTTTCAACGGTGAGTTATCTTTGCTGAACAGCAGGGTTCGCCTTGGCGGGGTTATTATCCACTTTTTGGGCACTTTTTACGAAATGACTCACTTTTTCGGAACCCAGCTAGTTTTTCTGGACCCAACTGAGTCATACTTTCCTTTTTTGACTCACTTTCCAGAGAACCCAGCGCGAACCCTGCTGTGCACAAATATGCGCATGTACTGAGGTGATAAATGACACGATTAATTGATTTTTTATGCATTCCAACATATCTGTAACTCAGCATGGGGAAGGGTAGGTGTTTTTGTCAAGTCCTCCACTCTGTTGCAATAAAGCCGGTTAAGCTGAACTGTGATAGGAAAACAAAATCATCGAAAATGTAAATGTATCTGTTCCTGTGGTACTTTTTGTGTCCTGCTTCTGTTATTTGTGTGTGTACACGCAGTATGTGTTGCGCTCATTGTGTGTGTACACGCAGTATGTGTTGCGCTCATTGTGTGTGTACACGCAGTATGTGTTGCGCTCATTGTGTGTGTACACGCAGTATGTGTTGCGCTCATTTCAGGAATGGTTTTGCCGTTTTAAATAATCGTCGTGGTTAGAACGCTTTGGGAATTGAGCGATGTCCTATTTAACTTCTGCTTGAAGAACTTTTGATAAGAAATTTAGTTTTGTTTTATGTTAGAAATGCAAACTAAGCTACGCTGTAAGCTTTGTTTTGTTAAGAATTTAAAAACCTACCTATCTGCGGGCATTTTAGTTTTATTTTCAAAACGGTTAAGATAGTTCCTAAAAAGTAAATTTAAAATATTTGGTAAAAGCCTGAGCTGTAATCAAGTGGTTTAAATAATTGCCTTATTAAACCTGTGCGTAGTTTCACAAAATTGTGTTAAACATGTCGCCTTTTTCTCAAGTGTCACTGTTTTTATGTGGTCAGTTTATCTGATATTGAAATTATAAATAAACCAAGTGTACTGTGCAATGTCGATACAAGTTTTATTTCTTGTTTCCCTCCATCCTCGTTCAAAGACCGCTTCATAACAGGGTTCCAAGGACTATGGAAAAAACCTAGAAAATCATGGAAAGTTTTTGACGCACAATGTTTTCGGATTTTCTGTTCAGTTTTGATGGGTGCTAGGAGTACAAGTTGCTGATGCAGTCAGTGACTACTAAAGTCATGACATTTAACTACTCGCAAAGATCCATAACATATTATGTTAAACCAATGACTCGAGGTAGCCTAAGGTGAAACACCTGATGAGCGAAAATAGGGAAAGCAGGAGCACGATATATTCAGAATCCTCTACCTGACTTTTAGCCCCTTATTTTTGGTTCATCGGCTGATGAAAAGGCGTAGTTACAGGAAACTTTATCGACCTATCGCACCTTTAGGTTCGCACGGGATGTGGCGGCCGGGAACATATTCCACTGTGATGATGTATAACTAAAATAAATCGACGTTCGCCATTATAGGAACGAAAGCGCGTCACTCGGGGTCCACTCCTCTGAGCAAGACGGGAGAAGGGAGTCATTTCGTCGAATCCTCAAGTTTATTACTACAGAACCATTATTTCTCAGTCAATTAATTTTCCAGACCACTTCATTGAGGAAACACTTGATTCGCTAGGTAAGTTAAACTGTAAACACAGCCACATGTTTTTACCCCGATCAGTTACCCGTGCCTGAATCCTTATCGAACTGTCTTTGATCTTTATTTAAACTAGCACTTTCCAGTAGTTTAGCTGAACTGTTTCCAAGCTTGCCACGTTCACTTAAATGTCCACTTTCTAAGAGTTTATCAGAACTACTCTCAAGACTTCCATCTCGTACAAGAGGCAACGGTTCCATCTCCACAATATTGCCACTGGTCACCAAACGGTCGTCGCTCATCAGTGGCCTACATAGTTCAATATTTGCGAGCAGCCGCGCTACGGAGCAGCTGGCAGGGTTGGAAATGGCGTGAGCAGGCGTGAAGTTCCCCCACCGAATGCGGTGGCATTGTGCCATACTGGCGGTCGATCGAAGCTCGATGCCGATCTTATGCACCAGTCGACCGATGTCTGCAGCCGATTCGTTCACGCAGTGCAACTCTGTAGAATGCAAAAATACAATTCTACTACTTGTAAAATAACTACCTTTCCCCACTTGCGTGCCTGACTCCAGGTAATCCCCACCTCTAACCCTTCTTAATCGGTACATGAAATTGGGAGGGGACGATTCCCGTTTACGCAACATGTACATGACTAAGTTAACACTGAACCACAGCGGACAGCAGATGTTTAGGAACGCTACCAACAATCCTTCCCCCTCTCTCCCCAACACTAAATCCAACCTAATACGTGCGACTGTCTGAACTGATTCTATCGATTGCTGGTGTATTTTCATTATGAAGCTACATTATTTTATGTCGCAAAATAAAAAAAAATTGCTATAGCCAAGTTAAAGACATCCAGTTTCAGTAATTTTCCTCGTTTCCCCTCTGGTGAATACTGACAAAAAAAGTTCAATCGAAGTCTTGCTTTCCAATCACTAAAGCTATGACGGTTCATGTCTCCGCAGAAGTACAATTCTTACGCGTGTTGTCTTTTTTTATAGCATCCTAGAACTTACCGAGAGTAAAGAACGGACGGCTGAAATCAATGCATTTGATTGAGTAAATAAGCTGATTGGCCGATTCACCCACACGCGCACGAAGTAGTCCTTTGGAGGCCAATTCATACGCCTCTTGACTTTGAAGATCGACACCAGCTATCCTGGAAATTAATGTTCATTTGAATATGTTTTAACACATTTCAATAAACGCTACGCAAAATTTTCCCAGATGGAAAGATAAAAAAAAACACCAGGTAGATAGTTACCGACTTAATTGGCATCCCGTGAACCACGCCAGTTAATATTTACTGGAAAGTATTTCTCATGACTTACTGGTACATGTACTTCTGATGACCTGCTTGTATCGCCGCCAATGATCTTTCTAAGTCGTAACGATCGATATGCCCTGCCATAAACATAAGACACAAGAAGATGCGACCGCGAAGTCGGTAACACTTTGGTGTTCATACCTTTTCGCACTTTTGGTCTTAACATTTTTCTCAATTTGTCGATAATGAAAAAATATAAATATATCGCTATATATATAAGAAAAATAAATATGAATCCAAACATTAATTCAAAAACTACCACATCCATCTTCTATATTCTTTTTTATTACACATTTTTATTAGCAGCCTCAAACCCTTGGTCGACCAATCACGCGCATAGCACGTGCGCTCTGAGCTGTCAATCATGTGTCTAGGGCGTGCGCTTTGAGCTTAAACTGCCACGTGTGTAACATGTGTGCCTTGAGCTGTCAGTTCTGTGTACATGCGCTCTAGGCTATGTCAGTCACGTGTATAGCACGTGCGTTCTGAGCTGTCAGTCACGTGCATGGCACGTGCGCTCTGAGCTCCATCAGTCAGTCTGGTTGCTACTGGTAAGACTTCTTTCGTATTCGGTTCACAATCTCACTTTTAGCTCAGGTTTAACGTTTGATGGATCATAACTTGCGCTTAAACTGGTACTAAGTTGCGCTAGTAAATTTGAAAATAGGATTTTCATACCGAAAGTCGTTTTTTCCAATGTGCGGCCATTCACAGTAAAATCGTCTGTCGCTTTACCAAACTTCCCCCGCACGTGATAAACCTTAGAAAACAAAGCAAAATCTCGTAAATTAGACACAAAACTTGGGTACAACATATTCGGCACGCATTTAATTTGTATGTTTGAAAATAGGCTATCCGGCTAACTGCATCTGTGATCTGAATGACCCTGACAATCACGTTTACACTGGTTGCACTTGTATTCAGTTGTACATACTGTACATGCCAGAGATGTGGAAAAATGTAATTGAATGTACAAATACCGCGTGTGTTAAAAAGATAAAAAGCGCGTAAGATTGTTTATGAAGATGCGAAAATGGCAAATTTTTCTTCAGTTAGATCCCAGAGTGATAAAAGAAACAGAACAGTCTTACAGCTTATTCATGTGTAAATCTGAGAGCAGTATTTACCTTTTTCTACTGTGATCTTTGATGGGAGGGTGGGGAGGGGGTGATCGTTATCTGATCAGATTTGTAAAATAAAAGCTGGCTGTGCTAATAAAATGGCATTTTTTTTATCCTCCTTACTTCTATTGTTCAGCTCCTGTTGAAATAAATTACTTCAAATCCCCTAAAATCTATTGAAATATTGAGCTTAGCACAAATGATGTAAAGTGTTTTGACAGCTGTTTTTCTCAGTTGGCAACTCTTCCACCAGGGGCGCTGCAATCAGCTGGATACTATAGGCTGTATAGGGAGTGTCATATCTTAGTAGTTTATAGTCTTTGGTGTGGCGGCAAAAACTTCAACATTCATTGGTATAATTCACAACATTATTTGTATGAATAGCTGTTCATCGTCCCCCCCCCCCCCACCCCTCCTTTCAGAGAAACGAAGACGCTACTAGACCGGATATGTGTGGCAAAAACTTACACGCATATGTCGTGCCTCGACGAAATCCCACAGCTCTGGGCATTCATTTATTCCAAACACTAAAACATACATAAAATGACAGAAAATTAATCAAAAGACTTAGAACGCAAATCCCGGTACATTAACGGCTCACATCCTCGAAAAAATCACTGTTTTCGTTACAATTTCAATACATTAAGCGCATCGCGGATTTAACTTCATAAAGAATTCAACAAATAATATACTGATTAATTATTGACTCACCAACATTAAATTGATTTATTGTTAGCTCATAATCTTTAACTTTTGCTACTTTAACAACATACCTTGAATTCAATACACACATTATGAAGATTATGGGCAAACAATCCCGGTTGAGAGCATTTATTTACATTTTACTATTGACCCATCAATATATTAACCCAAGGACGACTTCTGGTTCGCAAACTGAATCTATCAGAATTTACATTGAATTACTTATAAAAACGCCACGACGGCTGAGTTAAGATTTGCTGTTTTTTTTTCTGAGTACAAAGAAATGCAAATTCTAGGACGACCATAAAACAAACTGGGCTTGGGTCGCACTTTTTATTGCTATGCAGGCGTCTTTCTCTTTTGGTCTTTTGGGACTTCTGTACATAACAACCAAGAAAAAAGAGAAAGTTCTCTGCACTAACGATAGATCCAAACAAACATCCTGGCAATAAAGGACAACGGCCCAGACCCAAAGGATTTTTCAACACATAAACATCCCAGAAGTAAAGAACTTATGCATATTAAAAAAACCGGAAATGAGGGACAGTTTGGTAGATAAACATCTTGGAAATACAAAATAAGTAAATATCACTACCACAGAGCCCAGATATCACGTACTCGGGTTCATCAGCACAATGAATCTGGAAGTCCTCGTCTATGAATCTTGGTCCTACAACTGTGTATGAGAAGTTTGAGCTATTTTAAATGCTGCAACAGCAAGATCTAGTGACTTCATTGCATCACACTTTAAATCTCGGCGCATTAAACTCATATTATTTTACGTATGAGTAGGGGTGTCATGGCAAGCCATTCCCACAGTTCAGTCCGATACACTTTAATTATTCGGTTCGATTTTTTCGGTATGATTCTGCAAAAATTTTTAAGACTTTGCCGAAATGGTATAATATTTGTATATATAGCTAAATATTAATGTACAACAGCCAGTAATGCCTTTTAGCTATGTGATTTGAAAAAAAATACCATTTTATAACATTTGTAACGCTCAAATTGATAAACTAGAAACTATTTCTTTTTAAAATAAGGTATCGCTCCTTTAATGTTTATTCGGTGACGAAGCACCTAAAACAGGTCTCCCAAAAAGACCTATTAATGATTTTATTAGGCTACCGCCGCCGGTTAGCGCGAAACGAGGGGTTACAGTAGCCTCTCTTTAATTTGTACTCACTGGGTCCAGGCGAAACAGTTCGAATTAACCGAGTACAAATTAACCGGAGTTCGGAATTTCGATCCCCCCGAATAAACAAATATTGCCTTAACACGCTTATTTTTGCCCATCATGAGAAAACCCTAGTCTAAAACATGCTTATATACAAAAGTTGCGCCTTTCATTATTTGTTTTAAGACTTTTAATGTGATGTCCATTGTGTATTCTTTATATTTGCGTTTTGATGCCACTGTGAAACGTTGAGCAGTGTTCACCAATTTTCAGCTCACTGCAGAGTCAGTTACGTCTGTACCAACTCGGATTGAAGACATCTTTATGTCAGTTTGTTACACTACGTTAAGTATCCGCACGCAGTCGAGTAGTAAACTCTGGAGTAGCGTAATCTTAATCCTAACGTTTGAAGTCACATTCATACATTACGAAGTACACCAAATGTGACATATATTACCCTAGCACCAATTCCAGCATAACTGCAATTGAGTACTATTGATGTGGTAATGTCACAAATATTAAGTCATATTACTGTCGCTTTTTTATTAAAATAGGCACAAAATAAAAAATTTGGGGTTAAAATTTTGGGACGAATGAACCCTCGTTAAATCACAGGAGTCAATAGGTCCCCAATTCGGGACAGGCGAAAAGGGTACGAATTAAGCGAGGTCGAATTAACGTGGGGCTCCTGTACAGTAATCGGGTTTGTCCGTCTCTCTGTCGACACATGAGGTACAAGTTTTTGTGTAATATATATCTCATACACGGGCGCGAATACAGCTGTTATGCCTATGCTAAAACTCCCCACCATTTGTTAGATGTGCATGAAGTATTTTGCGTGTCGATATTTAAGGTATCACAGAAACTACAATTAAGCAAAAATATCTCACACAACAATCAATATACGTATTATTTCACATCACTGGACTTACACTTAATTTAAAGTATATTCTATAATAATCATTACAGTTCAGCCCTAACTTAAGTTTAAATATATCACATAGCAGTCATTACAGTTTTGTTCTAACTTCAGAACATTTACAGAGTTTCTTAATCATGACGCAATAAACAAAACAGCTTCATACATATTATAAGAAGCTTTAAATCTTGAATTATACTTTGGAAACATAACGTTACTGGCGCTAAAAAAAAACAGTTCACATTAAAATGTCAAGTGATAACTTCACATATGTACATATTTTTCTTTAAAAAGAGCAACAAAGTGACGTTTTATAGTTTAAAGGATACAAAAAGGTTAAAAAACACACCCCCCCCCAAAAAAAAAAAAAAAAAACAAACGAAAATACCGCGGTTTTTCTATTCCGGTTTTTTTTAACCAAACCGAACCGAAAAAACGCGGTCGGTTTTTGCTTCAGGTACCAACCGTAACACCACTACCTATGTGATAGCTACAGGCAAACACTAGGGGTCAAGCCAAACGATTTAAAGAGGATGTGTGCGTATGTGTGCATGTTTTGCCACTCAGACACGCATGTTTCACTCTCCCTCTTTCAAAAGTACTTGTTGTCGCAATGAATTTCATACGACATTAGCTTCTGATGGTCTCTCTGATGCCCCCCCCCCCCCCACCCGAATCTCCCTCCCCCGTGATAGAGAATATGTAAATTTTTTGAAGAAAAAAACTGGCTCTACCGTTTATGTGGTCAGACAGATCAGGTACTAGGGTGGCAAGTGGCAGCTTGGTGCCCCAGTTTTCCTCGTGATACACTACTCTGTTCCTGATTGGCCTTTGTTCAAGTGCATTTATTCCTAGAATCACCATCAAAAATAATTCAAGTACTTCAAACATATATGCAGTAAATAACCCATTCTGTTGATTATCCTTGAGAGCTGTTTTTTATTTAAAATACTAGTCAACTTGGTTGGGCAATACAACGGCAGAACAACACTATAATCACAAGATTTATTTTTTAAACTGACTGACACAGTTACAGCCACACTAACCTTCGACTAATCGGGCCCCCATTTTCTTAACCAGCGACGGCAGAAGTCTTCCGAAATCTTTATGAGCGCAAAACACGCCGTTCATAGCGCGATAGGCTTCCACAGCTGTTAGTTTAACAGTCATGACTCTCTAAAATTGTACAATACTTAAAAATAAATTTTTAAATCCAGTGAAATTATATTCTTTTCTTGATTGCAGGACCTTTTGGTATCTTTAATTTCCATATACGTCTAGGTACAAATTTAGCCATATGAAATGTAGTCACTATATATTGGGCTATGCTCTAAGTCTTTTTTATCTGCGTCTGGGAGATAATCCCACAAATATTTTGAGGTTAACCGTTTTATTCAAGTCACGACATGCAGTTTTTACCGTTCGTCTTTCTAGCCTGTTCTGAAGGTTTTTATTTGTGTGCCGCAGCAAAACTTCACCGAGTAACATTTAAAAGAACAGGTAACAACGCTCGTAACGCATACTTACTAAGTGTCTACCACCAAGTTATGCAATATATCAAGATTGTCTTAATAAATATGGTACATACTTGTCTATTGTGCGTGACATGTTATACATGCAGGGCTGTACCTTAAAGGGCGCGTACGCGCGTTAGATTTTTGTCATGCGCCTAAGAAAAAAAAGTTAGGCGCGCGCTGCGCGCCCAACTTTTTGGCCCATTTAATATGATTATAATAATATTATGATACATTTTTTGAAAAAAAAAAATCATCAAAAAATGTTTCTTGTGAATTTCAAGATCTGCGCAACAGTCACAGGTTCTTCTGCATTTTACACATCATTATGCTTATGTATGCCTATTAGATAGTACATAATTCAATCCATGACAGGAATAGCGTCTTGTTAAGGGATCCTCTTTCAAGTTTTATTGTGACTCAAAATAGTGATGTGACGGTTTACCGTTTGGGACGGTTAACCGTGAAGGTGGTAATGAGGTCCCGAAGTGGCACTGAGGACCCGGTGGCACTGAGGACCCAAAATATTTTTTACTTTTAAAATCCTAGATTAAGTTGTTTTAAGCTGAAAGAAACGTTAAAAACCAAAAATCAATGTTACTTTCCGAAAAAAGTGAAGATTTGGTACTGAGGGCCCGGTGGTGGCACTGAGGACCCAAACTTTTTTTTGCTTCAAAATGCTAGATTAAGTTGTTTTAAGCTGAAAGAAACGTTCAAAACCAAAAATCAATGCTTACTTTCAGAAAAAAGTAAAGTGGTGGTACTGAGGACCCGGTGGTGGCACTGAGGCCCGGTGGTGGCACTGAGGACCCAAACTTTTTTTTTGCTTCAAAATGCTAGATTAAGTTGTTTTAAGCTGAAAGAAACGTTCAAAACCAAAAATCAATGCTTACTTTCAGAAAAAAGTAAAGTGGTGGTACTGAGGACCCGGTGGTGGCACTGAGGCCCGGTGGTGGCACTGAGGACCCAAACTTTTTTTTTGCTTCAAAATGCTATATTAGGTGGTTTTAAGCTGGAAGAAACGTAAAATACATAATCTAAAATTTAAAATAATCGGGTCCTCGGTATCACCACCTGGTCCTCAGGGCAACCACCGGGGCCTCAGGACCACCACCGGTTACTCACTACCACCGTCGAGTCCTCACTACCACCACCGGGTCCTCACTACCACCACAGGGTCCTCATTACCACTACCGAATCCTCAGTACCACCAACCGAGCCTCAGGGCCACCAACAGGTCATCGATGCCACCACTTAGATTTTTTCGAAAAGTATGATTTTTGTTATTGTTATAATGGTTTACTTTCACTCTCAAACATTACAAATCTAACATGTAAAATGAAAATAAAGCAAGAATGTCCAGGGGCGTTGTGACCAATCTAGTAAATCACGTATCAGTAGGCTTGTATGGTCGCCAGAAAGTGGTCATATTGCAAAACATGGCTGCGGAAAACTCTTACAAATTGATAAAGGAATCCGCTCAAAATTGTGGGAGAAGAAGCATTTTGAAAACTAGACCGAATTTCGCTACACGTAGCGAAATAGTACCCACTTGCAAGGGCAGAGACACAACATATTTGGTCAAAGACACATTTTTCAGTGTTTCAACATAATTGTCAGCTTCCGGATTATTATCTTGAACGAGGCCATCGAAGTGAATATAATGTAACCTCATTTGGGCACAAATAAATCAAATTCAGTTTTCTAACCGTTTTTGAGATACTGGTCAACTTACAGTTTTTGACCTTGACCATGATGGAGGAGGTCAAGATCACCGAAGTACCTCTTATATAACGTCTTTTTGGCCCAAAGGGTCGAAATTGAGCTCAAAATCGCTCTATCTCCAACCTTTTTCTAGATAATAGTCAACTTCCGGTTTTTGACCTTGACCGTAACCCAGAAGGTCAAGGTCACCGAGGTACCTCTTATGTAACATTGTTTAGGTCCAAAGGGTCGAAAATGAGCTCAAAATCGCTCTATCTCTAACCGTTTCCGAGATGAGTCGGCCTGTCGTTAAGGACGCGTGAGGTCACGTGACCTTTGACCTTGACCCTCAAGGTTCAGTGTTTCGACCTCAAGGTCAAGGTTAGTGATGAAAGTTTACCCTTTACTGAGTACGTTTTATGCATTCACACTGGGATTTGACCACCTTTATGGCTTCTTTTCGTGATTAATAGGTGTTTCCAAAAATATTTTGACCTCAATTTGACCTCTGAGGTTCAAGGCAAAAAATTTTACGGATTTGACGACAACTCATTACCCTCTATGTCTCTGCCAAATGCCATCTTTTTACGACAAACCCTGTAGGAGGAGTTTTCTGGAAACCACCTTTGAGGTCAGAAAAACTTTGACCTCAATTTGACCTTGAACTTCAAGGTCAAGAAATTTGCGGATTTGACGAAATCTGGTTACTCTCTATCATTGTGCCAAATTTCATCGTCCTACGTCAAATAGCCTAGGAGGAGTTTTCTGGAAACCTCCGTGACGGAAAAAAAGAGAAGAAAAAAAGGAAAAAAAGGACAGAAATTTCGAGAAAAACTACAAACTTATACCCATTTGCAAACGAAGTTTGCAAGTGGGAATTAACAATCGAAAATTTTTTTATATGCCCTCCCTCTCACGCCAAAAAGATAAATTGCATTTTAGCCTCCCCCCTCCTCCCCGTTCTCTCCCTCCCCCCCCCCCCCCTCCGATGCCAAAAAGGGAAACTTCGCTTTTTTTAATTTTATGAGTAGACATATGTATTTGTATATATTTTGTGGAAAACAATTAAAAAATGCACCCAATTTAGCCAATTTGGGCTAAATTGGCTAAAATGGCACATACTCGAAAAATGCACGTCTCAGTGCATCAACACCGAAAGGCAGAATGCATAAAAAGATTGAACAAAAACATGACGTGTGAAAACGTCAATGCTGCTCATAGTCCTGCTTTGATGAAGCCGCTTCAAGGCTTAATAATAATTATTATTGCAAAGCCGATGGGAAAGGCAAAAAAAAAAAAACCCAATTTGTCTTTGTTGGAGGGGTGGGGTGGGGGGGGGGGTGGAGGCTATATATATATATATATATATATATATATATATATATATATATATATATATATATATGCCAAAAAGAAAAATTTCGCATCTTTTTTTTCTTCAACATTTTGTGAATAGACATGTGTATTTGTATATATTTTATGGAAAAAACTGTAAGATATTGAGATAAACATATTGGGTGATGGTGGGTGATGGTGGGGGTGGGCAGTGGGAATACAAGAAGATAAAAGATCCCATGCCACCCCTGACGGCGTCGCCTAACGGGGTGGCAGGGAGGGAGGCGGAAGAAGCAGTGATTTTAAGATACAATTAAAGATGGGGTCGGAGCGGGGACGGGGACGGGGAGTTCATATGAAAAATTTGTCGGGACCTCAGTGCCACCGGGTCCTCAGTGCCACTTCGGGACCTCAGTACCACTAGTGGTACTGAGGTCCCGAGCAGACGACAACCCTTACTGGAAACCCCCGAACCGAACCCATCAGTGACGGATCACATCACTAACTCAAAATCGTTATGAAGAATACGACCCACGCGCTTAAGATTTCGCCCCCGCGCCTAACTTTTTGAAGCTAGGCGCGCGCGCGCCTAGCTTTTTTTCCTAAGGTACAGGCCTGTACATGACATGTTTCATACCATAGTGTTTGCTCTACGCGTTTATCTACATTGTGTTATCGCCCAAAAGCTCGATTTTGACCGATTTTGCCTTGCTGATTTTGACCGATTTCGACCGATTTTGCCTTGCTGGCCCCATATATATACATATCTTTTACACATCACGTTTCGTAACATAATATTTCCTGTGTCTATTTTCTGTGGGCCCCCAAAAGTTCAATTTTACCTCTCGACCGATTTTACCTCGCTGACCTGGTGGCCGCGCTGGGCGATAATTAAAGATTTCCACATTTCGTACACTCATGAGAATCAATGCCACTTCCAGCTTATTTTAGCTTATGTTGTTTGTCACATACATGTTAATTTGTCAGTCTCCTGCATAAACGATGGAAAATACCATTTAAAACTTTTTAAAATGCTATTTGCATTGGAAGCGGTGTGCATAACCATGTGGTACAGAAAGTCGTCGTCGTCGGGATACGTTTTCAGAGCAAAGCTCTATACGTTTCTATTCAGAGTCTCTCCACCTAGTATGGTTTTGTGCTAATATTTTGGCTTGTGAGATTGAGTAGATTCCTATATTTTGTAGATCGCGTTTTATCGTTGACAGGTATGTTGTTTTTTGTCTTCCTGGAGGTCTTTTTACTATTTCAGATGCTTCTTTAAGAGCTCTACTTGCTGGTGTCGTTTCAGGTAATCTGCAGACGTGTCCAAAGAAATTCCAGCGACGTTTTCTGATCAGAATAGACCACGGTGTTTGGTTTGTTTTTTATGCAGTTCTTCGTTGCTTATCCAGTTTCCAGCACTATATCTTATTGATAGTATAGTGCTGAGGAGTTTGCGGTGAAAAATGTCTATCTCTTGTTCTTGGCATTTAGTAAGACCCCACACTTCAATGTTGTATAAGAAAATTGATTCGATTAATGCCTTGAAGACACGGATCTTAACATGTAGATTTAGTTGTTTCGAGATTAATACAGTTTTCAGCTTATTAAAAGCATTATTCGCTAGTGTTTTTCTTCTTTTGATGCTTCCTTCTGTTCCAAGTAAACTACCCACTAGTTTACAGCTTTTCGAATCGATGCTACCGCCTTTGCAAACAGTGTATTTTTCTGTTTTACTGTCATTTATTTGTAGATTTCTGTTTTTGAGTGATTTTGTAGTATCATTTTCAATTTTATTTATTTCACTTTTAAGCGTAGATCCGTAACTTATGTCGTCAGCAAATTGTTGATCTAGTAGAAAGGGAAGATTGCTGTAATTGTCAAACACAAAACCGGGTTGTCTTTTCATAGATATGGATAGGTATGTTAAGAAGAGTATAGCTGAAGCTCCATCTCCTTGTGGTGAGCCAATTGTGCTTGAAAAGAATTTTCCATATACTTTTCCTATTTTTATGCTAAGTTTTATATTACTTAGCAGAATACTGAGCAGGTAAAGTTCATCTAATTCTAATACTACTTTGAGATCATCTATCAGTATATCGCGTTTAATAGTGTCAAAAGCTTTGCTCATGTCTAGCATAATACTTTGATAATTTGAAGGAGAATATGAGTTCTGTCGCACTTCTTCCTGGTCGATATGCAGCTTGTGTATCTGGGATTATATGTGTAAAAAGTCTATCACTAATTCTACGTATAAAACAAATTGCTAGAAGTTTTCTAGAAGTATCACTGGCCGTAGGTTCTGTGGTGGACCTTTAGGTTTGCCTGGTTTTGGTAGAGGTGTTAATAGTCCGATGGATATTTCTTTTGGGTATTCTCCTGTTTCGCATACATTGTTTAAGATATCTGCTATAAGATCGCTTATTTTCAGGGGAGCACACTTTAAATGTTCTGCTTTTAATTTGTCGATCCCGGCACTCCTGTTGTTTTTTAATGATTTAATTGCTTTATTTATTTCTTCACTGGTGAAAGGACTTTTTAATTTTTTCGGTTTTATGGTTTGAAACGGATCTATGTCTTTTGGGTTAAACACACTTTCGAAATAGTCTAAAATTATTTGAAGTTTTTGATCTTTGCTGTTTACTACGTTTCCATTTTCTGCTTTGACGCACACATTATTATTATTTGTTTGTTGTTGTAGCACACGCATTACTTTGAACATACGTCGACTGTCATTTTTACTATTTTCAATTTCTTCTATTGGATTTATAATTCTTTTTTCCTCTTCTCTTTTCAGTTCTTTTTTTATATCGTTGAAGACTTTATTCCTTGTTTTTTTTTTAATGCTGTACGTTTTTCTGAATTATGGCAGTTTTTAATGATATTGTGTAGATTTTTCTGATGTCTGGATAAGATGGTTATGGTGTCGTTACATACATTTTTTGGTGTTTGTTGGTGGTTCAAGTTCTTTAGACGCATTGATACACACATCACAAATAAACGTCCATTTTTGCTGGTTGTTGAAATTCACAGGATATTCATTAAAATTTTCTCTACATTTTTTA
This sequence comes from Protula sp. h YS-2021, assembly GCA_949752745.1. Taxonomy (NCBI): domain Eukaryota; kingdom Metazoa; phylum Annelida; class Polychaeta; order Sabellida; family Serpulidae; genus Protula; species Protula sp. h YS-2021. The sequence continues at coordinate 12,867,877 of OX457033.1, forward strand.
TATATTTTTCTTTAACTTCTGGAGTAGTATGAAAAGGACAGAATCACCGCACTTTGTGACGTCATACTGTCTGGACCGGAAGTGACGTCATCGTGTCTGGACCGGAAGTGCTCTCTGGACCGGAAGTGAGGTCATAGGCGTGGTCATGGCAACGAAGTAAACATGGCAACGCAGTGGTGTAGTCATGGAAACGAAGCCAAGCCGACATAGTCAAAGTGAGGACCCCCCCCCCCTAAGGACATACTATGTACGGACCCCCCCCCCCCTAGGCGGCAGTCAGGACAGACCCTATGGTAAAAAGTGTGGACCCCCCCCCCCCCTAGGCGGCAGTACAGACAGACCCCCCTCCCTAGGCGACAGCCTGGACAGACCCCCCCCCCCCCAGGCAGCAGTCTGGCATGTGGTTGAAAGCATTATTGGAAACTTTGTAAACAAAAAAAAAACTTTCGCTATAGTTGGTCGATTTGAATAAAAATTTTACTGTTTCAGGTTTATGTACAGTTTTGATATGATCATGGGCTAGTTGCGCAGCTGGCTGTATACATTTTTACCACCATTTAAACTTTGTGAAAATTGGGATAACTTTCGTTATAGTTAACCGATTTACCTAGAAATTTCACCCTTTGATTCAGGTTTATGTAAACTTTTGTTATAAAGTGATCATGGGCTAGTTGCACAGGTGGCTGTATGCATAATGTGACATGCCGCCATTTTAACTTAAATTTGTGATAACTTTCGTTATAGTTAACCGATTTACATGAAACTTTCACCATTTGATTCAGTTTACAGTAATCCTGTGTTATTTCGCGGATGAATACCATTTCGCTTCACCGTTAGATGTCTCTACCGTGCAGTAGTGTAGCAGTACAACTCCACAACTGTAAGTGAGACATTCATATCAAGCAGTGATACATTCTGCTGAGTCAACAATTTTAACAATTTTTGAACAAGTTACACACCATATTTTGATTACATGGAAGTAGTATAAAAGCATGAGTGAAAGATGTCAACTAGTCAACTAGTAATACATTCTGTCAACAAGTCAATAAGTGGAGATTGTGTGACGAGAAAATACTTCACAATGTCAACATTACTTCTTGACAGATGTATGACTATGGACGACGTCTTCAAAGTGAATTATGCTAACTATGTATTTTCAAAGCTTCCTGCTTTTGAATGGGATTGAATGTTGCAAGTGAAGAATTTACATCTGCATTGGGAAGCTGTTGGAAAGGCTATTCCAAGAGATTGTTTCATCCACTCGTTTCTACGTGAATGTGAAGATTTACATGTACTATCAACTTATGACATTGATTTAGCATTTATCAACGTGAATGCAATTTGGGCAGTTGAGCTCATGTTAGCTATAGCTGCAAGAATCATTCTTCTACATTATGATGATGATGTTCCATTGACGACGAATGTATCAGAACTTGTTCGATTCAACCATGAACGAGTTGAAGTGAATTCAAAAGTTTGCAAGTTCTTTGAAAAGGGAGCTGACTCAGCAGATAGTTGGGTATGAAAAGGAGTGAACTCAACAGACAGTTGGAGGGAGTGAAGTCATTTCTCAGCAGATAGTTGAAGGGAGTGGACTGACTTAGCATATTGTAGGGTATAAAAGGGAGTGAACTCAGCAGAGTGAAGTCATTTCTCAGCAGACAGTTGAAGGGAGTGGACGTGAAGTCATCAGTACATTGTGCAGCCATGAAGAACAAGACAAGCAGCTTTAAAATTAGTGCCAACTTAACCATTACTGTGGAGCATGGAGAATATGGACCATTTCTACGCATCACACGTGGAGAGAGATGGTGTGCTTATTCACCATCTTTGTGGAAGATTGTGTGCCAGAGCTTGAAAAATTTACGCGACATTGGCTTCAAACTATACTTTACGCAAACGAAGTGGCTTGAAGTCATTTCATACTTGGATATGCGTTATGTCAGTTTTGTGCGCACGTCACGGTTTGAAGGGAAAGAATACACACATCACATCAACATGAATGATGGTGAATGGTAAACACTGCTTCAGGAGATGGACAACATCAACTCAGCCCTATCACCATGTGAGGAATGTCATGACAAGAAAACTATCATCAAGCTGCAAAAGGATGGTCGGATGAAGGTGTCAAAGCTATCCAAGAAAAGACTGGCTGAAGTTCAGTTGGAGAACATGAACGTGCAAAATCAACTTGGACTTACCTGCGACTATTGCGGTGCTTGTGGATATGTGGAGGATTATCATTGCCACTGCCACAAGTATAATTGCAAGTTGTGTGAACCAAACAACTTCTGCGGCAAGTGTGGAGTACTTAAAGTCAGTGAAGCAAAGTAAAAGCCCACAAGACACTGAAACAAGATGGACGCATGTTTTAAAAATGCTTATGTTGACTTGATGATTGCTAAACTTGCTTGCTGTGGCACTCCAGACTATCAACTTTATCATTTGGACGCTTTTTGGAATGTTTTACATCACAGTCTTGATGTGATTGAACTACATTCAAGATTTCTTGGAGAATGTCATAAAATGGGAATAGAAGAAGATCCTGACTTTGACTTTGATTCTGCACTTTATTCTGCTCGTACTGATGTGGAAGTATATTTCACCGTAGTTGATCATTTGAGAGATTGTTGCGAACTACAAGAAGAAGAAGAGGAAACCGAGCAGCTTTGTCAGGTAACTTTAACTTTAACAACAACCTTTTAATCATCTTTATAACAACATAGTGAATTGATAACATAACAATGTTTTTCTTACTAGCAAATTTAGTTTTATGTGAGTGGTTTCAACGTAAACAAAGAAAGAACATGATAGAAGAGGCAGCAAATATATTAAAAGATATTTTATTACAGGTAGAAACCGACAAGTCAGAATAAACAACAAAGTCAACATGGAGAATCTTGTACTATTTAGCGGTCACAAGGACGTTCTTTCAAATATGTTTCCAACACGACTTGAAAAGTATGGACATGTGTTCAACTCAAGTGAAGCGTTGTATCAATATGAGAAAGCAGTTTTTTCATCACCGTCCAGATATTTCTTCAGCCATTGTTTCATGTAGAAATGGATATGAAGCAAAACGTATTGCTAAAGTGATAAAGCCATGGCCTTTATGGCATACAGTGAAGAGAAGCAAAATGCAAGATGTTTTACAAGTCAAATTGAATCAGTGTGTATTGTTTCGCAACAAGTTGAAAGAATGTCAAGACAAAACTTTAGTGGAAGCAACGTATGATCATTGGTGGGGAGCTGGTGTGAAACAAGTGTCATCTGGATATCCTGGTCAGAATATTATGGGAAAGTTGTTAGAACTTTTGTGTGAGGGTTAGAGACTTTTTCATTATCTTGTCAACCGTCATGGTGTGCAGACGTGTTTTTTAACACATATATGAGTATGTAAAGGATGGATGTAGAAACATGTTTCAAGAACAAGTTTGTGAACTATATGATAAGTGAACTGGCACGTTTTGAAACTGTTGAACAACAACTGGAACATATCAACATCTATTGGGAACTTGCTCATTCCATGCTGAACTTGACAAACTTGCGTAAGGATTTCATCAAAGACTCAAACATTGCCGGAGCTGAAGAGTATGATGTGGAAGCAGCATATCGCTTTGCTCGATTTGATCCAAGACTGTTTGATGAAGTGAGAGAGTGGTTGATCTATGCTGCAGTATAATGGCGGACATGACACTGAGACAATATATTGTGCAAAAAGCTTATTGTGAAGAAATGTTATCAGCTGTAAAAAAGTTTGCATATTTAGCCTGTCCTGCTTGTCAACATGAAGAGTGTCAAGAACATACTTGTCATGCTGCATGTGTTTATACATATTGGAATGAAGCTAAATATTACATTCATTTAGATAAAGTGTTAGAGAATGCAAATCAACGTTGTGAGAAATATGGTGTAGATGCTATTACATTAGATGAACTCAGTCATTGGTTAGTGTTCATTGAAGACCGATGGTCTCCAGTTATTCATATCATTGTATCCATACTTGATTTGTAAATATATGTTAGTTAAGTGATGTTAGTTAAGTGATGTTGGTTGAGTTAGAAATAAAAGCTGTTCTGTTCAGACGTGTTTTTTCATTCATCATGTCGACGTGGAAAGACTACTTGAACTATATTTACTTCAAACCTGGACAGCCTGGAGCATTTGCTGGTCCTTACAAACTTTATCACATCTTAAGAAAACATAATCAACCAGTCACACATTCACAAGTGAAGAAATGGCTACAGGATCAAGATACTTTCAGTTTACTACAACCTGTCAAATACATGTTCAAAAGACAACGTGTCATTACACGTGGTATTGATGATATGTGGGATATTGATTTGGCTGATATAGGAAACATAGCTCCCTATAATGATGACATACGCTTTTTACTCATTGTCATTGATGTGTTATCCAAATATGTGCGGGTACAGCCAATACCTAATAAATCACATACCAGCGTCATATAAGCTTTCCAAAAGATTTTTCATGACACACGACGAAGACCACGAACTCTAAGATCTGATAAAAGAACAGAATTTAAAAACAGATGGGTAAAAGCATTTTTGAAGAAAGAGGGAATTCATGCTTATACCACAAAGAATGAAACCAAAGCTAACTTTGCTGAAAGAGTCATTAGTACTCTAAAGGGAATGATGTATCGGTATTTTCTACATAATCAAACTTACCGTTACTTAGACATTCTTCCAGACTTGGTGTACAATTACAACCATAGACCTCATGGTTCTCTTCCTAATAAATAAAGGTTTCAACGAGATTATCACATCAAATGGACGCAAGAAGTCTTCATTGACACTCATCGTTGTAAGAAGCAAGGAATACATTTATATCGTGTGAAAGACTTTTTAGACGAAGATATTGATGGACATTTCTATGAAGAAGATCTGCAGAAAGTGACCAAAGATATTGAATCTATTTATAGAATTGAAAAAGTCTCGAAAACACGTAAAAGACGAGGAGGTGTGAAAGAATTATTTGTCAAGTGGTTAGGTTGGCCAAACAAGTTTAACAGTTGGGTGAAAGAAACAGACATTCAAAAATGAAGCATCCATTTACATGTTTGGTCTCTGGTCCTACAGGCTGTGTCAAAACGTCTCTGGTGAAGGAAATTCTAGAACAAAAGTTGATTAAATCCTCACCAAAAAGCATTTTATGGCTTTATGCAGCAGATCAGCCTTTGTACAAGGGAATGAAAGGCGTGGAATTTTACCAAGGCATTCCAGATGACATTGAAGAGCTTGTTAACCCGAAAAAACCAAACTTACTTATCATTGATGACTTAATGACCAAATGTCATAGTGATGAGCGTATGACACGTCTCTTTAGTGTTGGCAGCAGTCATCAAAATCTAAGCACTATCTTTATTGTGCATAATTTATTCCATCATGGGAAAGAGATGCGAAATATTAGTTTGAATACACATTATATCATTCTGTTAAAAAATCCTAGAGACAGTCAACAAATAAGTACATTAGCACGACAAATGTATCCTGGAAGATCTCAGTTTCTCATAGAAGCCTATCAAGATGCTACTAGCAAACCCCATGGTTATTTATTCATTGATTTAAAACCAAAGACAAATGATCAACTACGTATTCGTACAGGTATTTTACCAAAAGATACACATTATGTATATATTGATAAAGTAGTGTATCAACAAGAACCAACTCATTTGACCATTCGCAGCCAAGATGTCTAAACGTATTCGAGCGAACCAGCCTTTTCTTCATTTGCTCGCACGCAGTGGGCCTAAACGACGAAAATCCTTGCTACAGCAAGCTACAAAGGAGGAATTAACGAGCTTGTTTGAAATTTGTTTGAATATATTGCGAGGACATTTACCCTTAATCTCAAAACGGTTTAAGGAATTTAAACGTGAACGTCATACGTTACGTACTCTAGCAGATAAGAAGATATCACTTCGACGAAAAAAGAAGTTGATTAATCAGAAAGGAGGATTCATTGGAGCTATTGCTAAATTTGCATTGCCCTTGTTAGCCCAACTGCTGTTAAAATGAAACATACTATGTAAATGGTCCTCATTCCTGAATATGAATAGAAACTGTTATTAGAAAAGAAAAATGATATCAAAACGAAAGTAAATAAACTTTTACGTGGGAAACGAACACGTGAAAAGGTTATGGAAATGTCTCAACTTCTTGGTCGTCATTTACGAACAAGTCAGTCACAACAACAACAGCGGCAAAAACCATCATCAACACCTGAAAAGTTATTTTTAAGTAATTTTCAACCTATTTATCATGGAAAAGTAACACAACTTTTAGCAGAACTGAAGAAACATGGTGTAAAATGGACAGATAAGAATGAACTTGTGTTGAAAACGGGCGATATTATCATAAATTCCAACATGGTTGATTTGATGAAAGAAGCATTGGTGGCGACAAGAAGAAAAGAACGAGTCATACCACATGGCTGGCATCCGTTTATCCAGGAAATTGTAGATGCTAATATTCCAAAAACAATGTTTAGTAAAAAGAGTACTCGTGACGACATTACAAAAGAAATGAAACAACGTCAACAAAGACAGTTTCCTGAAGGATGGGAAAGTTTTTAACATGGCTGAAAGAGCTATGTTGTTGTTGGCGGCAAGAAGATAAACCAACTATTCCTGTAAAAATAAGATGTACAAGTGCTTCTTGTGAAGGAGAAGTTATAGACCATGTCGATCATTATGATGTAAAACAGGATGAGACTTTGCATACTTGGTCGAATGGCGCGCGCTATCGTGAGGTATATAGGCAACGTCAACGCACCTATACCATTTAGTTCCCATCATGGAGTCGAATAGTTTTTACATTACTTTGCCTAGCAATGCTAGTATGAACTATTATCCCAACAACAAGGCTTCAAATTACCAAATTCGTATGCCTCGAACCATTTATAGGAACCGAAAATATGAAGTGGCTTTAGCTGAAATTCAATATCCACATACATGGACAACGATGAGACATGGCATGGACTATTCTATTCAGTTTCGACAACAACCCCTGATAGATACACTTGACACTATCAATATTCCCTATGGCTACTATAGATCCATACAAGAAATATGCCAGGCAGTGAATGAAGAAGCGACTAATTCTATGAAAGATGATCTTAAAGAAGCTATTCGGATAAAGCATGATAAAATTAGACGACGCGTTTTTCTATTTCTAAATTATGGCTTTGAAGTGTCATTCTCCGCTGGATTAGCTGAGATTTTAGGATTTATCCCAGATCAATGGTATACTGAAACATATACAGCCGAACATAAAGCTGATGCGAAACAGGGATTTTATACACTTTATGTGTATTGCAGCATTTGTGAACCACAAGTTGTTGGTGATTATTATGTTCCCTTACTACGTTCTGTTGGAATACAAGGTCATGATGGCGACATTGTTATGAAAACGTATGGTGAACCGCATTATGTTCCTGTAAACACGCCCAAATTTGACGTGATAGAAATTAATATTAAGGACGACACAGGCTATAATGTTCCATTTCAAACTGAAAGGTGATCTGTAAACTTCATTTTCGACCAAAAGCAATATGAAAGCTTATACACACGATCCGTCTGCATATCGCAACCATTTTCTTCATCAAGTGGGCGGGGAATTACCAGGATTCAAAGGAGCGCGAATCCAATATGGCGATGGTATTGGTTCAATACTGGGATCATTGGCTCGCAAAGCTATTCCACTACTTCGTGCCAGAAGACGAAAAACAGCCAGACGGATAACATCAAAGCATATTAAAAAAGATATCTTTTAAATCATGTCTCTCATTCATAATCATTCGTGTGAATGTAGTCTTTCTCCATTGGAATGGTTTCACGTACCACCGACACAAACTGCTGTAGAGAAAAGTTATAATGTTGACTATCAACCACTCACAAGCATTAGAGAAGGCGCTCCAATAGAATTCTACACTCCTGCGAGTACAGAAGAATATCTGGATTTAAAGAACAGCAAACTTCATATTGTATGTCGCATTGTAAAGGTCGATGGAACAGCTTGTGGCGCAGATGATAATGTCTCTTGCATCAATGATGTGTTTAATGGGTTATGGTCTAATATTGAATTGTTTCTGAATGATCGTTTGGTTTCGCATAGCAACAATACTCATGGTTATACCAGCATTATCTCTCACCTCATCCATGATTCGGAAGAAAGTCTGCATTCCGAGCGCTCTATGCGTCTCATGTACAAGGATACATCTGGGTCAATGAATAGTCATGAGGTGAAAAGACCTAATCATGAACAATATGTATCCGGGTTTCATGTCAATGCTGACGGTGGTGACTTGGCTGAGCAAGGAAACAATGGCTTACATCATCGTTATTTGCATACACGTCTTAGCCGTGATTTTATGCTCACAGGTGGTTTAAGGATAGATTTGTTTGAGCAGGATTGTTATCTTCCTAATGGCATCAGTTTGAAATTGCGTTTTCATAGACAAAAAGATGACTATGTATTGATGGCTGCATATAATACCTATAAGGTAGAAGTGAAAGAGGCATTTTAACCATTCGCAAAGTGAGGGTGAGTCCAGGTATTCAGTTAGAATATACAGATGCATTGATGAAAAGTCCTGCCAAGATCATTATCACTAGAAAAGAATGTAAAGTATTAGCCATTCCAGCAGGATTTCAGTCTTTTGTGAAAGATAACATCTTTTTGGGTCAATTACCAAATCGTATTGTCATTGGTCTGGTTCATAATGAAGCCTTTGGTGGATCAGTATTGAGGAATCAATATGATTTCAAACATTTTGATCTGGACTATATGCAACTGTACACGGATGGTGAACCAGTTCTATCCAAACCTCTCAAGCTTAACATTACACAGAACAAATACCTGGACGCTTTTGAAACGCTTTACAAATCGTTTGATAGATTGAATGGTGAGAAAAGTTCCATTATAAAACGGGAACATTGGCCTAGAGGTTATGCTTTATTTTCGTTTGACTTAACACCGGATTATGATGGCGATGATCATTTCCCCCTAATCAAGCATGGGAATTTGCGGCTAGAAATGAATTTTGCTAGGGCTTTACAACATACAATCAATGTCATTGTCTATGCTGAATTTGACAACATTATTTAAATAAGTGCAAATCGCAGCATCCAACTCGACTACCAGTCATGAACACGAAGCAGATTGATGTCATATTGAGTCATGATGTCATGACCAAAGACTTATTTCAAGGCGTGTTTGCCATGGACCAGTTACCATCTTTACAACGCGGCGCCTATGTCATCAACACAGACGATCAAGATGAACCAGGAGAACATTGGGTGGCAGTGTATTATGATAGAGACCCTGTGGAATATTTTGACTCTTATGGACTTTTACCTCTCGATGATCATTTAGACATGTTTTTAAGAAATGACTATATGTATAATTCCATATCATTACAAACGCCAATATCATCATCACCATCATCATCATCATCATTTATTGTGTATATTATATATTACATAGAGCTCGAGGTCAGAGTATGTTTGATATTGTGAATATATTAAAAAGAAAGGATGGTGATTTTATTGTAAAGGATTTTGTAAATAGACATTATAAACCACTGTTTTATTAGTGTTGTTGTTTTATTAATGTTGTTGTTTTATTAATGTTGTTATTGTAGTAGCTAAGTTATATTAGTTCAGTTGTTATATTAGTTAAGTTGTTGTTATATTAGTTAAGTTGTTGGTAATTGTTAAATAAAACAACCCAAGTTTCAAACAGTCTTGTCAATTGTGTTGTACATACGTTAATTTACAAACTCTATATACACTATTTACAAACTTTTATTTACAAACTCTATTTACAAACACTATTTACAAACTCTATATACACTATTTACAAACTTTTATTTACAAACTCTATTTACAAACACTATTTACAAAGTTTACAAACACTATTTAAAAACTCTTAATTAACAAATTCTATTTACACTATTTACAAATTCTTAACTACAAACGCTATTTACACTATTTACAAATTCTTAACTACAAACACTATTTACAAAGTTTACAAACACTATTTACAAACTCTTCATTAATAAAGTCTATTTACACTATTTACACTATTTTCACTATTTACAAACACATTCATTTTTCAATACATTCATCAATGAATGCCATTCATCAGAATCTAAATTGATATAGGTATCATAGACATTATAACCGTATTTGTAAATGCTATGAAAGCTTACATAACGCACATCACAAAACTTTATCACTTTCACAGTGACATGTTCAGACAGTTTCAGTTCATATCCTTCTTCTAAGTCCATCAGCCGCATCAGCCCCATAGGCTGTGTCAGCTCAATGAATTTGGTACCTCGCATAAGTTGTATTCCATGCTCTTTGAATTCAAGCACAAGGCTCTTCCCAATCCAATGCTTGTAACAGCGCGTTCCATTCCACTGTGCTGAGGGTGATGTAGTCGTAGTGTTCTGTAAGCTCGTCATATTGGCGAAATTGTACAAACACGTCTAGACAGTTCTGAATCACACGCACTTCTATATCATTTGAAAGGTGAAGCAGAAAGCCGGGTATTCTCAACTTGTCTAGATGATCCTTCAACACGGATTGTTTCTCAAGCGATAGTATGATAAACTTTCCAAAATGTCGTAGCACAATGTCATCACATAAGTTTCTCATATATGAGAATCCATATGTAATGGGTTCATAATCCAACAAATAGTCTTCCATCTCGTCTTTTTATACTCGGATGATGTTGAACAGCGGATGTTGTATAGCTTCTAGGAATCGTAAGACTGCGTGCCAGTTCTTGATATCAAAGAAGATTAACTGTGCATATGGTGTATCTGGCACAACTCCCTTATAATCCTTTGTATAATCCTGTAAAAGATTTCTACAGAATGTCACACGTATGTTAGAATCATATTCAGCCACCGTCACTTCCAGTTTATTTTCAAGTCTGCGTCAAACTCAGGTTCAAGCGGTATGTTTTAAAAGTCTTTCCACACTTCAGGTTTAAACCGATAAGCAGAACTTCTCCGAGAACCCATCATCACTTCATTCCTCTCATTTACTTTAAGGTAAGCACCATCGTTCAACATGAGTGCATTCATGATTGTTACCTTGTTATGACTTGTCGTCTTGTCTGCGAAGCCTTTTATCCACTTCTTTCACCTGCTTCTTCATCATTTTCCATTCAGGTATTGTCAGCAAGATACCCTTTTTCGTCGGACGGTTTTTTCCAATCCCCTCATCTCTGAGGTATTTGCGAATGTTTACTACACCTTCATTGCTTTGTTTCATAATCTTGATATACTTTCCATTGCCTAGAGAAAGCATTCCATCCCACGACTGTGGTGTTGGTGCTATCTCCACTTTTAATTTCTTGATGGTAGTATTAGGATTTTTTACATTCATGTCTTTGACTGTATCAGCAAGAGTATCCATATCCGTTGTTGCAGATCTTTTCCGATTCATGTTGACGCTTCAGTGTTCACACCTCAACTAACTCTAAAGTTGAAGTGTCTCCCCCTTATATACTGTAATGCCCATGCGCCAAAGTGGAATAGCCATTACTCATCACATATCGCTTGTCATCAAAGGGAGAGAGAGCCACTTTCCTCAACTTCTCCGAGAAAATCTGGTGGTCATGACTTCGAATGATGTGTCCTGTGGTCATCGTTTGCGTTTGGTTGAACAAACTGTTTCTATACTGCTGATGTTTCATACGTCTTTGACACGCGCGAGTGATACCTTTAGCTGTACGTTTTTCTTTCCCACCATACATCATACTGTACATTTTCGGTCGAAGTCCAACAAACTCTTCTATGGGAATGCCCGCCATCTCATCTTTCATTTTCCCAAGCACTTTCTTGTTCACGTTGGAATGCAGGAAATGATCTGGGGGATAGTCACTTGTATCAAACAAGTCGGCATCTTCCTGCATATCCTTGTAGATATCTTCCGTTTCTATGTCATAGCATAGGCTGTCGGTGTCGCTGAACAAGAGTTTGGCGTCGGGATACTTGGTCATGATGTAGTTGTAATGAAAGTGGAACATGAGCACCTTGCTGAGGTCGAGAATGGTGAAACCAACTTGAATGGGTTTATCCAGAAGCAGATCCACTTTGCGCAAATGTACCGCGGTCAAATCTTCGTTGAAAATTCTAAATTTGTGGAAGGAAGGTTTGGCCACAAGTTTCTTGAACCGCTTTTCCTGGTGAACAAGTTCCACATTCATGCGGTTTCTCACATTTTTCATGGTTTTGCCAAACACAGAGTTGTTCATCAATTTGAAAAAGTCTTTCTCAAACGGGTTCTTGGCCAACTTTCTCTTTTCTGTGTTCAAGGAGATGTATTTTGCCAACAATTTGCTCTGTGCAAACATGATGGCACGATGCACTTTCGTGACTTTCAATCCCAGTGAGACATATTGCTGTAAATTTCTATAATGAAGCACATATTTCTTCTTGTCGCATAAGTTGGGAATGAGCTTTTCGCTAGGCGTGCCTTTCATGTTCAGATCTTTCCGTAGCTTCTGACTATGTTTTGACAATTCTCCCACCTTAACACATTTCCGTTCTGGAGCCACTGGATAGTGATTATGACGATCATGGATTGAATATGGGTATTCCAAATCCACCTCTAAAATGTATCCAATCTCATCATCTTCATCCACATCCATAAAGTCAATACATTCTGGCTCGCTCACCTACATAAATCCACTTTCCGGCATGCTTTGCGACATGGTCCAGCCATACAAGTTGTTTGCATCCAGGTACGTCAAGTAGTTGGTTGGTTTAAAGGGATCGTAATCTGCTACGTAGGGGTTATTTGCTTTCGCATACTTGTGTGTGATGACAGATATTCCTCCACGTAGACCTTGTTCAACCATTTGGTACATATCAATGTCGTTGATCAATTCCAATTTCACCTTTGTCGCTTTCAGCATGGCATCCCACGACAGTCCTGGCGCTGTATAGTAGTGAGCAGGATCTAATTCATACGTGTTGAGACATACGTGACGAAAGTTTTCAAACACGTCAGCCAGCAGCAACACATCTGATTTCAGGTATAGGTCATGGTATTCACCAAATGTAGTACAGTGGAATGTCTCCCACACCTTCTGCGCATGCGCATAATCCTCATCGCTAATGTCATCTTCACTGGGCAGACTGTAAAACTTGTCCTTGGACGGCAGTTGTGTTTCAGCAAACTTGGATGGCTCGTCCACGTATTCATAAGGATACACTCCCTTTCTCAACAGTAAATCTTGTTGGTTGCTATCGTGAATGTGTGACGTCATGTTATAAAAGTTGTCTTTCCCTTCTGCTGCCAGGTTGGATACCAACTTCTGTAGAGAAGTACTCATGAACTGATAACTGTCTGTAAATTTCAGATTGCTCATGGTGAATGCAATATATTTCTCAACGGTGTTGGAAATGATTGTAATCGTCTCATTTTTGAACTTTCCAATTTCTTCCATGATCAAATGGCTGTCAGAACCTCGTAAATTGTAGAAAAAGACAGGAATGATGAAAGAATCTTTAACATCCTGCTTATCCTTTCGAAGTCGAAATTGTAAACTGCATTCACGATGTGCAGCTCCACGGTATTTGCCATTGATATGGTCATGATCTCTCACATGATCTGCTCCTAGAGGCTCATGACAAATGTAGCAATCCGTAGCGTTCTTATAATGCTCTTCATCTTCACGAGTCATGACCATTTTCTTTGGCTGCAGCAAGCCATGCACAATACGATCACGCTCATTCACCATATGGTCTAAAAAGACTTTCACAGCATTATCTCCTCGATACACGACTGGGGCACGTGTATCATACTGGCTCACAACCACATAGGCAAAGCTGTTTGGACGATGATGCTGATACTTGTCTCCTTCTTCATGCTTTTTCGTGAAACATTCAAAGTCTGCATAAATGACAAACGGCGCTCGCTTTTGTTTGGCTACATTCTTGAACTTGATGAAGGGTTCCTTGGGGAATGATAAACGTTGTGCTCCATGCTTGCCACACACTTCGCGATGCTTGTCTAACAGATCTTGTCGCCTAAATCCGTGAAGACAGTTGAAACAATAAAAAGCAACTCCATCATGTTTTGATCGATAAGCCGTAAGTCTGCTGAAATTCTTGATGAGGCAGTAATGTCTTGTCTTGTCATTGCTAATCAAAAGTAAGTTGATTTCTCTCGCACTGGTGTTTCCACTCAGTTGTATGGGAACAACTACATCATGTTCATATCCAAACACGTTGATGGACACATCATTCTCCTTTTCAAACTTTGGAATGTCTGTAATCGGTGTGGGAAATGTCATGCCTTCCACCTTCAATTCGTTCTCAAATGTCTTGTATTGATGCACACGCTGTGGGTCATTGCTTGTTGAAGGGTGAAGATGAGCCAATACAGACCATAAGAAACATTTGTTGTCTTTATTCTGAATGTTTAACACACCTAATGTATTCTTTACTTTCTTCGGTAGTGGGATAAAACTACTTGCTTCCAAAGGCGCTGACGTAGCTGTATGCACTTCAATATACAGTATGTTATCCAACACCCAGCCAGAGCCTTGTCGCTCATGTTCATCAAACCTGGTAAACAATTCTTTATAGGCTTCTGGTAAGTCCTTCTCAATATCCGCTGGATTGTATGCTGCATATGTTGGACTACTGATGAAGGCGTTATCCACGTGTTCTACCATAACACCTTCAGCATTTGGTGTCATTTTCTTGAAGCGTGCATGTACGACAATATATCATTTCATGCCAGGGTTTAACGTTTCTAACAAATGTCTCTTAATACGGTTCTCTTGTTGTCGCATTTCAAGTAACAAATCCGATCCATCTTCAGGCTCAAACCGTCTTTCCTGTGCGTTTCCACCAAGACTTACTCTTCTGCCTCTGCCTACTTGTCCTATCTCTTTCTTTCTTTGTTCTTCATGAGACACATTTTCTATCTCAACACATGCATGTGTCTCAAATGCATCCAAAGATGGAAATATTTTGATGCATTTACAGCAGAGGACTGGATCAGGTCTTTCAACCTGATAGTGATAGTGATTATGACGATCATGGATTGAATATGGGTATTCCAAATCCACCTCTAAAATGTATCCAATCTCATCATCTTCATCCACATCCATAAAGTCAATAAATTCTGGCTCGCTCACCTACATAAATCCACTTTCCGGCATGCTTTGCGACATGGTCCAGCCATACAAGTTGTTTGCATCCAGGTACGTCAAGTAGTTGGTTGGTTTAAAGGGATCGCAATCTGCTACGTAGGGGTTATTTGCTTTCGCATACTTGTGTGTGATGACAGATATTCCTCCACGTAGACCTTGTTCAACCATTTGGTACATATCAATGTCGTTGATCAATTCCAATTTCACCTTTGTCGCTTTCAGCATGGCATCCCACGACAGTCCTGGCGCTGTATAGTAGTGAGCAGGATCTAATTCATACGTGTTGAGACATACGTGACGAAAGTTTTCAAACACGTCAGCCAGCAGCAACACATCTGATTTCAGGTATAGGTCATGGTATTCACCAAATGTAGTACAGTGGAATGTCTCCCACACCTTCTGCGCATGCGCATAATCCTCATCGCTAATGTCATCTTCACTGGGCAGACTGTAAAACTTGTCCTTGGACGGCAGTTGTGTTTCAGCAAACTTGGATGGCTCGTCCACGTATTCATAAGGGTACACTCCCTTTCTCAACAGTAAATCTTGTTGGTTGCTATCGTGAATGTGTGACGTCATGTTATAAAAGTTGTCTTTCCCTTCTGCTGCCAGGTTGGATACCAACTTCTGTAGAGAAGTACTCATGAACTGATAACTGTCTGTAAATTTCAGATTGCTCATGGTGAATGCAATATATTTCTCAACGGTGTTGGAAATGATTGTAGTCGTCTCATTTTTGAACTTTCCAATTTCTTCCATGATCAAATGGCTGTCAGAACCTCGTAAATTGTGGAAAAAGACAGGAATGATGAAAGAATCTTTAACATCCTGCTTATCCTTTCGAAGTCGAAATTGTAAACTGCATTCACGATGTGCAGCTCCACGGTATTTGCCATTGATATGGTCATGATCTCTCACATGATCTGCTCCTAGAGGCTCATGACAAATGTAGCTCATGACAAATGTAGCAATCCGTAGCGTTCTTATAATGCTCTTCATCTTCACGAGTCATGACCATTTTCTTTGGCTGCAGCAAGCCATGCACAGTACGATCACGCTCATTCACCATATGGTCTAAAAAGACTTTCACAGCATTATCTCCTCGATACACGACTGGGGCACGTGTATCATACTGGCTCACAACCACATAGGCAAAGCTGTTTGGACGATGATGCTGATACTTGTCTCCTTCTTCATGCTTTTTCGTGAAACATTCAAAGTCTGCATAAATGACAAACGGCGCTCGCTTTTGTTTGGCTACATTCTTGAACTTGATGAAGGGTTCCTTGGGGAATGATAAACGTTGTGCTCCATGCTTGCCACACACTTCGCGATGCTTGTCTAACAGATCTTGTCGCCTAAATCCGTGAAGACAGTTGAAACAATAAAAAGCAACTCCATCATGTTTTGATCGATAAGCCATAAGTCTGCTGAAATTCTTGATGAGGCAGTAATGTCTTGTCTTGTCATTGCTAATCAAAAGTAAGTTGATTTCTCTCGCACTGGTGTTTCCACTCAGTTGTATGGGAACAACTACATCATGTTCATATCCAAACACGTTGATGGACACATCATTCTCCTTTTCAAACTTTGGAATGTCTGTAATCGGTGTGGGAAATGTCATGCCTTCCACCTTCAATTCGTTCTCAAATGTCTTGTATTGATGCACACGCTGTGGGTCATTGCTTGTTGAAGGGTGAAGATGAGCCAATACAGACCATAAGAAACATTTGTTGTCTTTATTCTGAATGTTTAACACACCTAATGTATTCTTTACTTTCTTCGGTAGTGGGATAAAACTACTTGCTTCCAAAGGCGCTGACGTAGCTGTATGCACTTCAATATACAGTATGTTATCCAACACCCAGCCAGAGCCTTGTCGCTCATGTTCATCAAACCTGGTAAACAATTCTTTATAGGCTTCTGGTAAGTCCTTCTCAATATCCGCTGGATTGTATGCTGCATATGTTGGACTACTGATGAAGGCGTTATCCACGTGTTCTACCATAACACCTTCAGCATTTGGTGTCATTTTCTTGAAGCGTGCATGTACGACAATATATCATTTCATGCCAGGGTTTAACGTTTCTAACAAATGTCTCTTAATACGGTTCTCTTGTTGTCGCATTTCAAGTAACAAATCCGATCCATCTTCAGGCTCAAACCGTCTTTCCTGTGCGTTTCCACCAAGACTTACTCTTCTGCCTCTGCCTACTTGTCCTATCTCTTTCTTTCTTTGTTCTTCATGAGACACATTTTCTATCTCAACACATGCATGTGTCTCAAATGCATCCAAAGATGGAAATATTTTGATGCATTTACAGCAGAGGACTGGATCAGGTCTTTCAACCTGATAGTGATAGTGATTATGACGATCATGGATTGAATATGGGTATTCCAAATCCACCTCTAAAATGTATCCAATCTCATCATCTTCATCCACATCCATAAAGTCAATAAATTCTGGCTCGCTCACCTACATAAATCCACTTTCCGGCATGCTTTGCGACATGGTCCAGCCATACAAGTTGTTTGCATCCAGGTACGTCAAGTAGTTGGTTGGTTTAAAGGGATCGTAATCTGCTACGTAGGGGTTATTTGCTTTCGCATACTTGTGTGTGATGACAGATATTCCTCCACGTAGACCTTGTTCAACCATTTGGTACATATCAATGTCGTTGATCAATTCCAATTTCACCTTTGTCGCTTTCAGCATGGCATCCCACGACAGTCCTGGCGCTGTATAGTAGTGAGCAGGATCTAATTCATACGTGTTGAGACATACGTGACGAAAGTTTTCAAACACGTCAGCCAGCAGCAACACATCTGATTTCAGGTATAGGTCATGGTATTCACCAAATGTAGTACAGTGGAATGTCTCCCACACCTTCTGCGCATGCGCATAATCCTCATCGCTAATGTCATCTTCACTGGGCAGACTGTAAAACTTGTCCTTGGACGGCAGTTGTGTTTCAGCAAACTTGGATGGCTCGTCCACGTATTCATAAGGGTACACTCCCTTTCTCAACAGTAAATCTTGTTGGTTGCTATCGTGAATGTGTGACGTCATGTTATAAAAGTTGTCTTTCCCTTCTGCTGCCAGGTTGGATACCAACTTCTGTAGAGAAGTACTCATGAACTGATAACTGTCTGTAAATTTCAGATTGCTCATGGTGAATGCAATATATTTCTCAACGGTGTTGGAAATGATTGTAATCGTCTCATTTTTGAACTTTCCAATTTCTTCCATGATCAAATGGCTGTCAGAACCTCGTAAATTGTGGAAAAAGACAGGAATGATGAAAGAATCTTTAACATCCTGCTTATCCTTTCGAAGTCGAAATTGTAAACTGCATTCACGATGTGCAGCTCCACGGTATTTGCCATTGATATGGTCATGATCTCTCACATGATCTGCTCCTAGAGGCTCATGACAAATGTAGCTCATGACAAATGTAGCAATCCGTAGCGTTCTTATAATGCTCTTCATCTTCACGAGTCATGACCATTTTCTTTGGCTGCAGCAAGCCATGCACAATACGATCACGCTCATTCACCATATGGTCTAAAAAGACTTTCACAGCATTATCTCCTCGATACACGACTGGGGCACGTGTATCATACTGGCTCACAACCACATAGGCAAAGCTGTTTGGACGATGATGCTGATACTTGTCTCCTTCTTCATGCTTTTTCGTGAAACATTCAAAGTCTGCATAAATGACAAACGGCGCTCGCTTTTGTTTGGCTACATTCTTGAACTTGATGAAGGGTTCCTTGGGGAATGATAAACGTTGTGCTCCATGCTTGCCACACACTTCGCGATGCTTGTCTAACAGATCTTGTCGCCTAAATCCGTGAAGACAGTTGAAACAATAAAAAGCAGCTCCATCATGTTTTGATCGATAAGCCATAAGTCTGCTGAAATTCTTGATGAGGCAGTAATGTCTTGTCTTGTCATTGCTAATCAAAAGTAAGTTGATTTCTCTCGCACTGGTGTTTCCACTCAGTTGTATGGGAACAACTACATCATGTTCATATCCAAACACGTTGATGGACACATCATTCTCCTTTTCAAACTTTGGAATGTCTGTAATCGGTGTGGGAAATGTCATGCCTTCCACCTTCAATTCGTTCTCAAATGTCTTGTATTGATGCACACGCTGTGGGTCATTGCTTGTTGAAGGGTGAAGATGAGCCAATACAGACCATAAGAAACATTTGTTGTCTTTATTCTGAATGTTTAACACACCTAATGTATTCTTTACTTTCTTCGGTAGTGGGATAAAACTACTTGCTTCCAAAGGCGCTGACGTAGCTGTATGCACTTCAATATACAGTATGTTATCCAACACCCAGCCAGAGCCTTGTCGCTCATGTTCATCAAACCTGGTAAACAATTCTTTATAGGCTTCTGGTAAGTCCTTCTCAATATCCGCTGGATTGTATGCTGCATATGTTGGACTACTGATGAAGGCGTTATCCACGTGTTCTACCATAACACCTTCAGCATTTGGTGTCATTTTCTTGAAGCGTGCATGTACGACAATATATCATTTCATGCCAGGGTTT
Organism: Protula sp. h YS-2021; assembly: GCA_949752745.1. Classification (NCBI taxonomy): domain Eukaryota; kingdom Metazoa; phylum Annelida; class Polychaeta; order Sabellida; family Serpulidae; genus Protula; species Protula sp. h YS-2021. The sequence continues at coordinate 12,887,658 of OX457033.1, forward strand.
AACGTTTCTAACAAATGTCTCTTAATACGGTTCTCTTGTTGTCGCATTTCAAGTAACAAATCCGATCCATCTTCAGGCTCAAACCGTCTTTCCTGTGCGTTTCCACCAAGACTTACTCTTCTGCCTCTGCCTACTTGTCCTATCTCTTTCTTTCTTTGTTCTTCATGAGACACATTTTCTATCTCAACACATGCATGTGTCTCAAATGCATCCAAAGATGGAAATATTTTGATGCATTTACAGCAGAGGACTGGATCAGGTCTTTCAACCTGATAGTGATAGTGATTATGACGATCATGGATTGAATATGGGTATTCCAAATCCACCTCTAAAATGTATCCAATCTCATCATCTTCATCCACATCCATAAAGTCAATAAATTCTGGCTCGCTCACCTACATAAATCCACTTTCCGGCATGCTTTGCGACATGGTCCAGCCATACAAGTTGTTTGCATCCAGGTACGTCAAGTAGTTGGTTGGTTTAAAGGGATCGTAATCTGCTACGTAGGGGTTATTTGCTTTCGCATACTTGTGTGTGATGACAGATATTCCTCCACGTAGACCTTGTTCAACCATTTGGTACATATCAATGTCGTTGATCAATTCCAATTTCACCTTTGTCGCTTTCAGCATGGCATCCCACGACAGTCCTGGCGCTGTATAGTAGTGAGCAGGATCTAATTCATACGTGTTGAGACATACGTGACGAAAGTTTTCAAACACGTCAGCCAGCAGCAACACATCTGATTTCAGGTATAGGTCATGGTATTCACCAAATGTAGTACAGTGGAATGTCTCCCACACCTTCTGCGCATGCGCATAATCCTCATCGCTAATGTCATCTTCACTGGGCAGACTGTAAAACTTGTCCTTGGACGGCAGTTGTGTTTCAGCAAACTTGGATGGCTCGTCCACGTATTCATAAGGGTACACTCCCTTTCTCAACAGTAAATCTTGTTGGTTGCTATCGTGAATGTGTGACGTCATGTTATAAAAGTTGTCTTTCCCTTCTGCTGCCAGGTTGGATACCAACTTCTGTAGAGAAGTACTCATGAACTGATAACTGTCTGTAAATTTCAGATTGCTCATGGTGAATGCAATATATTTCTCAACGGTGTTGGAAATGATTGTAATCGTCTCATTTTTGAACTTTCCAATTTCTTCCATGATCAAATGGCTGTCAGAACCTCGTAAATTGTGGAAAAAGACAGGAATGATGAAAGAATCTTTAACATCCTGCTTATCCTTTCGAAGTCGAAATTGTAAACTGCATTCACGATGTGCAGCTCCACGGTATTTGCCATTGATATGGTCATGATCTCTCACATGATCTGCTCCTAGAGGCTCATGACAAATGTAGCTCATGACAAATGTAGCAATCCGTAGCGTTCTTATAATGCTCTTCATCTTCACGAGTCATGACCATTTTCTTTGGCTGCAGCAAGCCATGCACAATACGATCACGCTCATTCACCATATGGTCTAAAAAGACTTTCACAGCATTATCTCCTCGATACACGACTGGGGCACGTGTATCATACTGGCTCACAACCACATAGGCAAAGCTGTTTGGACGATGATGCTGATACTTGTCTCCTTCTTCATGCTTTTTCGTGAAACATTCAAAGTCTGCATAAATGACAAACAGCGCTCGCTTTTGTTTGGCTACATTCTTGAACTTGATGAAGGGTTCCTTGGGGAATGATAAACGTTGTGCTCCATGCTTGCCACACACTTCGCGATGCTTGTCTAACAGATCTTGTCGCCTAAATCCGTGAAGACAGTTGAAACAATAAAAAGCAACTCCATCATGTTTTGATCGATAAGCCATAAGTCTGCTGAAATTCTTGATGAGGCAGTAATGTCTTGTCTTGTCATTGCTAATCAAAAGTAAGTTGATTTCTCTCGCACTGGTGTTTCCACTCAGTTGTATGGGAACAACTACATCATGTTCATATCCAAACACGTTGATGGACACATCATTCTCCTTTTCAAACTTTGGAATGTCTGTAATCGGTGTGGGAAATGTCATGCCTTCCACCTTCAATTCGTTCTCAAATGTCTTGTATTGATGCACACGCTGTGGGTCATTGCTTGTGGAAGGGTGAAGATGAGCCAATACAGACCATAAGAAACATTTGTTGTCTTTATTCTGAATGTTTAACACACCTAATGTATTCTTTACTTTCTTCGGTAGTGGGATAAAACTACTTGCTTCCAAAGGCGCTGACGTAGCTGTATGCACTTCAATATACAGTATGTTATCCAACACCCAGCCAGAGCCTTGTCGCTCATGTTCATCAAACCTGGTAAACAATTCTTTATAGGCTTCTGGTAAGTCCTTCTCAATATCCGCTGGATTGTATGCTGCATATGTTGGACTACTGATGAAGGCGTTATCCACGTGTTCTACCATAACACCTTCAGCATTTGGTGTCATTTTCTTGAAGCGTGCATGTACGACAATATATCATTTCATGCCAGGGTTTAACGTTTCTAACAAATGTCTCTTAATACGGTTCTCTTGTTGTCGCATTTCAAGTAACAAATCCGATCCATCTTCAGGCTCAAACCGTCTTTCCTGTGCGTTTCCACCAAGACTTACTCTTCTGCCTCTGCCTACTTGTCCTATCTCTTTCTTTCTTTGTTCTTCATGAGACACATTTTCTATCTCAACACATGCATGTGTCTCAAATGCATCCAAAGATGGAAATATTTTGATGCATTTACAGCAGAGGACTGGATCAGGTCTTTCAACCTGATAGTGATAGTGATTATGACGATCATGGATTGAATATGGGTATTCCAAATCCACCTCTAAAATGTATCCAATCTCATCATCTTCATCCACATCCATAAAGTCAATAAATTCTGGCTCGCTCACCTACATAAATCCACTTTCCGGCATGCTTTGCGACATGGTCCAGCCATACAAGTTGTTTGCATCCAGGTACGTCAAGTAGTTGGTTGGTTTAAAGGGATCGTAATCTGCTACGTAGGGGTTATTTGCTTTCGCATACTTGTGTGTGATGACAGATATTCCTCCACGTAGACCTTGTTCAACCATTTGGTACATATCAATGTCGTTGATCAATTCCAATTTCACCTTTGTCGCTTTCAGCATGGCATCCCACGACAGTCCTGGCGCTGTATAGTAGTGAGCAGGATCTAATTCATACGTGTTGAGACATACGTGACGAAAGTTTTCAAACACGTCAGCCAGCAGCAACACATCTGATTTCAGGTATAGGTCATGGTATTCACCAAATGTAGTACAGTGGAATGTCTCCCACACCTTCTGCGCATGCGCATAATCCTCATCGCTAATGTCATCTTCACTGGGCAGACTGTAAAACTTGTCCTTGGACGGCAGTTGTGTTTCAGCAAACTTGGATGGCTCGTCCACGTATTCATAAGGGTACACTCCCTTTCTCAACAGTAAATCTTGTTGGTTGCTATCGTGAATGTGTGACGTCATGTTATAAAAGTTGTCTTTCCCTTCTGCTGCCAGGTTGGATACCAACTTCTGTAGAGAAGTACTCATGAACTGATAACTGTCTGTAAATTTCAGATTGCTCATGGTGAATGCAATATATTTCTCAACGGTGTTGGAAATGATTGTAATCGTCTCATTTTTGAACTTTCCAATTTCTTCCATGATCAAATGGCTGTCAGAACCTCGTAAATTGTGGAAAAAGACAGGAATGATGAAAGAATCTTTAACATCCTGCTTATCCTTTCGAAGTCGAAATTGTAAACTGCATTCACGATGTGCAGCTCCACGGTATTTGCCATTGATATGGTCATGATCTCTCACATGATCTGCTCCTAGAGGCTCATGACAAATGTAGCTCATGACAAATGTAGCAATCCGTAGCGTTCTTATAATGCTCTTCATCTTCACGAGTCATGACCATTTTCTTTGGCTGCAGCAAGCCATGCACAATACGATCACGCTCATTCACCATATGGTCTAAAAAGACTTTCACAGCATTATCTCCTCGATACACGACTGGGGCACGTGTATCATACTGGCTCACAACCACATAGGCAAAGCTGTTTGGACGATGATGCTGATACTTGTCTCCTTCTTCATGCTTTTTCGTGAAACATTCAAAGTCTGCATAAATGACAAACGGCGCTCGCTTTTGTTTGGCTACATTCTTGAACTTGATGAAGGGTTCCTTGGGGAATGATAAACGTTGTGCTCCATGCTTGCCACACACTTCGCGATGCTTGTCTAACAGATCTTGTCGCCTAAATCCGTGAAGACAGTTGAAACAATAAAAAGCAACTCCATCATGTTTTGATCGATAAGCCATAAGTCTGCTGAAATTCTTGATGAGGCAGTAATGTCTTGTCTTGTCATTGCTAATCAAAAGTAAGTTGATTTCTCTCGCACTGGTGTTTCCACTCAGTTGTATGGGAACAACTACATCATGTTCATATCCAAACACGTTGATGGACACATCATTCTCCTTTTCAAACTTTGGAATGTCTGTAATCGGTGTGGGAAATGTCATGCCTTCCACCTTCAATTCGTTCTCAAATGTCTTGTATTGATGCACACGCTGTGGGTCATTGCTTGTTGAAGGGTGAAGATGAGCCAATACAGACCATAAGAAACATTTGTTGTCTTTATTCTGAATGTTTAACACACCTAATGTATTCTTTACTTTCTTCGGTAGTGGGATAAAACTACTTGCTTCCAAAGGCGCTGACGTAGCTGTATGCACTTCAATATACAGTATGTTATCCAACACCCAGCCAGAGCCTTGTCGCTCATGTTCATCAAACCTGGTAAACAATTCTTTATAGGCTTCTGGTAAGTCCTTCTCAATATCCGCTGGATTGTATGCTGCATATGTTGGACTACTGATGAAGGCGTTATCCACGTGTTCTACCATAACACCTTCAGCATTTGGTGTCATTTTCTTGAAGCGTGCATGTACGACAATATATCATTTCATGCCAGGGTTTAACGTTTCTAACAAATGTCTCTTAATACGGTTCTCTTGTTGTCGCATTTCAAGTAACAAATCCGATCCATCTTCAGGCTCAAACCGTCTTTCCTGTGCGTTTCCACCAAGACTTACTCTTCTGCCTCTGCCTACTTGTCCTATCTCTTTCTTTCTTTGTTCTTCATGAGACACATTTTCTATCTCAACACATGCATGTGTCTCAAATGCATCCAAAGATGGAAATATTTTGATGCATTTACAGCAGAGGACTGGATCAGGTCTTTCAACCTGATAGTGATAGTGATTATGACGATCATGGATTGAATATGGGTATTCCAAATCCACCTCTAAAATGTATCCAATCTCATCATCTTCATCCACATCCATAAAGTCAATAAATTCTGGCTCGCTCACCTACATAAATCCACTTTCCGGCATGCTTTGCGACATGGTCCAGCCATACAAGTTGTTTGCATCCAGGTACGTCAAGTAGTTGGTTGGTTTAAAGGGATCGTAATCTGCTACGTAGGGGTTATTTGCTTTCGCATACTTGTGTGTGATGACAGATATTCCTCCACGTAGACCTTGTTCAACCATTTGGTACATATCAATGTCGTTGATCAATTCCAATTTCACCTTTGTCGCTTTCAGCATGGCATCCCACGACAGTCCTGGCGCTGTATAGTAGTGAGCAGGATCTAATTCATACGTGTTGAGACATACGTGACGAAAGTTTTCAAACACGTCAGCCAGCAGCAACACATCTGATTTCAGGTATAGGTCATGGTATTCACCAAATGTAGTACAGTGGAATGTCTCCCACACCTTCTGCGCATGCGCATAATCCTCATCGCTAATGTCATCTTCACTGGGCAGACTGTAAAACTTGTCCTTGGACGGCAGTTGTGTTTCAGCAAACTTGGATGGCTCGTCCACGTATTCATAAGGGTACACTCCCTTTCTCAACAGTAAATCTTGTTGGTTGCTATCGTGAATGTGTGACGTCATGTTATAAAAGTTGTCTTTCCCTTCTGCTGCCAGGTTGGATACCAACTTCTGTAGAGAAGTACTCATGAACTGATAACTGTCTGTAAATTTCAGATTGCTCATGGTGAATGCAATATATTTCTCAACGGTGTTGGAAATGATTGTAATCGTCTCATTTTTGAACTTTCCAATTTCTTCCATGATCAAATGGCTGTCAGAACCTCGTAAATTGTGGAAAAAGACAGGAATGATGAAAGAATCTTTAACATCCTGCTTATCCTTTCGAAGTCGAAATTGTAAACTGCATTCACGATGTGCAGCTCCACGGTATTTGCCATTGATATGGTCATGATCTCTCACATGATCTGCTCCTAGAGGCTCATGACAAATGTAGCTCATGACAAATGTAGCAATCCGTAGCGTTCTTATAATGCTCTTCATCTTCACGAGTCATGACCATTTTCTTTGGCTGCAGCAAGCCATGCACAATACGATCACGCTCATTCACCATATGGTCTAAAAAGACTTTCACAGCATTATCTCCTCGATACACGACTGGGGCACGTGTATCATACTGGCTCACAACCACATAGGCAAAGCTGTTTGGACGATGATGCTGATACTTGTCTCCTTCTTCATGCTTTTTCGTGAAACATTCAAAGTCTGCATAAATGACAAACGGCGCTCGCTTTTGTTTGGCTACATTCTTGAACTTGATGAAGGGTTCCTTGGGGAATGATAAACGTTGTGCTCCATGCTTGCCACACACTTCGCGATGCTTGTCTAACAGATCTTGTCGCCTAAATCCGTGAAGACAGTTGAAACAATAAAAAGCAACTCCATCATGTTTTGATCGATAAGCCATAAGTCTGCTGAAATTCTTGATGAGGCAGTAATGTCTTGTCTTGTCATTGCTAATCAAAAGTAAGTTGATTTCTCTCGCACTGGTGTTTCCACTCAGTTGTATGGGAACAACTACATCATGTTCATATCCAAACACGTTGATGGACACATCATTCTCCTTTTCAAACTTTGGAATGTCTGTAATCGGTGTGGGAAATGTCATGCCTTCCACCTTCAATTCGTTCTCAAATGTCTTGTATTGATGCACACGCTGTGGGTCATTGCTTGTGGAAGGGTGAAGATGAGCCAATACAGACCATAAGAAACATTTGTTGTCTTTATTCTGAATGTTTAACACACCTAATGTATTCTTTACTTTCTTCGGTAGTGGGATAAAACTACTTGCTTCCAAAGGCGCTGACGTAGCTGTATGCACTTCAATATACAGTATGTTATCCAACACCCAGCCAGAGCCTTGTCGCTCATGTTCATCAAACCTGGTAAACAATTCTTTATAGGCTTCTGGTAAGTCCTTCTCAATATCCGCTGGATTGTATGCTGCATATGTTGGACTACTGATGAAGGCGTTATCCACGTGTTCTACCATAACACCTTCAGCATTTGGTGTCATTTTCTTGAAGCGTGCATGTACGACAATATATCATTTCATGCCAGGGTTTAACGTTTCTAACAAATGTCTCTTAATACGGTTCTCTTGTTGTCGCATTTCAAGTAACAAAGTTTGTTTACAAAGTTTGTTTTTAAAGTTTGTTTACAAAGTTTTAATAACTGAAGTTTGTTTACAAAGTTTGTTTACAAAGTTTCAATGAGTTTCAATTATGCACATAACTTAAGTTTGTTTACAAAGTTTTTAAACAAAGTTTGTTTACAAAGTTTGTTTATAAAGTTTGTTTAAAAAGTTTGTTTACAAATCTTGTTTACAAAGTTTGTTTACAAAGTTTGTTTACAAAGTTTCAATTATGCAAATAACTAAAGTTTGTTTACAAAGTTTGTTTACAAAGTTCGTTTATAAAGTTTGTTTACAAAGTTTTAATAACTAAAGTTTGTTTACAAAGTTTGTTTACAAAGTTTGTTTACAAAGTTTGTTTACAAAGTTTGCTTACAAAGTTTCAATGAGTTTCAATTATGCACATAACTAAAGTTTGTTTACAAAGTTTGTTAACAAAGTTTGTTTAAAAAGTTTGTTTATAAAGTTTGTTTACAAAGTTTGTTTACAAATCTTGTTTACAAAGTTTGTTTACAAAGTTTGTTTACAAAGTTTCAATTATGCAAATAACTAAAGTTTGTTTACAAAGTTTGCTTACTAAGTTTGTTTGCAAAGTTTGTTTATAAAGTTTGTTTACAAAGTTTTAATAACTAAAGTTTGTTTACAAAGTTTGCTTACTAAGTTTGTTTACAAAGTTTGTTTACAAAGTTTGTTTACAAAGTTTCAATTATGCAAATAACAAAAGTTTGTTAACAAAGTTTGTTTACAAAGTTTCAATAAACACTTACCGAAATGGTTATCACTGGCTGTAGCTGTTGTCACTGTTGTCACTGTTGTTGTCGGGTGCTCATCCCTTATATACCACTGTGATGTGATCCAATTGTGGTGTGTAACTTTTGCTTCATTGCTCCACTTACCGATATGACTGTCACTGTTGTTGTGGGTTGCTCATCCCTTATATACCACTGTGATGTGATCCAATTGTGGTGTGTAACTTTTGCTTCATTGCTCCACTTACCGATATGACTGTCACTGTTGTTGTCGGGTGCTCATCCCTTATATACCCCTCTGATGTAACTTAAGCTGACTTGACAGAATGTTGCTCGCCTAGGGGTGGGGGGGGGGGGTCTGTCCCGACTGCCGGGGGGGGGGGGGTCGGTACATAGTATGTCCTAGGGGGGAGGGGAGGTCGGTACATAGTATGTCCTAGGGGGGAGGGGGGGTCGGTACATAGTATGTCCTAGGGGGGGTCGGTACATAGTATGTCCTAGGGGGGGGTCTGTCCCGACTGCCGCCTAGGGGGGGTCCACACTTTTTACCATAGGGTCTGTCCTGACTGCCGCCTAGGGGGGTGGGGGGTCGGTACATAGTATGTCCTTGGGGGGGTCCTCACTTTGACTATGTCGCCTTGGCTTCGTTTCCATGACTACACCACTGCGTTGCCATGTTTACTTCGTTGCCATGACCACGCCTATGACCTCTCTTCCGGTCCAGACACGATGACGTCACTTCCGGTCCAGACAGTATGACGTCACAAAGTGCGGTGATTCTGTCCTTTTCATACTACTTTCTGATTTGTTTAGATGACTAACAGGGATGTTTTTTGTTGTTTTATTTTTGGGACTTGCTATGTTGAACCACTTATTTTTGAACGAACACACAACTAGTCGATGGTCTGTATTAGTACTTAAATTGACATACGAACGAGAGTTTATGTTGTTTCTTTTCCAATTTACGTGTGCTATGATAAAATCTATTTGAGTTCTGTATGGGTTTCTTCGATGTTTCGATATAGTCTGTACAGAAAGGCATCAGGTAACTTGTTCTTGTGTAGAATAACTATAACTATTATAATTGTGGTATAATAAAGAGCTTGATAATTGTATGCTTTGATCTAAGATTTTTAGCCATTTATTTAGGAAAGCGTTTCACATTCGATTTTTTCAGGCAATATGTGTGTATTTTATGACCGCTATGTATGTCAATATCTAAGACCCAAGTTTCAAGAGAATAATTTTTTTCAGTTATTTCACGGTGTTCATATGGCCCGAATAACTGAACAGAATTGCGTTTGAACCAATACTCATCTATAGAATACGATTTTCTTTTATCCAACACGAACGCTACATGTTAAATATTTCGCCTTTGAGAAATAGGTTCTCGCTAAATTAGAAATAAACTCCAAGGGAATTAGAATTCAGGGGAAAATCCCAATAATAAGATTCCGTAAATTTTAGTGTGCTGTGTACTACGCATTCTATACAAACCTGAATAAATCAATGATATGCACAAGTTGGGGAATAGTCATCCAAAACATTTTTCATATATTTGTCTGTTAAAGTGCTGGGCGGTGAATTAAGAACCCATATTCAAAGTGCTCTTGACCTGGCCCTGCATTGGCATAAAATGTTGAATTTGGAAATGTAAATTAGAAAAAATGCGAGCGTTCCTCTCTGAGGCGTCCTAAATTAGAAAATAGTTCATTGCAGCAATCCCAGTTTCACGACGATGCACAGAGGTCAAATATATTATGATAACGATTAACACAAGATCCTCATTTGATTACCATCAGCAAATAGCCACATTTGAGGAGAAAAAAAAATACTTCTTGTAATGACATGGTAATTGAATAGTTTCGATATAATAGAATAAATGAACTAAAACAGCAATATTTTTATTCTGAATTGTTTCACCAAACCGTTGAAGTATACTGAGAGAATACCCCAGTAAAATATGGTATTATCGCCCGGCATGATGGCTGTTAGGTGACCAAGCCAAGTCGTGGACGTGTTTTTTTGCAATCGACATTAGACAGAGCGAAAACTGAAATTGGGCGTAATATCTGTGAGTTACTGTGCAAATGACCTGAGGCATACATGTTTTTTTTTAGGCAGTTTTAACCTCTAGTAAGAAATATACTGTCACATTTTATTTCCCAACCCTAACCAGTAACACTAACTTCCATTATAAATTTGTTATTAAGCACTGTATTAATGTGTGCGTCAGGTCGTTTGCATTTTGATACATTACGGCATGTGTCTCGAATCGTTTGCTGAAAACATCCCCGCCAAGTCTAGTTCCGAGTAGCTCCAAGAAGTCGTTGAATCTCGCACAAAGTAGCCACAGGGGTGCCTCAACGCGAGCGCAGTTGACTTGCTTATCGTTATATAGCGGGGCTTTGAAGCGGTGCGAGGAAACTTTTTAGCGCACCGCTTCTTGGACCTACGCCAAGTCGTACTTTCGGATCTTTCCGATAATGGTGTCGTTTCGACTGCATTTTTTGATAAATCATAAAGAAACGATAAGAGAAAAACATCAAAATTCTATTTTTTTTCAACATGCCAATTTTCGAATCTACGTAAAAAGCCATCATAAATGATCTTTTAAGAACCATTTCACATGTTCAGCCCATTTAATAAACATCTTGTGAATATGTTCCTGGCAAAATGGAATTTTGTTGAATTTTAAAAGTTTTTTTCTATCATTTCTTTATGCCTTTATACCAACAGAATTCAGTCGAAACACAAAAGCTTAATTTGCATTCGAAACAGTATTTTTGCGCATTTTATTCGGAACACCCAAAGTGTGATTGGCTTATAAGCCAATTCGTACTTTCCAATCTTTCTGATGACGGTGTCGTTTTGACTGCAAATTTGTTGGAAAAAGTAAAATAAATGATAAACGGAAAGCATCAAAATTATAATTTTATGTCGCCATGCACACTTTCGAATTTAAAAAGCGGTCATAACATGTTTTAAAAACTATTTTGCATGTTATTTATCCCCTTTAATAGCCAACGTATGAATACAATATTTGGCAAAATAGAATTTTGGTTATTTTTTTTTATTTTTCTATCATTTCCGTTTATTCTAATTCCAACTGAATTCACTCGAAGCGCAAAAACTTTTCGGTAAAAGTCTAAGTACGAATCCATTTATGTATGTCTAAGCACATTCCCAATATGCTCGGCGGTTTCAATTAATGTATAAATTAAAGTAGGTCAGGTTGGGAATTCCCCGAGTAACCTATGTTAACCAGTATCATTTTGCGTGAAATAAACACAATAAGCGGATTCTTAGTTTGATCGTACGAGATTTAAGCAGACAAAAAAAAACAGTATTCCAGTTTTTTATTTATTTATTTATTTTTTTTTTTTGGGGGGGGGGGGATAAACATAGAAGCAGAGAAACTTAGTTGCAGAAATCCATGGAAAAATACATCAAAATCGCTTTGAAATATATGTAGAGCTATTTCCGTGTTAGAAAACCATTTTGATAATATCATAGATAAATTTTCCCACATTCTAATAATGTTTTAACACGTTATGGATACGTTATGAAAGATAGAATAAACTTTTATTATATTTTCCTTACTTTTTGAAACATTCATTCGTTCTGTGTTTATACATAACAGGTAGATCTGTCAGAGTTCATCTGTTTTGTAACAACGACAGCTTGTGAAAAACACGATTGCTCTGTGGTGCAAAAAATGATATTTAAGCGAAATCTCTCTGTCATTTTTTTAATTTTACCCAGTTAGTTTGCAGTGAAAATGCCAAAATTTTGCGCATTATATTCGGAACGCCCAAGTTGTGATTTTGCTTACATCTACACTCAACCGCACCGACACCATGCGCAAGTAACAAACAAATAACTGCCATGAATGTAAAAAATAGATAATAAATGCGTTCTGACTAAAGCTCATGCTGCTAATTCCATGAAAAAATAATGAAAAAAAAAATAACAAAAATTCTATCTACGCAAGAGCTACCAGTAACCTGCACCGGCAATTTCGCCATGGCCCCAAACAACATTTATCTCGGAAATAATAGTTTCCCCCCTGTTTTCTTAAGGTCATTGCAGGTAACCTGGAATCGCTGTAGTAGGTCATACTGCGTGAACGTGGCAAGGGCCTGTAAAACTAAGCTTCGGTTGACATTTCATAAGGATTTCCCTCCATATCTTTTGAAACTAAATAAAGAACAACAAATTACTGTGCATTATTCGTGTACCGAGAGAATGGTTTTCGGGATGATAGGCAAGTAGGCGGTCTAGAGGGACAGTAAATTAAAATAATCTTACAGTATCCTTTTCACAAGAAATACAACTACAAATGCAAAACATGGAAATGTCTCAGATACAGGGGTCGTTTTTTTCCGTCGATCGGCAAAAATCCGTCGATTTGGCGCCGAAATTTGCGTTCCTCGAGATCAACTGAATTCTGCAATAATTTTTTTTTTCACTTTGGGGGGAGGGGGGGGGGGGTGCTCGCTACTTGCAGATACTGTTGTGAAGATTTTAAGCTGCCGGGTGTACATTTGTCGGGCTCGCGCACGAATTAACACACTGCAGTTCTTGCTGTGCTTTAGCTATGGTTGTCTTCGCACCGAAAATATCACAAATTTCCCCACTCAAAATGCTCCGTCGATTTCGACAAGCCCGAGAACGACCCCTGCAGATAAGATACTTCAGAATGTAAAACAACGACAGGCTTACGATTAGAAAGTTCAGTTGTGATGTAAAATAAAACACGAGAACTTGGCGAACTCCCCTAGATTACAGGAAACTGGACAGTACATCTGTCAAGAGATTGTCATGATATATGATAAGAACGTTGTAGTGATTCGCTCGGCTTCATGTGAACACCGCAACGTAAGGCATTCTCACACTCGGCTCACACATTTCCAGTCTCAAGTAGAATCTCATTTCGCTAGCGAAATGTTATACACTTGACAAAAATTAAAACGAAAAATACTTCCTTCAGTGGGTTATTTCTTGAATAATATATTGCAAACAACACAGCTTGAATACGTCTTATAAGCCAAATAGTGTTTGATTTTTGTTGACTTAAGGTTTTATTGACTGATCAGGCATACGCCGTGTTATCTATTTACGTAGTGAGAGCTCGCATAAAGCAGAGCAACTGTGTGTTCTGTGCTGTGCGATAAATGTTCCGCATTTTCTTGCAAAAAATACACTCTTTTCACATGGCGTTTTAAACAAGAAAACGAAATCGACGGCGAAAATAAAAATTGTCATGCACACGTTCATATCAAGTTTTACCTAAGTTTCGTGGCCCTAGGGCCCGTAGTGCCAGTGGAGATGACAGGAAATCCTATCACTGTCAAGAGAAAAAGATACAACGGCTGCTCGCACAAATTCATATAGCCCTTGCAAGCCAAAGGCTTGTCAAGTGTTGAAAATTGCGATGTGCTTTTCAGTTCCATCAGTAAGCATGCTCCAATTTTGAGTGGTAGGCACTATTGTTAGTACGAGGAGTTAGTGTAAGCTTTAGGATTAAATATAATAGGACCTGTTTACAGAGAGGTTAATGTGACTAAAAATAAGACGGGTTCCATAAACTACATCGTTACGCGTCCACCATTAATCTAACATTTAATTAAACTGAAATGCAGAATAAGTAAACTAAGTTACCACTGATATGCATTGAACAGTCAAGCAAAAGCTTATTTGATAAAGCTCACAGACAGCATCAGCTTCTATAGACGTGCAAATATAATGATATGATCTATATATTTATTTAGGATATGGCATATTGTTTGGTAGTTGTACAGGATGGCCAAGGCGGGTAAAGAATGACGGTATATTGTGCGTTTATTGTACAGGATGGCCAAGACGGAAAAAACAAACATATAAAGAAAGGAAGTATCGACGGAAAAACAAAGAAGAAGAAGAATGAAGGCTTAAAGAAAAACACTGGTGGTTTCCAAAAACAAAAAGGTGGCTTCAAGAAAAAAAATCATGGCTTCAAGAAGGGAAAAAGTCACTTGCCAAGTCGGAAATCAACCAAAGACAAGCACGGGAAGGACAAACACAAGAATTACAAGAAAAAAGTCCCTGCCAAGGTCAGTTAAAATTGAAAGCGGCGACAAATAGTTATTTTGTACAGTTATGTTTTCTAGACATAACAAGATTTGGATGGGCCGGGTGAAGTGAGTTGGGAGGGTGCAGACGAGTACTGAAATTTGATTCCCCCAAAAAAAAACGTTTTAGGCGCAATTTTTTTGTGGTTACACACGGTAATATGTTGCTACAAATACCAAGAGAAAAAAACGCCCTACTCGGGTCTTCTTCTCCAACTAATTAACTAAAAAAGGAAACCATTATTTTCAAATTTTTGTTATTTTGCTATATTGAGTTTTAATAGTACGCCACCTTGGTCATTCTTCCAAGGAACACCAGTTGAAAAACAACTATTGCTAGTCTGCCCAAGCAATGTTATTCTACAGGCCTGAATTGTTGGTTTCCTCCCGAACAGCCCTTGTCTGATAATCAGAGGGCCAGGACTAAGCGCCGACATCAGGGCTTCGGGACTAGATCGGGGGGGGGGGGGGGGAGTTCTAGAGTGTCACCAGTGCTTTGAATAATTTGCCCTTATTGATTAATAACTGTTGGTGATATTATTTATTGCTTTCTGGTTCAGAAACAAAAGAAAGAGTTAACTCCTGAGGAAAAACGATTGGAGTTTGCTTCGGGAGAAGCTAAAGAGCTGATGCTGACTGAAGAAGCAGGGTGAGTATTTTCGTCTCGAGGGGCAGGGATTGGGGAGGGGGGAGTCGACTGGCGTGGTACGATGGAATATGTGAATTCATAGTTAACATCACATGTCAAATGAGTTCAGTGGAGGGGTTTGATACTTTGCAGGTACTTTGATAGGGGGGGGGGGTGGGACGGAGGGGGTTAAGTGCAGTTTTTTATATTTTATAAAAAGAAACAAAAAAAAGTAAAGTGAATTGAAATTAAACCGGCTTAAGATGTCCAGCTTAGTAATGAGAGAGTATATGTATTTCTTATCCATTGTTCTGATGTGCTGCTTGCCATCGTATTGGTTTTTTAACAATTTGTGTACATTCCTTATTTTCCGTCTGCATTAAACATATGACAATGCGCATGCGCAGGTATCTGTGCGCGGACGGTGGCAAGAAGACGTCAGAGGTCACGCAGACGGACATCGCCAATGCCGTGGACATCACCAGCGCCCAGAAGGTTGTACATGGAACAGGCACTGTCTTGTTGTTCAGTAACGGATCAAGGAGGGGGGGGGGGGGCATGACTCCCCCTAACCCCGTCCTAAAAAAATAATAAATAAACAAATAAATTAAAAAACATAACTCAAAACAGCATTTCAAGGTCGTGACGTCTTAACAGTCACGCCTGTCATTTTTGTACAGTACGACCTCGATTTTACCATCGAGTTGGAAAACCTATCGAATTACACGACATTTTTAAATAACCGACATTCATTACTTGGGATTCTATAAGCGATGTCACACTTTGAACATCCAACAAGGTCAACTGGAATAAACAGTGAAATATCCTGCTGATGTACATCTTTTTGGACACCTGTCCTTATGGTGTCTACATGATGGAGTTTTAGGACTGCTAATTCATTCACTTGTTTCACGATTTTGATACCCTTCATGTCACCAGGGCAAAACTGTTAAATTCAAAACAATTTCTGTTAAAGGTCGCCTTGTTAAACGCCGTTAAGTTAAA
This sequence comes from Protula sp. h YS-2021, assembly GCA_949752745.1. NCBI lineage: Eukaryota > Metazoa > Annelida > Polychaeta > Sabellida > Serpulidae > Protula > Protula sp. h YS-2021. Next base: position 12,903,694 of record OX457033.1, read on the forward strand.
TAAATTTAAGTAAACAATTTAAAATCTCTCTGTTTCTCATTTTTTTCAGTATTTTGACTTGAACCTTAACGACTTTGGGCCATACAGACTAAACTACACTAGAAATGGAAGGTATGAGCACCGCGTGGTTTATGTAGCCAGCAGTTAATAGAGCCTCTATCAACAACAACAACAAAACAAACAATAATAGTGATAATAATTTTTTTATATATAAAACGGTGTGATAATAGTAAAAGTAAAAGAAGTGTTAATAATTTTCGTCTTGTGTGATGTTGTCAAGCCAGTTTGAATTCGTTAATAGGGAGGGGGGGGGGGGGGGTGGAGGGAGGAGGGGTGGTGTTTTCGCTTGCAGGCGACCTCCACGCCATTTTATTTTGTTTTCTTCCGTTTTATTTCAGGCATTTATTGCTAGGTGGCGCCAAGGGCCACATTGCCGCGTTGGATTGGCAGACGAAGAAACTCATGTGTGAAATAAACGTCATGGAAACATGCCATGATGTCAAGTAAGCTTTTGGATTGTTGAGAAAAAAACATTAGATCGGTGTAAATTTCTGATGAATTTTTTGTTGCCAAAGTCTAACCTTTAGGATGTCGAAAACATAAAAGTTAAAGAAGTAATGGCTGGAAAGATGGCTGCTTAATAAATGTAATATCGTTTTAACCCAAACGTTTGCAAATTGATCAACTCGGTAGGTGGCTGCATATAGAGACAATGTTCGCGGTCGCTCAGAAGAAGTGGGTGTACATCTACGATAACCAGGGTCTGGAGCTGCATTGTCTCAAAGGTCTAAACAGCGTGCTGCGCATGGAGTTCCTGCCCTACCACTTCCTGTTGGCCACGGTTGTAAGTAGCTACCCCCCCCCCCCCTCTTCTCCACCTCACATCCGTGCTGCACTCCCTCCCATTTCAGGCTTAGAATGTCTAGACAGTGTCATGCGCATGGAGTTCAAACCCTCATGCGTCTTGCTGGCCACGGTTGTAAATAGCTACCAGCGCCTTTCCTTCCCATTCCCCCCCCCCCCCGACCTGTTGGGCCCTCCCCTTTCCACCCTCCCCGCCTTCCGTCATTCTTAGCCTGAGCCGAGCAGTGCTCACGGCTAGCACGTCTCACTGTATTGATATTGTGGTAATTGTGTTCTTTGTTCCTGTTCGATATACCGACCTTTGTTGCAGAGCGCTTTGGGAGAGATAGACTGGATCGACACATCAGTGGGGCAGAAGGTGGCGGGTACGCGACTGAAACCTGGTCGCCTTGACGTCATGTGCCAGAACCCTAGCAACGCCGTCGTCCATCTGGGTCACACTAACGGTGAAGCCTTCCTCCTGTCTAACCCCCTCCGCCCCCACCCACCCCCCCCCCCCCCCCCGCCCATCACCTCCCTCACAGCCTACCTCCCTCCCGTCCGTGTGACTGCACCTAGAAGGCCATGCATAAATCTGCATTATTATGTGTGCTTTTTTTTTTGGGGGGGGGTGTTCATTAACATAATGTATGTAGACTGATGTGATAGATTCTAAGGGAAACACAGACTACGAAGGATGTCTCTGAAACCGGTTGTAACTGAGACGGAAGCAATTATGACGTCAGGGGGGAGGGGGTGTTTTAGGTTCGGTGTCTTTGTGGTCGCCAAATGTCGGGAAGCCTCTTGTCAGAATGATGTGCCACAACGGCGGGGGAGTGCGGTCTGTGTGTGTGGATCCCACGGGCAGGTGAGTGACTGGGAGTGGGTCGGAGCGGGAAGGGGGGTCGGAGTGCGGTCTGTGTGTGTGTGGATCCCACGGGCAGGTGAGTGACTGGGAGTGGGTCGGGGCGGGAAGGGGGGTCGGAGTGCGGTCTGTGTGTGTGTGGATCCCACGGGCAGGTGAGTGGCTAGGAGTGGGAGAGGGTCGAGGGCGGGAGGGGGGGGGGCGTCTGAATGTGGTTTGTGTGCTGTTCTCAAAGGTATGTGATGGGGGTGGGGGGGGGGTGGGGGGGGTATTGGGCTGGGGAGGGGGCCGGTGGGGATGTGGGCATTGGGCTGGGGAGGCAGGTGCATGGCAAGGTGAATGGGGGGGGGTGGTAGGGACGGGAGTATTGGGCTGGGGAGTACAAACAAATGCGTTGCTAGGTGAATGAGGATGGGGGGGGGGGGGGGGGTTGGTAGGGAGGAGAGTACAGGTGGGTGGGTGGCTAGGTGAATGATGGGGGGGGGGGGGTTATCTGGGAAGGGGGTATTGATGTTTTCTAAACGCGATGGCGTTCGAAATTTTCACCTGCGCGCTGAATGTGAAGGTTTCTGTGAACTTGGTGACAAACTCAGAAACAACCCAGCAAAGCGAGTGACCGAGCCATACGGCATGCATTAAGAGTAAGGCATACTATACGTAAACGGTCGACGACTTCACAATAAATATAAGCCCCAAGCAAGAAAAACAAAACCAAAACCGTTGTAACAGTCGGGCGTAGGAAATATGTCACAACAGCCATTATAACCTTCACATGCAGTCACTGTTTCGCTCTCCTTTATCGCCCAAATTGACATAACCAATAGGTAATACTTAATATAACAGATGGTTGTGTGAATTTTGGGATCGCAGGTATATGACCACATCTGGAATAGACCGCTATGTGAAAACGTGGGATTTGCGCGAATACCGCGAAGTGCACCGTTGTAAAGTAGGCCATGGTGCAGCCTCGCTCTCCTTCAGTCAGTCCGGCCTTTTGGCCGCCGGCATGGGCAATATCGTAGAGGTAAGGAGCGCTTTTCCACGGAAATCACGGAACATTCATAATAGCTGTGTGGATTGCAGAATTTTACCATCTCATGAACTAATAAAATATTGTTCCCATAAAATGGAGAAGGTGGGATTTAAGCTGAAGGGAGGACTAAAATGTCTTCATATATGTCAACCACTTACTATAGAGGTCAAAGATGTTGAAAAGTTATAGGTTCAAGACACTTCTCTCCCCGCCCTTTCCCCAGTTTGCGCAAGAGTAAATTACAGACGTGGTAGATAGACGGGAAATATGTCAAGGACGGCACGATGTGAGCTGTCAGTGGTTACAGTGTTGCCACATCGTCCTTTTTTAAGGATTATCCTTTTTTTCTTTCTTTATTTTTATTTTTTTTTTTTGAAAATCCCAAAATCATTCTTATTTTTATCCTTAAACCCTTTTTTTTATCCTTTTTTCTCCACTAAAAAAAATCCTTTTCGGTCCTTTTTTCTACTTATTTAATTTTTTTTTATTTATGATTTTAATTATTTCAGTGCGAGCGCCGAAGGCGCGAGTCGAAAATTTTGACTTCAAAATTTACAAATTTATCTTTTTTCATCCTTTTCTCCCTAAAAATCATCCTTAAAAATCCTGTTTTTTTTTTATCCTTTTTTTTTCCTCCTCGGACTGTGGCAACACTGTGGTTATCCAGTGACCGCTTTGTGTTTCTCCACACGGATTGCTCAACACACTGACATTGTCCCTTCATTTGTTTCAGGTGTACAAGGACCCGCGTAAGGATCCCATCACGGAGCCGTACCTGCGCCACCGGTGTCGCGGCGGCGTGGGCAACGTGCAGTTCTGTCCGTTCGAGGATGTGCTGGGCGTGGCGCATGCGCGAGGCATCTCCAGTCTCATTGTGCCAGGTGACCGTCGCTTCCGGCGTGTTGGTTGACAGATAGAAGGAAAGACACAGAAAGGAAAGAAAGATAAAAGAAAAAAAAGCACGTGAGCTCGAACTAGAAAGTAATAGAGCTGATTGTTCCTGAATAGTTGAATATCGGGGGACTTCTTTTCACCAATAAAAAGTGACTGTTGATCTTTCTAAACCGGCCGGCTTTGTCGAATCTGACTAACTTTCGCAGATAAGCAGTCGTCTATATACCGATCCAGAAGTAGTCGGGAGCAAGAAGATGGCCCGTGGGACTGCGTCCATTGCTTCATAACTCCAGATATGTGAATCGTTTGTGTCTTCAGGTGCGGGCGAGGCTAATTTCGACGCGCTGGAAACGAATCCATATCAGACGAAGAAACAGCGACAACAGGCAGAAGTCAAGATGCTTCTCGAAAAGGTAACGGGTCACGTGGTGGCAGGAGAGGATCCTGTGCCTAGGCACGGGGCTGCAGCTAAGAAAGAACAGATGTTTTTCAGTGTTTAAGGAATTTTCGTTTAATATTTAATGTATTATCAGATATTTGAGCTTTTCTTTGATGTGTTCTTTGTTTTATTTGTAACCTGAGCCGCAGGCATGACACGTCATGGAAAATTTCCTAAAATTTATGCCAAAAACGTGCTGGAAATTTCCATTGCCTTGTTGTCCAGATCCCGTCAGACATGATCACATTGGACACGAATATCCTGAACAAGATCAACGAAGAAACGGCTGAGGAAAAGTTTCAAAAGCAACTCGAAGCGGTAAGCATTGTTGATGATGCGGAGACGCTTTGCGGCAGGAGGGAACCGGGATAGGGGGCGGGGGCAATGATAGCCTGAGGAGGGAGGACTTGGGGAGTAGTGAGGTGTTTCATAAAACATCAGCTGCTACCAGGTTTATGGTAAAATTTACGGGGTGAATTTCTCAACCTTATATTTGACAACTTTATATTTATATCATATTTATCAAAGGAGTGGGTGGGCTTATTTTCCTTAGCTTAAATGCTGGGGGCCTAATTATCGTTAGCGTAACATTGGAAACCAGAACTGGAACTAATGTGATGTTTTGGTGAATGAATGTGTTTAATTTTTGTGTCACAGAACTTATAGCAGATGTTGTACTATGATGTTTGATTCTGAAGTTACAAGTAGTACTGTGTGAACATTGTTCTCTTGTGTTTTCACTCTTGTTTATCGTATAACAATTGAAGGGGTCCATGCATAAACTTGATAACTGCAGTTATCAGCAGCGGAGAAAAACGCTTTTAAAGTTTGAGATTTTAGTAACAAACATAGGTTTTTCCCATCGCCTTTTCCTAAAAATGCTCACTTCTAATCGGTTTTGAGGTGTAAGACTTACATATGTGCTAGAACAGAAGCCAAGAAATACCGTGGTGATAATAGTGCATTTTCCTGATAAGTGGAGTTATCAAGTTTATGCATGGACCCCTTCAACTGTGTGTCAAATGGTCAGTTTTCGTACGTCATTGACAGCGGTTTCGCCTTATGTGCGAGTTATGTGTGTTTTTCAGTACGCTTTACAACCGCAAAAGATCCTGTTTGCGCCGAAGTTTCGCATGAAAGGCCGCAGCAAAGCCACAAAGGTTGAGCAGCGCAAACAGGGGGCAAAAGAAGAGGCCAAAAGAGACACGATCAAGTCTTTAGTCAAAGAAAAACAAAAACGGGCACGAAGCATGCAACAAGAGAGCGGAAGGAAAGGAAGTGTTTTATCCAGATTTAATAAACCCAAAGATTATTAAGAAAAAAGCATCGCTATTAGCGGTGTGATTATTTTAGAATTGGTCGGCATTTATCACAGGCTGGTGGTCTCAGACCGTGGGGAGTGTAGGGTGGTAGTGGGAAGGGGGGGGGGTAGGAAGTTGGGGGGGGGGGGGGTTGGGGGTTTATGCGGAGGTTTCGAGTATGCAGGAGATGAAGAGTAGAAATTTGAGTTTCTACACAGTGATTTCTGTGTTGTGTAAGGATTCAAAATACAAATCCGAGGTTCCTGGCTCTATAGTGATGGATGTTACTCACGATACGTGGAGGAAAACGTGTCGTAACTCACATTCATTGTGAGCAAATGTCGGACGTGAGATTAAAACATGTGTACAAACGTTTGTGGCATTTTCTCATTTCTAGCAGTCGCCTGGGAAACTCGTATTTGGGAACTACTGCTGTTTGTTTTCATATATCAAATCGTTCCTAGTAATCTCACAATTGTGTTTTAATGGCAGATGTGATTGACACTGAAGATACACTCCATAAAGCACGCGCGAACTGAAGGGGGGAAGGAGGTCTCTAGATACGACTCGCAAATTGTGCGAACGGCTGGGGGAACCATCGTATCCTAATTTTGTGCGCACTGATAGTGATACGCACTTTGCGGATGACCCCCCTTCCTCCCATAAAGACACGACACAAGCACTGGGTGGGTCGGAGTGGGCAGGGTTACAGGGTTTTTTGTTTTGCCGCGTTTAGTGATGAATAGCCTCGGTTTGGCGTGTGAGTATTTATGCTTTTATTCTCTCTCAGTTTCAGTGATTCGCCTGTTATTATTCATGCGATCAAAATTGTATCAAATTTAAGATTTATTGTAATTGGGGTGGGGGAGGGGGCGTTCACTGCCTTTTCTGTTTCCATAAGCGTAATTAAGGGAAGACACCGATCGTGGCCGAGTCTGTCACTGAGAAGTTCGAATTTGGCATTTGTTTACTTGTATTTCGAGAATAAAAAATGGAAGAATAAAAAATAGATTAAAAAAGCTATGGTGTGTTAGACTTTGCGATCAAATGTCAGGGAAAAAACTGCAGTGTGTGTTTTTTTGAAAAATGCGACAAATATGAAAAAAGACAGTACTTTCTGCACGAAATTTTTCCGTGGATTTGCCAGGGAGAGGGGGGGGGTACACTCGTCACTATTGCTGGGTTACCCTTTTAATACTTTGTCCACCCATAATTAAGGCAGCACCTTGAAATCCGATTCCTGGCCTCTTTGTGATACCACAACCGTGATTCAAGTTACTAACGTGCCTCTTCCTGTCCTCTGTGATACCACAACCCTGATTCAAGTTACTAACGTGCCTCTTCCTGTCCTCTGTGATACCACAACCCTGATTCAAGTTACTAACGTGTCTCTTCCTGTCCTCTGTGATACCACAACCCTGATTCAAGTTACTAACGTGTCTCTTCCTGTCCTCTGTGATACCACAACCGTGACTAGAGCGGCCAGTGCACACAAAACATAAGAGTGCAGGCTTATATTACACACTTTCAATCGATACCTACTTAAGTTTCTTGTTTTTGTGAACAAAAACAAATGTCTCCCCGACCAAACCCATGACCCCCCCTCCCCCCTCAAACTGAAACAAAATATTCATTTCTGCAAACATAACCTTCATTCATTGTAAAAATCATAAAATAAACCAAACAGATGGTGGTCACTAAAACAGACATAAATGAGCATCTTTTTTCATCGGAGTCTGAAAGGTGGTCGCTAAAACGGGTTTTACTGTAGGCCCCTCTTATCCAGATCTGAAGTTGGTCGCTATAGCAGTTTTACTGTACGTTACATTTTTATCCGGGTCTGGAAGGTGGTCAAGACAGGCAGGTTTTACCGTACGTCTTTTTACCTGAATGTGGAAGGGGTCACGACAAACGGTTCTTACCTTACATCTTTTTATCCGGGTCTTGAAGGTGGTCGGGATTTTTTTTTTTTTTTTTTGCTGACCATCATCCTCCACACGCCCCCCCCCCCCCCGCCCCTCAGCTATTTACTGTAGGTCCGACTATAAACACAACTCTAACCCTTTTACCCAAGGCAACGGTAACAGTCTGTACCCTAAGTGTAGTTATAGCCATGATAGACTACCTTGTCTTCGCACATTCCCATCGGCCAAATAGCACTAGCAAGGCATTCTTCATAACTGCGCATCAGAGATGACGCACCTCGGTGGGAGAAGGGGGAGGCATTTCGTAGGCAAAATGGTGAGCTGCTCCTCATAACACAAGATATCAGACGACCCAATTTAATAGCGAAAAATGCTTCTGCACACAATGCTAATCGATACAGCATGGCTCCTATATAGAGCACATCTTGGTAACCTAATCAAGTATGCGGCGAAAAAAAAAATCAATAGCTAGAGCTGCTTAGAGCTATAATACGACAATAGCATTCCATGACCTCGTAGATAACGATCCATCATGCACCGCAACTGACACTGACCCCTGACTGAGTGGCATGTTACGTAACAACCACAGATGAGAAATGCACAAAAACTTCAATTTCAGGCAATAACAAATAGCAATGGACCGACAATAATGCTGTTACTGTTTTGAATCTTTCTAAAGAATGCAGGAACACTAGAGAATCTTCGGGAAAATCTTCCGAAATCCCCAGCGCAGTTAACACGCATGCATAGATAACAAAGCAGCCAAAAATGGGGAGGTTAGGGTGGGGGGGGGGGGGGGGGGCTGTTGACGTTATGCACCTTTCTTGATTTTCTATACGAGTTCAATAATGTTTAATAAAACCGTGTGACCTATTCGAGGAATAACTACACCAAATTTAAAGTCGATCCGACTTTCCGATGTCGAGATGTTTTGCTTAAGAACTGATAACTTTTTACCTGTCAAAAGTTGAAACAGTCGTCTGACTGAACCAAGGAATATCCATATAAAATTTTAAGTCGATATAACTTTCCGTTATCGAGATATTATGCATAAAAGATCTGGTTCAAAATATACACATTTTACGCGATGACGTCATACGCCGCTTTCGTTCGTTCTTCTCGTGAAAAATATTTAGAGTTTCTTTCGGACCTACCAAGCAATAATCCAAAGTTTCACCTTTCTCCGGCGTCCAGCAGCTGAGAAATTTCGCACACAAGATTTTTACGCAATGACGTCATACACCCGCCCTAATCACGTGACACGCCAAAAATTGATAGAACAGTCCGGCTGACCCAAGGAATATTCATATAAAATTTGAAGTCGATAGGACTTCCCGTTATCGAGATATTTTGCACACAAGACCTTGTTTATAAAATAAAACATATTTTACGTGATGACGTCATACGCCGCATTCGTTCGTTCTACTCGCGAAAAAATCCTATAGAGTCTTTCGGACCTAACAAATAACAATCCCTCCAAGTTTCAACTTTCTCCGATGTTCAGTAGCTGAGAAATTTGGCACATAAGATTTTTACGTAATGACGTCATACTCTTGCCCTAATCAGGTGACATACGTAAAAAGTTGACAGAACCGTCCGACTGACCCAAAGAATATCTATGTAAAATTTGAAGTCGATAGGACTTTCCGTTATCGAGATATTTTGCACACAAGACCTTGTTTATAATATGTACATATTTTACGTGATGACGTCATATGCCGCATTCGTTCGTTCTACTCGCGAAAAAAATATATAGGGTCTTTCGGACCAACCAAGCAACAATCCCACCAAGTTTCAACTTTCTCCGATGTTCAGCGGCTGAGAAATTTCGCACACAAGATTTTTACGTAATGACGTCATACGCCTGCCTTAATCACCTGACATGCGCTAAAAATTGATAGAGCCCGCCGACTGATCCAAGGAATATTGATATAAAATTTAAAGTCGATAGGACTTTCCGTTATCGAGATATTTTGCACACAAGATCTTGTTCAAAATATATACATATTCTGCGTGATGACGTCATACGCCGCATTCGTTCGTTCTACTCGCGAAAAAAATCTACAGAGTCTTTCGGACCAACCAAGCAATAATCCCACCAAGTTTCAACTTTCTCCGATGTTCAGCGGCTGAGAAATTTCGCACCCAAGATTTTTACGTAATGACGTCATACTCTTGCCCTAATCACGTGACATGCGTCAAAACTTGATAGAACCGTCCGACCTTACCAAGGAATAATTCGATCAAGTTTGAAGTCAATCCGACGTTTCGTTCTCGAGATATCTTGCACACAACACTTTGTTCACAACAGACTGACACACACACACACACACATATACAGCTACGTCGGGAAACGAACGACGAATCGCGATTTCTTCTCCAACTCGCGAAATGTACGCCAAAAATCTAACTTCGTTATTAGGGACTTTTCAGACATAAATTGTATATGAAAATCTCGGTAGATTTTTTTTACATTCAATTCCGAAAGCAAAAATATATAAAAGACAACAGATTAAGAGAAATTTAACAAAGCATGAACCCTGCGAAACGGAATATTTTGTTTACATAATTTGCATATTTTACACCATTTTATGATATCTGCAACTATAAGTTTGCTGTGAAACGAGACTGTGTAAAAAATGTAAACAAACCGATTTTGTTTATAAACAAAGGCCACGTGCTTTCTGTAAAAGGGTATTAGGGAAACACTAAATAAAAGCCAAACAAGCGTAGAGTTTGTTTTCTTTTATTTACACCATAACCCCCCCTGTAATATTTATTTTCTTTCATTTCTATACATAAACTATTTAACATTAATTGAAGAGTTACAAAATATTGAAGAGCAGTACAAAAGATATTCAAACAGATGAATGTTTAAAAACATAGATTTATATTATACAGATGAAATGTTTAAAAACAAAATACAGATTTATACAGATGAATGTTTAAAAACAAAACTCTTTTAAAATAAAAACAAAATACAGGAAAAATAATACAACAAAATCCTTTACTGATATAACCGTGATGTGTAAATAACCAACTCTATCTTATTTTCAAGCTCAGTGTTATGTGCACTACTTAAAATTTAATGATTGGCCGAAAAAAACGTGAGGCAATGAGATATAAACCACATAAAAGCTTCCTAAAGAAAACAAAATACACAGCTGAAACTTTCAAACTAACATGCGAAATGTACGTACACAACCATGCACAAAATTTGCAAGTTTAGAGACCCTGCAACACAACTTGGGTGTACTACCCCATCTCGTGACGTTCATAAATTTAAAGTCGGTGACTTCGTATGAGAAAAATGAACTGAAAATAACACAGTTAAAACTTTCAAAATGACATGCAAAATGTACGTACAAAACCATGCGAAATGTGCGAACACCAAAATTTTTTAATCACGGAAATATCGGCAAATTTCCAAGTTTTGAGACCCTGTCACGTTTGCGCGTACGCCCTTCTCGCGACGTTCATAAATTTAAAGTCGGTCACTTCGTATAAGAACAGTGAACTGCAAATAACAGGTAAAACTTTCGAACTGACAAGCGAAATGCACGTTTATACACAATCATGCGAAATGAACGTATAAACAACCATGAATATGACACGGTCTCAAACTTTTGAAACTTTTACCGATGTTTCTGTAAATAAAAACATTTTGGTGTTCGCACATTTTGCATGGTTGTGTACGTACTAAAGTCGGTGCCTTCGTATAAGAAAAGTGAACTGCAAATAACACAATTAAAACTTTCAAACTGACATGCGAAATGTACGCACACAACCATGCGAAATGTGCGAACACCAAAATGTTCTTACTCACAGAAACATCAGCAAAATTTGTAAGTTTTGAGACTCTATCACATATTATTTACTCGTACTACCCAATCTCGCAACGTTCATAAACTTTGAAATTGGCCACTCCGAACAGAGAACTTTCGAACTGACAAGCGAAATGTACGCTAATACACAACCATGCAAAATGTAGTGCAACCACGCGAAATCTACGACCCAAGTATTTCTTTTTTAAATACATCGGCAAACTTGGCAGCTTTTGTGACCCTGTCACAAGAAACTTATCCGTACTACCCATCACCGCCACTTTCATAAATTTACACTCGGTCACTTTATACGAGAAAAATCAAATGCAAATAACACACTGAAACCTGATACGCGAGCGCACAGAGCCAAGCGAAATGTACGAACCAAAAAACTTCTTAATACCTCGGCAAATGTGGCAGGTTTTGAGATCCCGTTACATGAAAATTGCCCGTACTACCCAGCCCCGTGACGTTCACAAATTAAAAGTCGGTCACTTCGTATAAGAACAGTGAACTGCATGGAAAAACTGATACAAAAAAAAAAAAAACTCCCCGCACTTGTGTAAACCAAAACAGAATCCCACAAACATGACATCACAGCGAAATGTCCCCAAAACAGTTTCTTTTTTTTTTCACGGATCTGAAGCTTCATCCGCCTTTTTATTTTTCTTGTAAAAATTTGAAAGGTATGCCCGCAACTGAACTTTGTCCCTGTGTCCTAAAATATCACATGCGAAATGTACGTCAACAACCATGTATGTAACAGGGTCTCAAACATCGAAAATTTTGCCGATGTTTCTGTGAATTAGAACAGTTTGGTATTCGCACATTTCGCATGGTTTTCTATGTACCAAAGTCTGTCACTTGGTGTGAGAAAAGTGACCTGTAATTAACGCAGTTAAAGCTTTCGAACTGACAAGCCAAATGTACGTACACAACCATGCGAAATGTGCGAACACCAAAATGTTCTTACTCACAGAAACATCAGCAAAATTTGTAAGTTTTGAGACCCTGCCACATATCATTTTCTCGTACTACATCATCTCGCAACGCTCATAAATTTAAAGTCGGCCACTTCTTATAGGAGCAGTGAACTGCAAATAACACAGCTAATGCTTTCGAACTGACAAGCGAAATGTACGCACACATCAACAACCATGCGAAATGTAGTGCAACCACGCGAAATCTACGACGCAAGTATTTCTTTTTTAAATACATCGGCAAACTTGGCAGCTTTTGTGACCCTGTCACATGAAACTTATCCGTACTACCCATCACCGCCACTTTCATAAATTTACACTCGGTCACTTTATACGAGAAAAATCAAATGCAAATAACACACTGAAACCTGATACGCGAACGCACAGAGCCATGCGAAATGTACGAACCAATAAACTTCTTAATACCTCGGCAAATGTGGCAGGTTTTGAGACCCCGTTACATGAAAATTGCCCTTACTACCCAGCCCCGTGACGTTCACAAATTAAAAGTCGGTCACTTCGTATAAGAACAGTGAACTGCATGGAAAAACTGATACAAAAAAAAAAAAACTCCCCGCACTTGTGTAAACCAAAACAGAATCCCACAAACATGACATCACAGCGAAATGTCCCCAAAACAGTTTCTTTTTTTTTCACGGATCTGAAGCTTCATCCGCCTTTTTATTTTTCTTGTAAAAATTTGAAAGGTATGCCCGCAACTGAACTTTGTCCCTGTGTCCTAAAATATCACATGCGAAATGTACGTCAACAACCATGTATGTAACAGGGTCTCAAACATCGAAAATTTTGCCGCTGTTTCTTTGAATTAGAACAGTTTGGTATTCGCACATTTCGCATGGTTTTGTACGTACCAAAGTCTGTCACTTGGTGTGAGAAAAGTGACCTGCAATTAACGCAGTTAAAGCTTTCGAATTGACAAGCCAAATGTACGTACACAACCATGCGAAATGTGCGAACACCAAAATGTTCTTACTCACAGAAACATCAGCAAAATTTGTAAGTTTTGAGACCCTGCCACATATCATTTTCTCGTACTACATCATCTCGCAACGCTCATAAATTTAAAGTCGGCCACTTCTTATAGGAGCAGTGAACTGCAAATAACACAGCTAATACTTTCGAACTGACAAGCGAAATGTGCGCACACATCTACAACCATGCGAAATGTAGTGCAACCACGCGAAATCTACGACCCCAGTATTTCTTTTTTAAATACATCGGCAAACTTGGCAGCTTTTGTGACCCTGTCACATGAAACTTATCCGTACTACCCATCACCGCCACTTTCATAAATTTACAGTCGGTCACTTTATACGAGAAAAATCAAATGCAAATAACACACTGAAACCTGATACGCGAACGCACAGAGCCATGCGAAATGTACGAACCAAAAAACTTCTTAATACCTCGGCAAATGTGGCAGGTTTTGAGACCCCGTTACATGAAAATTGCCCGTACTACCCAGCCCCGTGACGTTCACAAATTAAAAGTCGGTCACTTCGTATAAGAACAGTGAACTGCATGGAAAAACTGATACAAAAAAAAAAAAAAAAAACTCCCCGCACTTGTGTAAACCAAAACAGAATCCCACAAACATGACATCACAGCGAAATGTCCCCAAAACAGTTTCTTTTTTTTTTTAAACGGATCTGAAGCTTCATCCGCCTTTTAATTTTTCTTGTAAAAATTTGAAAGGTATGCCCGCAACTGAACTTTGTCCCTGTGTCCTAAAATATCACATGCGAAATGTACGTTTACAACCATGTATGTAACAGGGTCTCAAACATCGAAAATTTTGCCGATGTTTCTTTGAATTAGAACAGTTTGGTATTCGCACATTTCGCATGGTTTGTACGTACCAAAGTCTGTCACTTGGTGTGAGAAAAGTGACCTGTAATTAACGCAGTTAAAGCTTTCGAACTGACAAGCCAAATGTACGTACACAACCATGCGAAATGTGCGATGACCAAAATGTTCTTACTCACAGAAACATCAGCAAAATTTGTAAGTTTTGAGACCCTGCCACATTTCATTTTCTCGTACTACATCATCTCGCAACGCTCATAAATTTAAAGTCGGCCACTTCTTATAGGAGCAGTGAACTGCAAATAACTCAGCTAATGTTTTCGAACTGACAAGCGAAATGTACGCACACATCTACAACCATGCGAAATGTAGTGCAACCCGCGAAACCTACGACGCAAGTATTTCTTTTTTAAATACATCGGCAAACTTGGCAGCTTTTGTGACCCTGTCACATGAAACTTATCCGTACTACCCATCACCGCCACTTTCATAAATTTACAGTCGGTCACTTTATACGAGAAAAATCAAATGCAAATAACACACTGAAACCTGATACGCGAACGCACATAGCCATGCGAAATGTACGAACCAATAAACTTCTTAATACCTCGGCAAATGTGGCAGGTTTTGAGACCCCGTTACATGAAAATTGCCCGTACTACCCAGCCCCGTGACGTTCACAAATTAAAAGTCGGTCACTTCGTATAAGAACAGTGAACTGCATGGAAAAACTGATACAAAAAAAAAAACTCCCCGCACTTGTGTAAACCAAAACAGAATCCCACAAACATGACATCACAGCGAAATGTCCCCAAAACAGTTTCTTTTTTTTTAACGGATCTGAAGCTTCATCCGCCTTTTTATTTTTCTTGTAAAATCTGAAAGGTATGCCCGCAACTGAACTTTGTCCCTGTGTCCTAAAATATCACATGCGAAATGTACGTCCACAACCATGCATGTAACAGGGTCTCAAACATCGAAAATTTTGCCGCTGTTTCTTTGAATTAGAACAGTTTGGTATTCGCACATTTCGCATGGTTTTGTACGTACCAAAGTCTGTCACTTGGTGTGAGAAAAGTGACCTGCAATTAACGCAGTTAAAGCTTTCGAATTGACAAGCCAAATGTACGTACACAACCATGCGAAATGTGCGAACACCAAAATGTTCTTACTCACAGAAACATCAGCAAAATTTGTAAGTTTTGAGACCCTGCCACATATCATTTTCTCGTACTACATCATCTCGCAACGCTCATAAATTTAAAATCGGCCACTTCTTATAGGAGCAGTGAACTGCAAATAACACAGCTAATGCTTTCGAACTGACAAGCGAAATGTGCGCACACATCTACAACCATGCGAAATAGAGTGCAACCACGCGAAATCTACGACGCAAGTATTTCTTTTTTAAATACATCGGCAAACTTGGCAGCTTTTGTGACCCTGTCACATGAAACTTATCCGTACTACCCATCACCGCCACTTTCATAAATTTACACTCGGTCACTTTATACGAGAAAAATCAAATGCAAATAACACACTGAAACCTGATACGCGAACGCACATAGCCATGCGAAATGTACGAACCAATAAACTTCTTAATACCTCGGCAAATGTGGCAGGTTTTGAGACCCCGTTACATGAAAATTGCCCGTACTACCCAGCCCCGTGACGTTCACAAATTAAAAGTCGGTCACTTCGTATAAGAACAGTGAACTGCATGGAAAAACTGATACAAAAAAAAAACTCCCCGCACTTGTGTAAACCAAAACAGAATCCCACAAACATGACATCACAGCGAAATGTCCCCAAAACAGTTTCTTTTTTTTTAACGGATCTGAAGCTTCATCCGCCTTTTTATTTTTCTTGTAAAATCTGAAAGGTATGCCCGCAACTGAACTTTGTCCCTGTGTCCTAAAATATCACATGCGAAATGTACGTCAACAACCATGCATGTAACAGGGTCTCAAACATCGAAAATTTTGCCGCTGTTTCTTTGAATTAGAACAGTTTGGTATTCGCACATTTCGCATGGTTTTGTACGTACCAAAGTCTGTCACTTGGTGTGAGAAAAGTGACCTGCAATTAACGCAGTTAAAGCTTTCGAATTGACAAGCCAAATGTACGTACACAACCATGCGAAATGTGCGAACACCAAAATGTTCTTACTCACAGAAACATCAGCAAAATTTGTAAGTTTTGAGACCCTGCCACATATCATTTTCTCGTACTACATCATCTCGCAACGCTCATAAATTTAAAATCGGCCACTTCTTATAGGAGCAGTGAACTGCAAATAACACAGCTAATGCTTTCGAACTGACAAGCGAAATGTGCGCACACATCTACAACCATGCGAAATAGAGTGCAACCACGCGAAATCTACGACGCAAGTATTTCTTTTTTAAATACATCGGCAAACTTGGCAGCTTTTGTGACCCTGTCACATGAAACTTATCCGTACTACCCATCACCGCCACTTTCATAAATTTACACTCGGTCACTTTATACGAGAAAAATCAAATGCAAATAACACACTGAAACCTGATACGCGAACGCACAGAGCCATGCGAAATGTACGAACCAAAAAACTTCTTAATACCTCGGCAAATGTGGCAGGTTTTGAGATCCCGGTACATGAAAATTGCCCGTACTATCCAGCAACTTCTCAGAAGACGCCCTTTCAACAGCCGATTCCGCATTCGCTGAGAGTTTTGTGTCTTTCTCGCCCTGCGATGAATGTGTGTTAGCCGACTCTTTCCTTTTCACTGGTCTCTCACAAAGCTCTTTTGACATGGTATCAACGCCTGTAATGTCGCAATCGCTGTCCGAACTGCGTTCTTCGGATTGCGCCACCCCCTCCCCAACGGTGACCGTAACTTCTGTGTCACGGCTTCCGATTGCACAACTGGGACATTTTCTGAAAATGTATAACACTGGTATTACAAACGCTAAATCACTGTCAATTCGTACGACAGAGACACTGACAACCTCACATCAAGTCAAAACAGCAACTACCTTTGAAGAGACCATGAAGCGCCCAGGAATAACCTTCACATTTCATTTTCAATTCAAAGCTGAATTGTACAAAACTCTTACAATCTTAGCAGTGGGCACCGATAAGCAGTCCGTTTCGCCGACAAACACAACGCACGAAAAATGTTTTGAATTCTTTAAAACTTCAGCACCTGGTTGGCTTGACCAAATCTGCACTGGTGCTACATATATCACGATACTCCTTCCGACACATCTCAGCAACAATTCTTACCCTTTAAAGATGCAAAAGCATCACTTACCCAGCAACTTCTCAGAAGACGCCCTTTCAACAGCCGATTCCGCATTCGCTGAGAGTTTTGTGTCTTTCTCGCCCTGCGATGAATGTGTGTTAGCCGACTCTTCCCTTTTCACTGGTCTCTCACAAAGCTCTTTTGACATGGTATCAACGCCTGTAATGACGCAATCGCTGTCCGAACTGCGTTCTTCGGATTGCGCCACCCCCTCCCCAACGGTGACCGTAACTTCTGTGTCATGGCTTTCGATCGCTGCAACGGGGATATTGTATGAAAATGTAAACTATTTATTCTGTGCAAGCGAAATGAACAGATGTTTTAAAATTAATTTAAACTCTGAGATTTCTTCCAATGCCAATGTTTCATTCTAATGTAACAGCCGAGTCATAAACTATAACGTCCTTATTTCATCCTTGAACAATTTAAAGCTTAGCCGCACAGGACATGCATGTTCAAAATTCTGACAACAGTCCGTTTCGCTTCAGTCTTACAAGTTCCGGTTCAGTAAAATAACGAAACTGCCCTTCGGATCACGCACACACACACAAAAAAATGTCGAATGAAACGAGAAATACGCGTCAAGCAAAATATATGTTGTACATTCGTCCACCTGTAATTACCTGAAATCGGCGCAGGGATATTTTCCGCTGCTTTCTTAATCTGGCTACAGGCTTGGTTAACATCCGAACTGTCATCACTATCTTTAACCGGTCCCCCAACAATTTCACCCACAAAATGGGTCAAGTGGCCCTGATCCCTGCCGCATAACCTCTTTGCGGCTTCTGCCCAGGCCTTGATGTATCCCTTCTCGGGGTTTTTACACACCTCTTCTGCAGAAAAAAATGACGGAATGCTTGATCATTCCACATTTCATTCCATACAAGTTTAGACGCACATAAATCATTCCCAAAAACCATGCGAAAACACACTGTGCGTAAAGGAAAACGATACTTTTTTATCATTCCAAGGCGTGAGCACAAAAATGACACGTACACAATGGTAATTTCAATTTCTATTCCACGCAAGTTACAGAGAGAACAGATACCGAAGAGAAAATTTAAAAATAGGTGGTATACGAATAAGTAAAATCTCGCATATACAGTCCGTTTAGCAATGAGAACGTGCAACTGGCAATACAGGGATTCAGCACTTCATCTAAGATACTGAAAAATACAAGTCCTTTTGGGTCTGATGCTTCCGGCTAGATAATCGAACCTGCAAACTTATGAAGCACTATCATGCAAAACTCAACGGAAACGGAGATTTGCAAACCATAAAACGACAAAACAGACATTTAACCCAATCACAGGGAAGGAAAAAAATCTGTCATTTCTTAATAACATATTACCAATTCCCACAGCCATAGGAAACAGTTTGAGCTTCCTGGGATCGGAAACTTTCTCCGGACTAAAAATGAAAGAATGTTTTGAAATCATGCATCACTCTCAGCTGCTGTAAGGACGTCACTTCTGTCCTTGTCAAGTTTTTTTCAGTTATTACAGGAGCAAAAAAAAATGTTACGATACACTGGTCTTTCAACTCTACAAAAGTACAATTTCTGCGAATAGGACGTCATCATTCCACAAGAACACGCAAAAACAAAAGGGAATCTAAATCAACCTGGTTTTACAGGACCTCCACGACCTGGAAAGGAAAGCAATAGAAAAATGTTTAAGAACTTACGCAAAGTCAAAACCGCAAAACGAGACTTCTATACTTCTGTCAGGGTCCCGGCCTTCCACACGTGCACGCCACCACTTCCTTCTGTACATGTGAAGCACAACGTCACCTGTTCTGTAGCGCTGCAGATCAACGAACCTCTCTGGGACCTTTTTAATCCACCCTTTTTTCCGCGGCATCTGTGAAAGCCATAGGAGAATGATCATTAGCTGAATATATTGGGAATTTGAAATAACGACAACACAATCAATAAATCTTAGCGAAACTAACCGACCAGTGACCGGATACATTTTGTGTAGCATTGTGACTTTCTATCTTTTTTTTTTTTACTGCTATGGCCGTATCGGGGCCCCCTGCCACATTATTCTGATATGGGGCATTCACAATCTCTCTAACCCCTGTATGTGGAGTCCCTCACGGAGTAGCAAGAGGGAACCCCAACCTTAGGTATGACCCGACAGCATAAGCTATAACTGCGCGAAATTGACCGATTTTTTTTTTACATTCTAAGAGATCATCCATGCCGTTTTTTCTTCTATCATTACATCCTAATCTCGCCTGAATTCAGCCGAAACGCAAAAATTTTCCGCAAAAGTCTAAGTGTGAATTGGCTTATTCTTTTAAGCGTTCAAGGTGGAGGGGGGGCCAAAGCATCCGGACTGCGTTCAGGGTAGGGGGTTTAAAATTGGCAGAAGTCTGTGTACGTATTAACAGGGCTGGAAATTTGCGGGTGTCCGAGACCCTCCTTTTTGGCTACCCAGAGTCCGACTAAGCCGCAAAAAATCAGGTCTTCTTGCGCCCTATGTTATCTTAACACGGTTTGGATCCTCCCTAAATAGCTTTGGACCCTCCTTTTTCAAAGACCCGGGTCCCAAGGACCCGGATCAAAAAAGCTAGTTGCCAGCAGTGGCCACTTACAAAAAATTGTAATCCAAGAAATCCAGGAAAGGACAACATCGACAGCATTTTCAAGCGAAACTGAGCAACAATTTTCTGAGCGAACATTTCTAGACACTTAAATCCGTAAAATGAAAAGATATGTTAGCTCAGAATTTGACGCCCTCACAATTAAGCCTGTATTTTTACAGCAGCATCTTACACATTCTTAAAAAAAATGACACAAATCACATCAAACACGCTAAAATAACATTTTTTCGTGATTCACAAAATAACCGCGCTTTTAACACGTGTGTATTTACCTTTCAGGCATATCCTCATTAACTTTTTATCCACTTTTAATTTTTTCAAAAATTATCCACGTGTAACCTGGACGTTTCTGCATTGAAAGTGATGCCACCAAGAACAAAGCCGCGCGCATACACCTCGTGACAGGTTAATTTGCATACTGAGTCAAAAAAAAAAAACATTCAAGTTCATGTACACAGTGTAGTGTTTCGCAGATAATTTCATTCCAAACCTTACCATATTTTTTTATAAACTAACACAAACTAAAAAATATCACCAAACAAGCATTTTAATGGCAGAAAACCTTTACAAAATAACGGATTATTTTGCGCGTAAACAGTAACAAGGCAAGCCAATCATAAAAGTAGTGCTCACACAATTAAAACAGCGCACAATAATATACAGTCAGCCTGTCATGAGCGTGGGAATCTCTCGCTTTTAGCCCGTTCACAGATCAAAGCAAATCTACTGCGAAATAGAGCTTCTGATACGTGTTTGAATTGGCAATTCCGCAGTGAAGGAGGACGGGGGTGTGGCAGGAGAGGGGGGGGGGGATCTGCGAAGCATATATGGAAGATAAATATGACATTTTTCGCGTGTAAATAGCAACAAGGCAAGCCAATCATAAAAGCAGTGCTCAAACAAATAAAACAGCGCACAATAATACACAATCAGCCTATCACATGTGCGTGAGAATCTCTCGCTTTAGCCCGCTGACAGATGCAAGCAAATCAACTGCGAATAGCCGTTTCGGTGTGTTTATCAACTGTCAATTTCGCAGTTGGCGTACACAAGAGAGGAGGAGGAAGGGTGAGGGGGATCTGGCCGGCAATTTTTTTACCAGTGCATTTCGCTTTTTGGGGAAAGGGTGGGGTTTACCCCGAATGCCCCCAACCCCGTTGTTGCACCAATTTAACAGTACAAATACTACAATTTTTGGCTCGAAAAAAAAAGCCATTTTGATGTGCCAAAACGCAATGGCAACGTGAAACGAATCGATTTCTCTATCTCTCTCTCTCTCTCTCTTTTTTTTTTTAAATAAAGCATACTCAAGATTAAGGACAGTGAGATAGTGAAACTCAGTTAAAGCGATAAGGGAGGGGGAGGTTTGCACGTCATTGTCTCCCACCAGCTACACTAATGGAGCAATAAATTTTTGAAGGATTGCGTCCTGCAATGAATAAAATAAGCCCATTTTAATGCGTTTATCAACTACCAATTTCGCAGTGGTTGTGTACTGGAGAGGGGGGGGGGGGGGGGGGGGAGTTCTCGCCTGCAATAATCTTAAGTTTAACGGTGTTAAACATTTTTTTATGACTAATAGGCTTTACCATTGCATTTTGCTCTTGGGACGGGGGGGGGGGGCGAGGGAGCAGTGGGGGAGGTCGCGCACCCTCTCTATTTGCGCTAATACAAAAATGCACTTTTGAAGTATTAGTTTCAGTCAAAGTGAAATAAGTCGAATTTGAAAAAAAAAAAAAGACAGCACAATTAAGATTAAGGTCACCAAGCAGTGAGAAACAAAACTCAGTTCAGGTGATATTGACGGAAAGACTGAGTGTATATTAAACTTGTACGCACATGACACACGCTTGTACACCCCAAAAATATAAATGGCATCACACAAGAATCTGCCTCTACACAGCGAAACCAGGCGAATTTGGGAGAATTTGGTGAACACAGCACTCAAGTTTAAGGGCATCAAGTAATGAGAGATGAAGTCAATTTCAGCGATAGCCACAGAAAGATTGAGTGTAAATAAGACATGTACAGACACGAAACACGCCTGTTCGCACAAAAAAAGTTATAAATTGCACTGAGAGTTTACAGTGACTGCAATTCACACACAACACGCGTACATGAGGCTTGCGAAACAGACCGGCTTACATAAAGAAACCGAGAATAATATGTCAAACAAATGACTTGGTTAAAAAAAAAACAAGAATCTACGAAGAATAACAAACTCTAACGATTGCTTAATAAAATATGTGACACTTTGCTTCAGTTAAACAAAAATATGTACTTTAAAAAATGAAGTGGAAACTTTCTGGTATTATCGTCCACTACCAAAAGGGGTGTTGCCTTGTTTACCCTCAACTTTAACTTTGATTTTTGAGATTTATAGGCTACAAACAAAACAATAAATAACTTTAAAACGTATTTGCGATATTATTCTTCCTGTTTTAAATACAATTCTACGGATATGCCACCCGAGAATCTATTAAAATGTAGGCCAAAAAGTAGACAACCACCCGGGGCCGGGTCCATTCCAACACGTGGTCGCGCTCCCCTGACACATGTGCTAGCACCTGATTGGCTGAAATGTGATATAAAAATAGATTTCACACAGATCGTAAGATGTGTACGCCTTCTGATTGGCTCTCGTTCCACGTGCTTTTCTCACACAGAGTTCATGGTAGGTAGCCACCTATATGTTGGTGTGAGAACTATTTTACACAGAAATTTTGAAGGTCTCTGTAAATTTCTGCGAAATAGGCATGTGGTCTCAGGTGAAAGAGCACGTCTTGTTTCGCAAAATGAACCCCTAACACAGATTTGCGAAACGGACGACCCGACCAAAATGCGAAACGGACCGAAATTCGGTCCGTTTCACTTTAACATTGCAACGTGATACACACCAATTCGTCTTGTTTCCCGACGAAGCCGCATCCACACACACACACAGACACACACACACACGTACACACATACACACACACAGAACGTACAAACACTATATGTCTCCCCTTGGTCGGGGAGACATAATTCAAGTTACTAACGTGCCTCCTCCTGTCCTCTGTGATACCACAACCCTGATTCAAGTTACTAACGTGCCTCCTCCTGTCCTCTGTGATACCACAACCCTGATTCAAGTTACTAACGTGTCTCTTCCTGTCCTCTGTGATACCACAACCCTGATTCAAGTTACTAACGTGTCTCTTCCTGTCCTCTTTGCGATACCACAACCCTGATTCAAGTTACTAACGTGTCTCTTCCTGTCCTCTGTGATACCACAACCCTGATTCAAGTTACTAACGTGTCTCTTCCTGTCCTCTGTGATACCACAACCCTGATTCAAGTTACTAACGTGTCTCTTTCTGTCCTCTTTGTGATACGCTTGAAAACCCTCAGATGATTGTAAATTTTCAATGCCCATATTGTCAATGAAAATGCTAAAAATAAACGCAAAATATGGGGGTGGGGGTGTTCAAATAATTCCACAATGCTCACACATACGGACTGAAATAATCTCACTCCTGCTATCCCTCCAACAGAAAACAGAGAAACCAAAAATGTATTGGCAATGAGTTTATTTGAACAGGCTAAAACGAAAGTTTTGTTGATAAATTACCCTAGACAAAATGATTAAATGCATAGAACCACGTTTTAAAAGCCAGTGATTAACCATCAAGCCAATCAAATACAACAAAAATACTTTGGATGCCCCAGCACCACCTAAATAAAAAAAAAAGAACAAAAATACAAACAAATCTACACACAAGAGCCCGGTGTCAGGAATATAATTTTTTTGTATCGATTCCGGAAAATAGTTGCATACTGTTACAAGACACACAAGTACTCAACTGTGAAAATATCAAAATTACTCAACGATTCCTCTAACTGGATAAGCACACCGGTTTCCTTGAATACAAAACTTAGTCATACAACAAAAAAAATTGCTTATAAAAACTGATTTGTGAAATAGTGCTAACAATAAGGCTACTATGCGCGACAGAAATCCAAACTCAAAATCTGGTAAAACTAGCGCTTTCTGCAAAGGTTTGTGGCACAATTAGTAAGTCGGCGTTGCATTAAAAATAAATTATCCTCGATGTGCGGTGGGACGTGCCTGTTGTAAACGATTCTACAGTCGTACGCGGAGCCAGCTGTACTGGTGACACGGTCGTGGGCGGGGCTTGTTATACTGGTTTCACAGTCGCGATTGGGACATGAACTTGTTCCACAGTAGTGGGCCAGGCTTGTTGGACTGGTTCCCCAGTCGTGCTCGGAGCTTGCTGGACTGGTTCCACGGACAAAAGAGAACCAAACAGGAAGTGTTGTATCACAGGGAACTTATTTAAAACCTTCACAAAAGAGAAGAAAAAGAAACTATTGTCAAATTCACAATATCAAAGTAAAGTCTGAAACAAATTTCTTCATCTTAACTATACTTATTTCGCTTGTGACTAAAATACGAGATTCCTATCTCACTCTTGCCGTACCAAGCAAAACGCTATTTTCAAGAATGTACCCAACACTGGACTAAATACAGAACAATCTATAAGGGAAATTGACTTCACACCATTTCCCTCCGCCTCAAACTAAAAACAAAAACACACAAAAAAAGACACTGTACCTCGGCCTTGTACATTTTAATAAGACCACTATGTACTTTGGACCACAGCTTGACACCGCTGATGTTCCACAGTTGGTTTGAATGTTCGTGAAACGGACCAGTTTTAACCTGTACAAATAATAATAATAGCCCTTGACAATTGTAGAGTGCCCCGGAATCAATTAGATAATCGCACAAAGGAGATGCTTTGTTTCTGTTTTTTTGTCTTATCAGTTACGAAATTCAAAAAAGATACAAAACTTAAGTGCAAGAGCAGTACATGGTCAAGTTTCATTTGGTATTTTTTACTCGCAATTTTACAGACTCGGTCCGCTGAGGGCTTTTTAGCCCCCTCCCGCCCCAGCTAGTATACTCCAATGCGTCGAACGGAATCCTTCCTCATGAATAAACAAAAAAAAACATTTTGGGAATTTTCCATTAGACATGGTAACTGGGTAAGGTGAAGGTCAGCTAGCAGATCACGTGCTCACCTGATGGATACACTGCACGGCGGCAAACAGCATGTAATCCTTGCAGAAAGCCACGCACATCTCAGGGTCTGGGTAATGCTTCGGTTTTAGACGCTGATGCTCTGAAAATATAAAATCGTTTCGCCGATAAGTGTCCTATTTATTTGACAAAAGTGTCATTTCCTTCACAGTTACTTTTTCAGATGTGTTTTCTGACAATATTTCTCACCAGTCCCCTCGCACACATAATTCTATAACCAAATAACAGGTTGATATCTGAAGGGGCAGCTGTCCGACATATTTTTATCTATCTGTCAAGATCGTCATCGGACACTGCGCCCAGCTGTCACTCTGTGATCTGGATTGATAAGAACTCTTGAATTACCACACATACTTCTCCACTGAACAACACTTTAGACCTTGCATTTTTGACTTTTCACGAAATTTGCCATAAATAAGCAAAACAAAAAAACAAAAAACAAAAAAACAAACACACCCACACAATAAGGCAAAATAGCTGGTACCCACTTCTGAGAAAATGAGAGCCAAAATTATACCTATGAGTTGGGCACTGCCCCATATAAAGGGCACGAACTGGTAGTCATCTAGATTCCACACGCCCTGGCTTCCGGCCGGCTCCATTCGGTATGTCTGCTGCAGTCTTCGCATCAATATTAAATATCTGCAATACAGTCGCAGTACCAAGCATTGGCATCAATTGACGAGTTCAAATCCACTTTACTTAATGGCTTTATTTCAGAAGCTTCACGACAGGTTTTCTAAAAGGGAAGAAAATGCTGCAAACTGTTTAAGTTTAGAAGTTATCGAGATAAAAAACACCCCAAAAAATCCCATTCTTTCCAAATGTTTCACGATTAACCGGTATGTGCAACTATCCAGTTGAATTTGTTGCTGTTGAAGTTCATTTGGTTTGATATTTGAAACTATTGCTGAATGACTGGTTTACGCGTTTAACTCAACTGATTATCATTGTACTTAATTGTAATGAATTAAGTACATAATTAAGTGAGTACAACAGAAAACTATTACCTGTTAAATAAAGTGAATACTGTCGCCACAGCGTCTTGCTCTGTTAAAGCACCAATTTTGTACAAACAACACAGAAAAGCCAGGAAGGAAATTTCATGACCTGCAACATAAACCGGATAATTACATCACCATTATCATTTTCAGTCGTTTTTTTTTTTTTTCTTGTTTTTCTTGATTAAAATAATTCACCTGGGTTGCATCCAATCTTTAGCCATTTCTTCACAATAGCTTTATGCTATTCTCTGCATTTGAGAAGCGAAACAAACGGCACTTGCAATTTTTTAGCAATATTCTTGATCAGATCAATATACCATGATGCACTTTCATTACGTCACACTTGCAATTCATTCATATCACAATCTCGTTATCCGCAAAATTCGCACTAAAGCGAAGATCTTACACGCTTTTGTATGAACGAGGGACAGATTCAAGATAATATAACAAAATAAGTAACATTTTTTAAAAAAAAACAAAAAACAAAAAAAAACAAAAAAAAAAAAAAAAAAACAAGAGGCACTGACCGGTGCCGTAATCGATCCGCGTGGCGTTGCCGCAGCCTTCGCGCAGATAAACCACTACTTCCGGTACGGCGTCGTGGCAGTCCTGTGGCAAAGCCTCACGCAGCAGGCGCTCAGAACTCTGCAACGCCAGACAGAGGACTTCTGCTACCAGGGCCTGATTCAGGGTTTACTAATGAAGAGGGATCTCAGATGGCCTGAGGCTGGGAGGGGGGATGGGCGTTAGGGTCAATTTTTAAAAAAAAATTGCAAAAATACATTATTTTGATGGAACATCTTTGAACGAAAGACTTAGTTGGATCTTTGCGACCCGACACCCCCGGCCCCATTCCTGGTGTACCGTGTTGTACGCAGGTGTTTTTCAGTAACTTCTGCCACCGTACATACTCGAATAACTAGCTTCGGACCCGCAGGGTTCCACTTATCAAAAAAGCTTTTGTTGCCAGAAGCACCTAAGAGTAAGATCGGTGTACAGCTGAACACACTAAAAAACTAGATAATAGCTTAACACAACAAAATAGACAACTACCGTCTCTAGTCGTTGGAACCAATCCCTATAAGCCTTGTTGCCGAACCTCTGCGGTTGGTCCACGGGTGGGATTTCGTCAATGTATGTATTTAATGTATCTAACATCTTGACTAGATTCTCAACCGTCTGACAAAAAAAAATAATAATAATAATAACAATAAATTACAAAAAAAAAAAAAACAAACGTTCATGACATCATTCTGTATTCACCTATCTGTTTGTCCAAGCTCTC
Source organism: Protula sp. h YS-2021 (assembly GCA_949752745.1). NCBI lineage: Eukaryota > Metazoa > Annelida > Polychaeta > Sabellida > Serpulidae > Protula > Protula sp. h YS-2021. The sequence goes on from OX457033.1 coordinate 12,930,915, forward strand.
GTTTAAATAAATTAACAAGCGAACATTCAACAAATGTGGAAGTTTTACTTCAAGTCTGATTTACAATTTAGTTTGATGCCACATCGACAGTTGACTCCAACCCCCTAGCCCGCTTTGTTGACTGTTCCATTGCGCAGCTAACTAAAGAAGAAATAGGTCATGCAAATGAGCCCAAACAATACCGACAGTCCAAAATATCACATAAAGCTGAAATGATAAAAGAAAATTTGTTAAAAGTGTCTGAATCTATGAACCTTTCAGTGGAACTAAATCAGTCGGCAAAAAGTGAATCACACAACTAGAAAATGTCGGCTGCTGTACGTAAACAAAGAGAGGAAAGACAAAAGATCTCACCGGCGATACGTAATACTCGTCGCGTAGCTTTTTGCCTTTCACTGCCTCGCCCATAGCCGTAATAAAACCGAGCAGGTCGTCATACGCCTGAAATACGCAAACCGTGACACCGTGAACCAGTGAGTACTTCTGTATGCTCAACACTTTTGGCACAGAGCCAAAAAAAAATCATTCACTATATACAGGTTCAATTAATGAAAAAATTAGAAATTACATAATAATTGTGATCCGACTATTAGAAGGCTGTGAGAGTTTTTTTTTTTTTTTGTTTTGTTTTTTTTTTTTTGTTTTTTTTTTGTTTGTTTTTGTTTTTCTTTCTTTTTTTTTGTTTTTTTTTGCTAATTTGAAGTGTTCACCGACAGCAGTTTCATTTGCTATTTTTTACTTGCAATTTTACTGACTCGGAAGCAGTACTGTGCAAACCGTGGGTTGTACTTATCACTTCATATATGTCAAATACTTAGACCTGTTCATTCTCTCTATCTATTTTGTATTTATTTATTCAATTTTATCGTATCGCATTTAAACGAATTTAAAGAACACTGACTGCGACACTTTTGAAAACAATTGCAGATAACTTTACTGGGCTCAAGTTTTACACCCGCCTCTCTCTCTCCCTCCCCCCCCCCCCCCCTCCAGTAAACCGCTCCATAGTTACAAAACACGCTTGCGGAGTTACCTGTGACTTCTCCCAAACAGTTTCTATTTCACCCGGCAACAATATTTCTTTCTGCGGAACAACAAAACCACATCCACCCTGCTCTTGGCTGTCGCTAGATGGCGCAGCACTAGAGATTTCATTGGCCTGATCCACCCCCTCGTGGACTTCCGGTTGACTATCCTTGGGTTTAGATTCCACCAATGTCACTCCTTCTTTAGCTTCCCCTGGTTTTGATTCCATTGTGTCTACATGTTTATTGTCTATTTCTGTGGGTTGAGTGTCCATTGGTTCCGACTCTGCCTCTTCTGACTCGGTTTGTTTTGACTCAATTTTTTCTGACTCGATCACTACAGTAGCACGTGACGTCACTACGCCGCTGCCTTGTTCTGTCTCTTTTTTCTCGGTCCTAGATTCTTCGACACTATAAATAAATTTTCCATTCAACGTTTTGTTATATGCTGTCGTTTATCACTCTTTTTCATCACAACTTTTATTTTTTGAAAAACCTCAGTATATTTCATTTTTGAATATCTTTTAACAAAGACTGTGCAACAGACCCGATAGTATACTATAAGAAAAAAGCTAGAGAAATCTGAGGATTTTTTACGTAAGCCTTAGGTTCTCAAATCGACCACAAACGTCGACGACAAACTCACACATGGGCGGACAACAGAACTGATGGCTTCACATCCTGAACTGCAAAATAGGTCAGAATTAAATTAACCCGGAGAATCAGCTGAATCTTATCTTTTAATAAAGACCTACTGTTTTCCGTGTTTTCCATAACACAGGCTATGGCTCACATAATGCAATATAACTTGAATTGACCCCTGGTCAATTGACCCCTGACCGACCCCTGGTCAGCAAAAGAAAAATACGTCACGTGAGATCTTTATGTCATCACGTCATGCGCGTTAGTTATTTTCGTTACATGCGTCAAAAGTTGACACCGTCGTCCAACTGACCCCAGGAACATGCACACAAAGTTGGAAGTCGATACGACTTTCAGTTATCGAGTTGAAACAGCCGTCCAACTAACTGAAGGAATACCCATCTTGTTCAAACTAGATGATTTTTTACGTGGTGACGTCACATACCGTACTCATTCGTTCGATTCACGACGTAAATTTGACAGAATCTTGAGGACCTGCCAGGCAATAATACCACCAAGTTAGAACTTTCTCCGATGTTCAGTGACTCAGGAACTGATCTTGCAACCGATTTCCGTAATGGCGTCCAATGCATTTCTTTATAATGCCGCTTCAAAACTTTGTAGTCGATAAGACTTTCCGTTTTCGAGATATTTTGCACACAAGACCTTACTTAATGTATATGTATATATGTTTTACGCAATGACGTCACACGCCACAGTTCATTCTAATCGAAACAAAATTTCAAACAATCTACTGAGTTTGACTTTTCTTTAAAAAAAACTCCGCTTCTCAACCAATTCAGACTTAAATACTGCTGCGAAGTAGTTTTCTTCACACACCTGGGTAGGGCGGGGCGGGAGGGTTTTGCTGATTTTGTGAAGGTAGTTAAGGGTACGCAGGAATCAGCATATGAAACCCTTGTCTTGTTTTCACAAATACATTGTTTTTACTTCTGTAAAAAATGCACCATTCGCTCGGTTCGATCAAAATCTCGTGAACAAATATCAGATCTGAAGCTAAAATGAAGAAAAAAAATTCCAGAACCTCCTCGTCACAGACTTTAGTCATAAAGTCTAGTCCTTGAGAAAAAGAGGCAACACTTCTAACGGAAATATGGCGGTTCTTACTGTTCAGTGGACTCGCTGGTATCGTCAACAATCTGATTACTCATATTTGTTTTTCTTTCTGCAAGTCATACACACTTGAGAGTCACGGCTTTCTGTAAGGAAACAATAAGAAAAAAAACTGAAATCCCACTTAAAGCGGCATCGGTTGATATGTTTTGATGTATTTCTTTTTCTCTCTTTTTTTTTTTTTTGGGGGGGGGGTGTTTTCTACGTATCTGAAACCCATAACAATTAACATTGGTGAAAGGTCACATATAGCTAATTCCAACATGTTTTTCATGGTCCCGCTGATGCAGGGACCATGCAGTCAGTGACGAGATGCACCCCCGGATCAATGAGGAAGTGCAGCCTTGAGTCATTGAGAAGAGACAGCCTTAAGTCAATGAGAAGATAGGGTTTTTGAGTCGTTGAGGAGGTGCAGCCTTAAGTCCATGAGGATATGCTGGCACGAGTCGTCCAGGAGGTGCAGCCTTGAGTAACTGAGGAAATGTAGCCTTGAGTCAATGAGAAGATGCAGCCTTGAGTCAATGAGGAGATGCAGCCTGGAGTCCATGAGGAGATGCAGCCTTGAGTCAATGAGGAGATGCAGCCTTGAGTCAATGAGGAGATGCAGCCTTGAGTCAATGAGGAGATGCAGCCTTGAGTCAATGAGGAGATGCAGCCTGGAGTCAATGAGGAGATGCAGCCTTGAGTCAATGAGGAGATGCAGCCTTGAGTCAATGAGGAGATGCAGCCTTGAGTCAATGAGGAGATGCAGCCTTGAGTCAATGAGGAGATGCAGCATGGAGTCAATGAGGAGATGCAGCCTTGAGTCAGAGAACAGATGGAGCTTTATTCGTTGATGAGCCTTGTGTTATTGAGGAGAAGCCTGCCTTGTTTTACAAACTATACCATTATAAGTATTTATGGGCAGAGACGCGGACAGCCCGGAATCTAGATAACCCTACCCTCTTCCCTTTCTCCCGTGAGAAAGCGCCGGTGTTACGTACGGTGTATAAATAAACAGCCTTTTCCTATAGTTTTCTTTGTGTGTCAGTTGGTAACTTTTTGGGTTAGAGGCTATTTTCTGCACGATAACGGCGGGGAAAATTTAGGAAACTGGTCGCTGCAGTGTAAAAGTATAAGTCCTTTATTTTTGGATAATCTGTTGTCATTTATAATCCAAGGCTAGGAAAACCATCTTTCATCAAATTTTGTTGTACCATATATTAATCCTCCATCCGCACAGCAGTAATCCTCCAACCCCATTTTATCACAGTGGTTTTAACAGTTAGAAGATATCAATTAAGCTCTGTAATTTGCATAATTCGGGAGTAAATCACAAAAATGTAAACGAAACACTTAATTACATCACATCAGATTATCAAACTGATTTTTAATAATTACAAATTCTCCGTATATTTCAAAAATAAAACATTCAGTTTTATATTTAACTTAGTTGACACATGAAATTTGTGGGAAAAGCTGTCCGTCCTATGCGAGAAAAGAAATTAATCAAAAAGCTGAAAGCAAGGATAAAATAACTTTTCCTACTGTAACAAAATGACTGAAATGAAATGACTGAATGAGTTGAAAAAATCAGTAAAACTGCCTGACGGGGGGTTATTTAAATAATTTTTTGTATTCATATTCATTTTTTTTTTCATTTTTAACTTTTTATATAATTGGCATACTCATCTGCTGGGCTAATAGAACACAGGCGAAAACACTGGGATTATCCTCTGTGCGAACAAAAGGGGCTGCTTTCTTGCTAGAACTATTTTTCTACCTGCCTTTTACGTGTACAGAAAAGCAGGGCCGCTTTTTTGTAGGGCTGGTTTTCTCATCAAATTGAGACCCAAATAAAATTCAATTTCCCTCCCCGGTAGAGATTTGACTATCAAATATGGTTTCGCATTATCATATACCAATCCCGTCCCATAACCAATCTAGTCGTACGTTTACAGAAAGGTGTAAATTTGAATATGCCGACACACGTTGGTACGCTATGGAAAGTCCAATTTCAAGTTCTATTTTTAATGTTTACTGCAAACCTTTCATCATCAAAACGGTTACATATACTGACAACAAAATGTGGGGCAAATTACACCATGTTCACGAGTTTGAAGTCTGAACAAAAGACGAAAGCTATTACTGAAATAAATTTAATTACAAAGAAGTATAATTATTCTTAAACAAACACGGCGGAAGCGGAAAAGTGTTTGGAGGAAAGGGGGGTTCGCGTGACGTCATGTCAAATCGTGATCCAGAAGTTACCAGGGATATTTAGGATTAAACTATGACCAGATTGTATTTTTAAGAGGAACCAGCCGGGAGATTCAACATGATTCAGCTCATCTTCCACAGATTTTATACAACACAGCGTTAAAGATAACTATTTTGAAAATGTGTGCACCAATAAATACTCAGGTACTGAAGAACGTGATATTTGTTTTGTTTATTCAACTAGCCACACTGGTACTGCATGAAATGCAGCGGTGGTGAAACTTTTGAACATCTGGTCGTCATTCGGACCAATTTTGAAAAACTAGTGGCTGTCGCATTAATTTAAGTAAATGAATATTTAGAAGGCGATTTTAATGGTTTTCTCCGGACGATCAGTTAAACAAATCGCTACGGCCAAAATTTGGCCACCCTTGACGACCGGATGACCAGATTCGCCACCACAGGTTGGATGTAAGGGAAATACTTCTGAGATATCATATTGCCATGTATCTGTCTAGTGTTCTGGAATTTTCAGTTGAAATATTTTTTATCATGGACATATCAGACATCACCATTATCTCATTCGTCATTGTTCGTTTATCTATCGCCATTAACTTCATTGCCCAATTATTCATTTTTCAAAATATTAGAATAGTGGCTGTTTAGGTATCAGTTTGTTTATTGTATAAATATAACGAAAACGCCCTCACAGTATTAGTATTGTAATAGGCCACGGTCGATCTAAGTTCACCGGGCGATAAAGGAGAATAACTGTTAAATATCGGAAAATGTACATTTAATATTGTGGGCAATGGTACTGTGATCATCGACCTAAGCAAACATGTTGCATCTGTACTCGAACCTAAGAAAATACTTATATTTTGGCAAACTACGCCTATGATTTCTTTAGCAGTTGCACAGGTTGTGTGGCCGCTGCCATACTGTACAAGATGGCCGCAGTTGACTCATAACACCGTAATGTCAAGTACAAGATGGCTGACAATATGGCAGCGGCCACACTGAAAACATGCAACAATGTAGCGATCGTTTATGACCTCATAGGCCGAGAACTACTTCTGCATAAGTAAATCGTATATTCATACTTTCACAACATAACGTCTTGCTTTTTGGCCCAAACGTTTGCTTGGTTGTAACTTCTTTTCTTCCGCGGTACATAATTAACAGCGGTAAAAAGTTTTTCGGCACGAGTGCTAACAGGGTCAGTTTGAAAAAAAAACTGACAATAATCTTTACAAGACCAAATTATTTGTTAAAGGCAAAATACATAAAATGCAAATATTTTCCTTACATTTTTCCCCAATTTTCTCATATCTTTGTCGAACACACCCAATTCGCTGAAAAACATATACATATTGTAGATCAATTTTACAAAAAACAACAGAATGTATTGCTTTCAAAAGGGAAATCCTGTGGGTGAATGCAAAACATCGTGTGCAGGAGCTTGCATAGGGTTGACTGGCTGTGCAGATGCTACAAATAAAGAATCTGCAGGTGCTTGCGAAACGTTCTGTTGCGCCTGCGCATAATGTGGAATTGTGGGAGGAATATTTCCTGTTTCCGAACCATTTGCTTTTCCAACCCGTTTCTTCTTGAGCTTGGACGGATCCAGACGGTCGCTATGGTGATTTCGCATGTGACAGAGAAGATGATCAATCCGCTTGAAAGCGGCAGAACAGAACTGGCACGTGTGCGGTCTCTGGTCGCTATGCGAAACTAGATGCGACCGTAGCTCTCCTTTGCTCACAAATGCCTTGTTACACTTGCCACAGGCATGCTGCTTTATGCCGTCATGCCTTCTCAGGTGTTCCCGCAGACTGCTCCGTGTTTTCACTTTCTTGTGGCAAAGTGAGCATTCGAAGTTGCCCACAGCGATGTGTGTGAGCTTGTGATACATCAGAGCGCTTCTCTGGACCGCCGCGAAATCGCACTGGTCACATTTGAACGGTCTCTCACCCGTATGGATACGGATGTGCACAAGCAAATTCGTGGCGTTTGTGAAGCCTTTAGCGCAGTACTCGCACCGAAACGGCCGCTCGCCTGTGTGGCCCCGCATGTGCTCTTCCAGGCGCGTCCGGTCCACACAGCCCTTGTGGCAGAACGAGCAGCGAAACTCCCTGTCCTCGTGGTGCACTAGTCGGTGGCGCCGCAGCCGCTTCTGGCTGAGGAATGTGACGCCACAGGCCTCGCACAGGTGCGCCCTTCCCGCGTGGATGTGCGCATGCTCCCACAGATGTCCCTTCTGCTTGAAGCCCTTGCCGCAGACGTCACAGACGTAGGGTCGGGCCGGGTCGTGCGAACGCGTGTGTGCCTCCAGTTTCTGCCGCCTTGTGAATGTTTTCGAACACTCCGGGCATTCGAACGACATAGATTTTAACGACTCCTTTCGCTGCTTACCGCTCCTTTCTTTACAAACGGCGATCGGGTCTGATGTTCGTTTGGCAATGTGCACTTGATGTGCTTTTTTGTGTTTATTCAACATGGTCAGTGTTGGAAACCTTTTCTCACAGACATCACAGCAATTGGACCTTGTCTCAAAGTGTATGTACTCATGCTCCTTCAAATTACTTCGCGATTTGAATGACTTTGAGCATTGCTTGCACTTATATGGTCTAATGTTCTTGTCATTTCGCTGCTCAGTCGGCATCGACATTCCAACCGTGACCTTTTCTGGACCCGTCTTTTCTCTCGCATCCCCGTTACGTGACTTCTTGTAGCCCTCTTCATCAAGAAAAAGAGGTACTGCGCAGTCTTTAGACTGATCAAGCTTGCGTAATTCCTGAGTCCCAGCATTTGTTGTGCCCATATCTGAGCGTGTACCACGACTGATATTCAAAATGCAGCGGTTTCTAACTAGCTCCCCGCTCGCCGAGTTATTCTTGTGGGACAGCCTATGTTCTTCTAATAGAAGTCGGTCTCTAAAAGACGCACCGCAAAAGCACTCGAACGAACCGTGCGTACATACGTGGTTTCTTAAATGGCCTGGTCGTTTGAATTTTCGACCGCAAATTTTGCAATAATACCGATGTGAATTTTCCTGTTTCACAACAGCGTGAATTCTATGGTGTACTCGAAGTTCTCGTGCTGTTTTGAATTCCTGACCACAGAAACAAGACAATGCTTTACTTTCACTGTCATCATTTTCCAGCCGAGTGTTTTCATACCCCAACGATTGATTCATAACAATATGTCCTGGTGCGTCGTCACTGGATGACAGATTTTGTATACGAGATCCAGGATTTAAATCATGACTGGATTCAAATTCTTTGCCTGCCTCAGAGTCAGGAGAACTTGATTCTGTGAGCATCTTTGAATTCAAGCGAGGCAGTGGTCCACAAGGCTGTCCATCGTCATTTAATATCTGGCTGTCTGCTTCAGGCAATATTACGTCGTTATCAATGCTACCACAATTACCCGAATCACTTCGTTTGCCTTCAGTTTTGACCGCTAAGAAATCTCCCTCTAAACGACGAACCACTGGCAGGGAATGCGGTTCATTAGCTTTCAGGCCATCTTTATAATTCCACCTGGCGTGAAAATCATTGGTTTTATTTTTGTGCAATCTAGTAACACTGATGGAAACCGTGTAGCAGGAATGCAGATGTTTATAATGCACTCTCAGTAGGCTTCTCAGTTTCACACAGACACCGCAGTTACGCGTGGATTTTACAGCGGCTTGACACATCTTGTTGGTGTTGGTTTTTGTTTTTTCGCGTGATTTTATTTGAGACAGGATTTAATTTGACATCTCCACCTGCAAATAGAAAGAGATTTGCCCAAGGACAACATCCATGTACAGCAGTTTGGTTGAGTTTTAACTAATTCGTCCCATGTTCGCATGCAGAAGTTTTCGGTGTTGACAATGAAAGTTTTGAAACAAAAACCGTGAGAGTGATAGTTTCAGTGAGGGTACTTATTGTATACATATGTCCCTACAATATTCAACGTTGACCTCATTTTTGTTTCACCATGGGTTGAAAGAATCCGGCCATCTCTTCTGGACAAAATCCTGCGTACCAAGCACGATATTTCGAATGTTTCGAGAAGGTACGAGTTTTTTTATTAATAATACATAAAACAACGCTTACTACAGTTAAAGACAAGAAACGTTCTTTAATTTTTTATGGCAACCCTGTCAAAAAGTCAGTCCTTGGTTTCGAGTCTGCTTGCTCAGTCGAGTAAACTTGTAGGACTCCAGTGGGGAAAAACATAAAGAAACAAACAAAATACCTTAAAATTTTATTTTCTCTGTCATAATGTACGAGTGATTTTAGCTCCAAGAAGCGGTGCGCTAAAAAGTTTCCAGGCACCGCTTCAAAGCCTCGCTATATAACGATAAGCAAGTCAACTGCGCTCGCTTTGAGGCACCCCTGTGGCTACTTTGTGCGAGATTCAACAACCCATAAGTATTTATTGGTATTTGCCAAAGGCCCTCAAAGTACAACAGTAATCACATACAACTTCTGTGTTACGCTTTCTTTAAAAAAAATAATAACCCCAAATCTCGCGCAACAAATGACATTTGTTTGTACACAAGGAGCATACTTTACTACGTGAAAGAGTAACTAAAAATTTTTGCAATTATCCACCAAAAAACTTTTAAATTGATATTTCAAAAAGAACGTAAACATAAAAAGTCAAATATTGTGGGTGTACCTAATAAATTTATACGCAATTCTGCATCTATCAACTATTTAATATATATTTTCCAAATAAACTATAACCCCTTTATTTAAATTTTCGGTCCCTTGACTTTGGTCACGTGACATTTAAAGGCCAAAATGTAAACAAACATTTGACAGGTGGATGCGGAAGCTAACTTTTCTGCACTTTTATGAACAAATAAAAGATATAAAGCTCTATTATATATTAAAAACTGTGCCTGTTTTACAAAAAGGGCATACTGGGCATGAACTTTCTGTAGATGTTTGAATAATAGGGGCTGGTATGCAGGATTCGCGCCTCAGAACATATGTAACTGACCTCTATCAGTGGAGCAATGGAAAGCTTCGCTCTGACACAGAGATATACGGTACGATGTTATACAAGTCAGGGCTACTGAGAGCTAGAGTGATTTATAATACGTTGAAACTTTTTGGAATGCGAGAAAATTTATTCAAGACATTATTATAATGGGCTTATAAAACAAAAGGCGGGCTATATCTATTTTAAATTGATTTGGAATATTTCTAAATTGACTTCTTTACGCGTGCCGTACGAATTAGAAGGCTGGATCGTACTTGGAGCTTGTCTTTCCAACTGAGAAATGGATACGTGAAACTAAAACTGGTGTCTTGCATACCGGATTCGTAATGCACAGCAACTTAAATGCACTTTATTATCTCGTGTTTGTACTGACAGGTACTGTAGACTGATGTATCAAGGGAACATCGACCGATCTTGAAGCACACCCCTCGCTAGCGAAAACGACAACACACCTCTGGATCATACTCGATCAAGTCGTTCCAAAACTTTTATCATTTTTGTCAATAATGCCTTGGAAATACATGTACTGTTCTTTAAAACAAATATTTAGTAAGAAAAGACACAGTGTCTATTATTTCAAGCAAACTATATATTAATAATCTGTAAAGTAACCCACACATTAATTACATTTCTTTTGATGCGTTTAATTGCTTGAGCGAGGAGGAGGTTCGTAAAATAATAATAATGACATCAAACTCTACGTCGTGCGAATTGGACCCATTGCCTACCTTTATAATGAAGCAGTGTCTCGACGAGCTGTTACCCATTCTAAAGGCTATTGTTAATCTCTCTAGAAAGAATGGCGAGGTGTCTGCATCTTTAAAACAAGCAATAATACGCCCGTTGATGAAAAAGCCATCGCTTGCTCACGAGTTTAAGAACTATAGACCGGTTTCTAATCTTTCATTCCTTTCAAAAGTGATAGAAGAAGCAATTGGCAGCCAACTACTCGAACACATTACCCGCAACAACCTTTGTGAAGAACTCCAATCGGCTTGTGAAGAACTCCAAAAATACCATAGCACGGAGACTGTTCTCCTGAACGTTTTTAATGACACTTTTGAGGTTCTTGACAACGGTGAAGGCATCTACTTGGCCTGATTAGATCTTTCAGCTGCCTTCGATACCGTCAATTACAAAATCCTCATTCATTGTCTTCATTGAACTATCAAATTAAGTGGAAAAGCTTTAAAGTGGTTCATCTCCTATTTGTTTGATAGAACAGGAAAAGTATGTGTTGGAGGACATTACTCCGACACCGATAACCTCTCGTGTTTAGTTTCACAAGGTTCAAAACTTGGAACCTAGACTCTATAGTGTTCAGCCTTTGTGAGTACTCATCCGATTACTTTCATTGCTATTTCATCTTTATGCCGAAGATTCCCAACTTCTAAAAAGTTTCCATCCTAGCTCCTACGATAGTCAAAGCGCGGCAGTAAAATAGCTTGAAAGTGGGATTGATGTAATAGCCAATTAGATGACAGATAATAGACTCAATCTGAATCGTGACAAAACTGAATTCATTGTGATATCGAGTAAACCAAATGCAAAAAAAGATCAAATGCGATACTCTTGAATTATCGGACGAAACCATTTGAGCGTCATCCTCAGTTCGTAATCTTGGTGTCATAATGGATAAATATATGCAAATGGATGCCTACATCAATCAAATTAGAAGATCAGCCTTTTATTAACTGAACTGGGTACGGAAAATTCGACCTTTTCTGACAAAGGAAGCTGCCAAATCTGTTGTTCATGCACTCGTCATATCAAAGCTTGATTACTGCAACAGTTTATTCGTTAATATACCGGCCAGACATTACTATTGCCTGAAATATATCCCACATTGTGCAGCGAGATTAATTACTAGTGTCTCCAAGTACGATCATATAACTCCATCTTTGGTTGAGTTGCACTGGTTACCGGTTCCCAAACGTGTTGAATTTAAAGTATTGCTAATAACGTTCAAAGCGCTAAATGGCCAGGCACCTGGATATGTCCGGGATAGGTTACAACTGCCTCAGGCTCACGCTTCCATGAACAAAAACAAAATTGAGGGAGCGTGCGTTCTCGTTCGCAGCCCCTTCTCTTTGGAATAAACTACCAGAAAGAATCAAGACTGCTAATAATATTTTGCAATTTAAACAACTCTTGAAGATACATTTATTCAAAGAAGCATACTCAAATTACTTATGACTGTGAGCTCAGTAGGCAAGCTAAACGGGCGCTATTTAAATACCGAACGATGATGATGAATTAAATTGATACTGTAGTACTGGCAATCAGAAAGCGACAGTGTGTTGGAGATGTCTCCTGGGGGGGAGGGTCGAAAATGGGTTCATTTTTTGTGCGTTACTACCCCAATTAACAACACGACTTATTTTTCAGAGTGGCAAAGAAACTTTTTACTTCCAATAAAAAGCGCGACTCTTCCTGCTTTAAATTAGATGCAGAAGAGTTGGAAAACTTGCTTTTTGCCAGGTTAAAAAGTGCGACTTTTTTGGCGGTTTCCTTCAGAAACAGACAGTCTTTAATCCTGAATTAAATAGAAAAAAACTTTATCTAAAATATGTAATTTATTCCATTGCTTTCCTTTACGAAATTTGGCAAAGATTCTACTTTGCTACTTTCTTCTATGTTATTCTATGTTCATCAGTGGCTGTGAGGCACGCATCTACAAGTGTGCATAAGTCTACGTGCAATCTAAGTCTGCGTAAGTCAGTAAGTCTGCCCTTTCCAGCCTCGCTGGGGAGTTTTATGCCTCGGCTATCAAGAAAGGACAGGCAATCCCAGCCAGCCAACGACAAATCGAGCTTGCCCGTGGAGAAAGCTGGATACAACATCATTACTAATTGGTTATAAAAATGATAAGAAAGCATTCAAAACACAAAGCCTTCTGAAATACATTGCCTAAAAAGAGAACAGGTCTCTGGTCTTGGGCAGTGGGAACAGAACAGGGGACCTGTTTTATGCAACCAAGTGAATGGAACTGTATCTTGCGAGGGTCATGTCCAGAACCCTAGCCTGCTTAAATTGTATTCTAAAACCCTTTAATACACAATCAAAATATTTACAAATGAAAGAGGGCGACATCCTTAGGATTCTCACATTATGTGTTTGCATCGGGTAACTACGCGTAACAGCTAATTTTAACAGTTACATACCCAAAATGGTTCAGATGGGTGTTGCCAGATCCAAAGGGATGTTTCCAAAAGTTGCATCTACTGTGCTCACCAGTTTAAAAACAGGAGTAACATCTATACTTTATGCAATCCACCTGTGTCCCCACAGCCACTCTAGAGTAGATCGCAAAGCTTCATTAATAAACGACCAGCCTTGAGTAATCCCTTTTCTTTGCGGCCCAGTTACAACCGCCGCCGCGTAAAAACTTTATGGGTTTATGGGTTTATCGACGGATCCCTGTGTTTCTAGCATTTTGAAAGCGCAGATGGACGAGTTACAGATGCTACAGGATGCTCGCGACGTCACTCACCTCGCTAACTTCCATCCAAGGTTTTTGCATGTGCAAACAGCATCTTACCAATCAAATGGCGAAGTCTTGCCAATCCAGCTAGTCGTGCATCCTAATATAAATCGGGAATCGAGTGTGCCGCTAGTCGAACGAGACTGCAGATATTTAGAGGAGGTCGCCAGGAAAAGCTTAAGCGCACTCTTGTTTCAATATGCGGCATTCCAGTCCCTCAGGAGTTTCATCGATCCCGGCACCAACGCTTTATTTGATCACGTCTTTGACTCCGTCGTTGTAACGTCGTCTGATATCCAAAAACTAAACGCATATATGCTGACATCGCCGTCGTTCTTCACGGAGATCAAGTACTGCCACACTCAAATGTGAATACAGACGATGCATGCAAACTTCCTTCTTTCCTATTGTGGACAGTGGGACTTATTTCCTCCGGAAATACTGAAGACTGTGATAGAGGCTGCGAGAATCAAATCGCAGGAAACGTGGGTGCGCAAAGCACTGATACCGCACCCCGACAAGCGGAAGCAGCGCCAGTGTGTGGTCCCTCCCACGGCAATGCCAAAGAAGAGACCGGGTCCAATGCCGGTGTCGACACCACAGCTAAGGAAAAACAAGTGGACACAAAAAAAGCAGACTACCACTCCTAAGCAGAGGTAGCAACCAATCAAAGTATCCGGCACAGATCGCACGTCGGTCTCTACCAGATGCTTTAGATTTCTGTGAAGAATTGATTTATCTATTCCTTAAATCGAACGTGAATGTGCCAGTAGGGGGAAGGCTAAAGTGGTTTTGGCAACTTGGCAAACGTTAGGAGCTCCCAGAAACATACTCCGGTAGTTGCATCAGGACTATCCCTTACCGTTTGCAAGAGACAGATCGGGTAGTCACATCCTTCCGCCGCTTGTCAAACTTCACACTGCTTCTTTAGCACTGTATGAACAACACCAGCCAGAGAAGCAATTGCCGTTGGAAACAATGACTCGAGATCTGATAGAAAGAAAGCCATAGAAAAGATGCCTATCGGCACTTACGGGTTTTTTAATCGGGCTTTCAGCTTCAGAAAAAATCGGGCAACTGGCTTCCTGTAATAGACTTGTCACATCTCAATTCATACGCCTGACATCTTTCAATATGGATACTCCATAATTGATCAAATCCACCTTAAATTGGGGCATGTGGGCCATTTCATTGGATCTGTCCGATGCATACCTACACATTTCGATGACCGAATGGTCTCGTCGTTATCTAGTTTTCAGGATAGTTGATCAGAATTATTGGTCTCTTGCACTATCATTTGGCTTGTCGACAGCACCGTTTGTATTTACACAGGTGACGAAGGTAATCAAACGCTGGGGCCATCAAATAGGTTTGCTTGTTTTCCAGTGGTTGTTGTTGAGCGGGGACAGGCAATTTCTTTTAATTCAGATGGACACAATGCTCAAACAGTGCTATTTCTTGAGTCTGTTGGTCAATCACGGCCAGTCAGATTCCTGATCAGAGAAGAGAGTTTTTTGGACAGTTGTTAGATTTTTTTAGGGCCAGGGCATTCCCCGTTCAAAAAATCGGATGCAAAAGATTATGTCTCTCACAGGTCATATCTCATCCCAAGCCTCGCCTTTCCCAATTAGAGTCAGTTCTCGGTCTATTGGCAGCATCGGACAAGACGGCCGAGCTAGGCAGATGTCAGTTCCAGGAGTTTCAACGGTTTGTGTTAAAGGCATTGCGTCGAATCAGGTTATCGGATTATCGAACTCGACTTTCCTTGTTAGCTCTTAGGGATCTGGATTGGTGGCCGTGTCAAATCAGTCTGTTGAACGGTGTGCCTTTCTCTCTTCCAGCCCCGTCTAAGCAGGAAAAGACCGATGCATCTTGCAACGGTTGGGGTTATTTTTCCAGGAAACATGTGGAGAGGCCACTGGTCTATTCACAAACGCAGTTATATAATGTATTGGAGATGAAGGTGGTCCTGAATGCTTGTCAAACTCGCGCCACATTTTTTCAAGGGCCACGTGGTTTAATTTGTGATAGACAATCAAGCAGTGGTGTCTCATTTGTTCAAGCAGGGTGGCACTCGGTCAGCTACGTTTTCTCGTCTCACCAAACAGGCTCCATTGCATGCCCGCAATTGTGGGTTTCTCTTTCAACCGTCACACATTGCAGGCAGCTTGAATGTTCTTGCAGATTTAGCTTCTCGAGTTGGCGAGACTGTTCGTACCGAATGGACTTAAGCGGATTACAAGTTTCACTGGATGACAGCTCAGTCTCCGTGGGATCAACCCTAAGTGGATGTCTTTGCCAATTATCTCAACCATCATTTTCCAGTGTACATTTCTCCGTCTCCGGATATGGCAGCGTTAGCAATCGAAGCGTTGCTGAGCAGCGGCTAGAAGAGATGATGTTCGTGTTTCCGCCGTCATCTCTAATGATGAAAGACCTGTAAAGATTTGGCAGGAGAGACTGCTGCTAGTAGCTCCCGATCTTCCAGAACTGCCTTGGTTTCCTTTATTGATGCGGATACCGTGCGGCATAAGTCTTCCGTTTCCCTGGAGCATGGCAGTCTCCACGCGAAATTCAACCCCACTCGAAAGATTATCATCCAAATCCTCAGTTGTTTCGACTGCAACTATGGTGCATAAGTTTTCCTTCTTGAAAGCCAAGAGATTCTCTTAACGAGTGATGCAGAGAATGAACAGAATTCACAAAGATAATAAAAATAAAGTCTACTTGTCACATTGGCGACTGTTCGAGTCATGGTGTCTTGGTAGAGGCATCGATCCTGTGGCAGCGACGGCAGTGGCAGTGGCCGATTTCTTTCTTAATTTGTTCGAGGTTAGGAAGGTGTCGGTTAGATCGATCATGACATACCGCTCGGCTCTCACGTTTATTTTGAAGCGAGCATCGGTTATGGTTTATCAACATGTGATGTATTGTCGGATCTATTTAGGTCATTCCAATTAGAACCCTTGATTTCGACAGAACAGTGGTGCCTTGGGATTTGTCGCTGGTCTTGAAATATCTCGTCTCCACGTTCCATCACTGTATCATTTCAAACAAGTTACTTGTCTTAAAATGTGCATTTCTCGTGGCACTGACGTCGAACGAGCACCTCGGGGAAATACACGCCTTAGAGAACTCTGTCGGTCAAGTTAATGGTTCATGGTGGTCCTAAAACCATTACCTGTCTTTTTGGGCAAGACGAACATTGTGACCAAGGGCTTGGGTACACATAAGCAAATTGTGATACCAGTCTTGCCGGGTGTGAGGTCATGTGGCAGTGTCGACACCGTGTCGTAATATCCCGTCTCCCTACTACGTGCGTATAGTAAGCGATCAAGTACTTATCGTAGCACGTTATATCGTCGCCTATCTATATCTTTCATGCGTTTTGTCACGGTTGAGCATTCCAAAGAGTCTATATCTAATTATATCAAGAAAACCATATTGTTAGCATATGGTGATATAATTAATAAACCTGAAGATGTAATTTAAAAGAAATTATCAATTAAAGCTCATCAGTTTAGACATGAAGCACACTCCTTGGATAGTGTCAATGAGTGAGTTGTTGGGGTTGGCTGTTGGACCTCGCAAAACACGTTTGATAAAACTATTTGCAATAATATACAACTGATGTGTTGAGTAATTTGCATGGTCTTGACCCGTTTGGTGCTGCTGAATCAGTAATTTATGATACTTCTATTTTCTTGCAGGACTCTGGTGGAAAGAAGCCTTGTAAGAAGAAGAAGGCAGCTAAGTAGACTCTGTGGTGAAAGCACTGCTCGGAGCTACAGCGACAGCGTAACGCTTTCCATCACGTGATTGATGTTGTGTCGACTTGGCACAGTGGCGTCTTATACCATGTTGGGTTTTAATAGACTTTTTTCAATGTGAATAGCTATGGCAATAATCACTTTGTTAAGTGCCTTTTTATCTGCTATTTCACTGCGTATCAAGGCGTTTTGAAAATGATACCCGATATAAGGTTTTAACACCCGTGGTTCTCTCTCTGCGTTTGCTGCTTCTTACTTTTGTTCCGTCTATCTCTCGTAAGAGATACAGTGCCTTCCATTCTTTAATTGATACAGGTCAACTCAGTATGTTCTGGTCTTATCACATGAATCATATCAAAGAGTGAGTGAGGGGGAATCCCTAATCTGTATGTAAGTATGTACGTATGCAAAATTTTACTTAAATGCTTCTTCTGCTTCGGTTTTTCTCTCCTTTCATTTTTGTACGAATTTTTCCTATGTGGTTAACTTTTGAAAAATTACTTTTTGGCGATGCTAATTGGCCAATTAGCAAAATTCAATTTTTTTGTGATGTTTGCTTTCCAAAATGCTTTGGCTGATTCAGTTCGATTGCATTTACCCTAAAGTTTAGAATAAAGATAATTTTTTCTTTATTGTTTTGTTCACATCCTGAACTCATGCTCCCGTTTGAAAGTAAGGATCAAGTTTTTCAAAATAGCTCTTCTTCTGCAAGTAGTTTTAATCAGATTACTTTAATGTTTAGGCACGTTTTTGGGATCTGTCAAAGTCAGGAAAATCGCGGCCTTTTAAAATTTTTTACTGGCCAGTTTTTAAAATGCTACTTTAAATTTCTAGTGATCCTACAAGCCTTAATTAACCAGATCCAAGCTCGTCACAACGTCCCTGGACAATCTGGTTTTTAAGATGTAGAAAATTCAACCATTTCTCATGCCTCGAAATAAACCATAGGTGGAGTAGCATTTATAAAAGTTTTAGCATTGCATTTTTGACTCACCCGCACACATTTAGTGACACTGATCCAAAAATTTATGTCGCAACTCCCTATCATCGATTTGCAGCACTTCTCTTGACACTACTTCTATGCTATGAAGAAATTTTAGTGGTATCTGTTTTACTGGTAATATGTTCTAGTCTGGTACTTTATTTGGCTGTGCTTCCACCAGAGATTGCCAGTTTATTGTGTATGAAATCGCTACACAAGCAATCTGTGCGAGTACAGCATCAAAACGTATTGACTAAAACACATATTTATGACCCTTTTTCATTTTCCTTTGATATTTACGATACATTGTAAAGAAGAGATCACCTGATGAAGGATTTTAAATAAAATTTTATGCAAGTACATACGGACGACGGATGCCCTACTGCGATAATTAACCAGCCGACGGCAGTTGCTCTAAAACACACACATCATGGCAGGATAAAAATATATGGGAATAGCCCACCGATTACAGTCGGCCGGGCTAAAAGGCGTAAGCCCAGTTTAATGTGGCCTTTGATTGTAAGATGCCATGGTCATTCTAGTTGCTGTCTATCATGATTTAGAAATGGCACTGCACTAGCCTCTCTCAAGAGAAGATTGCAGGAATTACCGCAAATATAAATCTTGAACTGGTTTCTTTTGTTACTGTGATTACAACGCGTTGTCCACCAACCGACCAATCCATATCAGTGCAGTGCCAGTCAATTGATCGAACCATACTCAGCTTGTGGCGGCCCGATAAGCAGAGTTTTTCTCCATCTACATTTTTGGACTACAACGAATCAAATTCAAGGTGAGTTGCATATTTTTTGGTCTCTGGCAGTATCTCTATGCATACTTGAAGTTTCATCTTATTTGGTTTACTAGTTACGGGTTGCTGACTTAGCTACTTCCACACGTGGTAGTTGTGGGTTTTGTTAAACCGACATGCCTTCGCAAATGCTTTCCGGCTATCAATAACATTATTGTGGGCTACAGGTAATTTAAAGTGAGCTGATTTTCAGCAATTTCCTAAAATATCCTATCTCGAGGGTTTCCTCATTGTCACCAAGTAGTTTGCGTCGAGTCGGCTCAGGAAAGTTTCAACTTTCCATTGTCTTTTGCTTCTGCCAGCAACAGAGCACTGTACGGTCGTTAAGCACGCAGTTGAATGAATTGTCCTAAACCTGCAAAGCGGGTTGTCAAAACACGAAAATATAAAAATATCTACATTGAAAATTTTCAGAAAGATCTCCTAACCACTTCACTCTCAACACAATACAAGACCCTCGACAAGACTCTGTTGTCCATGAATGGGATCTAGTCCCATGAACTCTTATAGATAAACATGCGTCTTTAGTCCAAACAGTCTGAAAAGCAGACATCCATGGCGCAACGATGAAATTCAGGGGGTACGTCGACTTTCGCGTAAACATGAACGTACTTTTTGCAAAAACAAAACTCATGGCAATAAAACAAGTTTTCAGACCCACCGCGATGCGTACAAATCAAAACTAAAGGAATCTAAAAACAAGATTCTATTCGGAGTAGCTGAGGACAATGATCATAATCAAAAGCATCTGTTCAGTCATAATCTGTAATAAGATCATGCATCGAGAACTACTGAATCCAATGCCACAACATAAGTCATCAAAGCAGTTAGCAAATGAATTTCAAAGTCCAAAGTAAACAAAATTCGAATGAAGTTTTCAAATAAAACGGACCCCGCCTTTGAATGTGATACCGTGCATAATGATAATAGCGTGTATATCAGCTATTACTAATTATCTCGTAAATTATCAACCTGTCAATTCAAAACACGAAAATGCCTGATGTTTACAACAAGCCATTATTCGTCCTCTTTTAAAGAAACCCGATTTGGACGACATTTTGTCAAATTATCGACCAGTTTCCAATCTATCATATGTATCTTAACTTACTGAACACGATGTCAGCATTCAAATCAGCAAGCACCTTCACACGAATGGATTAACAGAACTTCTGCAATCATATAAGTCATTACATAGTACGGAGTCTACCTTAGTCAAAGATTTTGACGACATTCTTCAGGAGCATGATCCTGAAAACGTAGTTTTCATGACATTGCTCGACCTGTCGGCCGCATTCGATACGGTTGACCATGGCATTCTTCTCAATCGTCTTCGAAACTCGATGATGATATCTGGTGCTCCCTTTGAGTGGATTCAATCATACCTAACACTATCTGTGTATGTGTAAACGGTGAATATTCAGATACGGCTAGTGTTGATTGCTCAGTGCCGCAGAGGTCCATGCGTGCGCCCAGTCAGCACAGTATATACACCATCCCATTGAGATACCTAATTCAGATACTGTTACTACTTTTTCACTTTGATGCAGACGACTCCCGGTTACCGAAATCAGTCAATCTTTGGTCTCCTGAAAATAAAATAGCTTTTACAAGAGACATAGAACATGGAATAAGCCAAAAAGCTGAGGGGATGTATGATAATAAACTAAAACTCAATAAAGACAAAAGCGAATTCCTTGTAATAGCTAGTTCTTTCAAATTACATCGCATCATTGTGGATGCATTATGCATTAAGTCTGGATAATGAAAACCTTTCAGCCTCAAGTGCCTTTGGAAATCTTGGTGTGAAAATGCATAGGTGTTTTGCCATGATTGACCACATAAAACGGCACTTTATTACATAAACTGGATACGCAAGGTTCCACCTTACCTCACGTTAGAGTCTGCCAAATGTGTAGTTCATGCGTTAGTTATTAGCAAAATAGACTACTCCAACAGTGTCTTAGTCAATTTGCCAGACTCCCTGCGGCCGATCGAGTTGTGACCTTAACACCCCGTCATGAGCATATTACTCCAGCGCTTAAGGCTCTAGATGGAACATCAACGCATATTTCAGGCTTTATCAGTGAATATAATCCTGGGAGAAATCGCTCTGCATGAAACTCTTAATTAACCGTGCCTAACTTTCGACTAACATATAAGGAACGACGTTTCAGTTTTGCTGCTCCATCTCTATGGAACTCACTGCCTCTCCATATCAGGAATGTCAGTAACTTACCCATGTTTAAGAAAATTTTAAAAAACTTACCTATTTGATGTCGCATTTGACTAGACTATTGTGCACTGCGCTCAGTGGCCTAGCTGAATGGGTGTAATATAAATACCGACAGTAATAGTGAATTCATAGTGGTCAGCTCAGGTGCTTCACATTGTCGATACTACGGCAATTTTTCCTTGCAAAAGTGGCGCCAACTGTCTCTCTCTCTGTGTAATCTTGCTACGTCTGCGTGTTACGGCGACTTGACACAGTGCTGAGTAGTGCAAGCCGCTTGTTCGTGTCTCTGGTGCCGCTAGTGAGTAGTCCGCGTAGATGTCGCAGCGGCGGCGTATCTGTAGAGGGTACGCCATCTCGTCCTTGTGTTGGTCGTTCCATTACCGACAGTGTGTATGCGTTGTCCTTGTCACAGGTACGATCATGTATTTGGGTGAAGGGTCCGTCGTGTCGATAACTTGTATATTTGTAAAGCCAATTTTCAAATTACAATTTTTTAAAAATGTCACAAAAATCTGTCTATAAACCTAAAAAAATGTACTTTGCCACCGTCTTTCTGTTATCTTATCAACTATACCTGAATTTAAGGTTAATGTTACAGTAAATGCTAAGTAAACTGTTCCCTGATCAATGGCAACTTCGATGAAGTAGTTTTTACCCCTTGAACGCAGACCTCCAGCAAAAGTAAACCACCACAACCAATTATAAAACAGCTGACCTCTGAGGAGAGTTATCTGTTATGTATAAACACAGAGCGAATGGATATTTTAAAAAGATATTTTCACTTAGTTATGAGTACTATTTTCGCGGAATCCGCAGTGGGTCTTCAGAGCAAAAAAAGTGTTACACACAAAAGATCGAACCGCCCTGGAGGCTGGACAACAACGTATAGATGTATGTTATGCCAAAAAATAAAATTTCAAGAAAAGACAGGAAGTACACGGTGGCGCCTCTTGTGCTCAGGTTAGGTTATTTGTTGTAAACACTAATAACATGGATGAAAGAGTGAAAATTCGCTGATCACTAGCAACTTTTATCGTTTTTCATTTCCCTTTGAACAACAAAGGTGTGTGATAACAGGATGCGTAATGTATGCATTGCATTTGAAAGAAAAACACCGGAAATTTTATGAAACAGATTTATATACATGAATTCGATTAAATGAGTCAGTTTATGAACAGAAGTCACCTTTGAAGTGAAAACTAGCAAGGAATAGGAGATTAACCTTTTTTCAAATTATTTTTGCTCATATGCCGTATCGCCTTTTTGTTTGATTGTTTGATACGATATGACGCGCTTACATTATTCAAC
The DNA here is from genome assembly GCA_949752745.1 of Protula sp. h YS-2021. NCBI lineage: Eukaryota > Metazoa > Annelida > Polychaeta > Sabellida > Serpulidae > Protula > Protula sp. h YS-2021. Next base: position 12,953,507 of record OX457033.1, read on the forward strand.
TCTTCGAGCTTACGTTATTCCACTCTCCCTACCAACAATCCATGAAATATCACCCTTCCGTACCGCTCAACCCATGTGTAAAGCATATTTACAGAAAAGTCTTGTTTGCTCTCGTAATAATTTTTTTTCGGAATTATACATTTCGTTATAGAATTGTATCCCACTCAGTAAACATATAATATTAACAGTTTAAAGAGAAACTGAGTAGAAAATTTAGCGCATATCAATTATCATACAATCTAGCAACCATGTTGTATCTGAAAAAAATATCTGCATTTATTCAGAAGAATTTTGTCGGAATTCTGATCGTTTAATCATCGAACAACTTCCTTGGTGTTTTCCACCTCTTGATTCCGTTCTTTATCCAGCTCAATTTTAGAATTACCCTGAATATCATTTGGATAGCTATCTTGCAGTCGTAGCAATAAAATGCAATAATAACCTTATGACCCATATTGACTTTGGGAGGTTTGTTGACAAGGTCACATGCCCTCCTAAACATGCAAATAATATTCTTGCTCAGAACCAGGACACTTTTGTTCTGGAAAATACTGAATAGCCGGTCAGACAATTAGTAACTTCCTCTGGTATATATATGTGAACGCGAACCGCTTGGTCAACAACCGGATACCTCTTTACTTGAGAATGCACAGCCCAGTCCATCGAACAAATGCCACCCACGAGATTTAAATTAATGGGTCCTTTTATAGCAATAGAGTACTAATGTGTATTCTTCTTACGAGCTCTATTGTTTTCTGTCACTGAGACGTGATACGTCTATTGTGGCGTCATATGTGACAATAGGAGCCTCAGTCTGGCTCCTATTGTTCACAGTTTTGGGTGCTATTGTTTTGATAAATCAGCCGTGAAAGCCCCTATTGCTTAAGGGTTGACGTCACTGACATGACATCATATCCAGATCAGCCAATCAGAAAGTGAAATCACACCAAGGTCATTCCTGTTTATTATGCAAACACTTGGGTCACATGTGACGTCATGGGCGGGTCATCCAAACAGGGCCTGTGTTCATCCTTTAACTCATCATGAATGCAAACAGACAATGGTGCCTATTGTTATGTAATCAAAGAACGGTGATACTCAAGGCCATTCCTAGTCAGATACCTATTGTTCTAAATGTGAAGGGCGCCATTGTTTATGAGTCATACGTCAAGGGGTAACGTCATAAATAAGTCATCCAATCAGATCTTAAAGCTCCTAGTTCGAGTTACCTTTTATGTAAACACAGAGTAGTATAAAAGCTTAGATTGGCAATGCGTTTCCAATAACAAGTTATAAGGTTTCTATAAAACCAAAGTGTTTTGTGGAACGTTTGTGCTGGTGCTGCTTTACAAGGTAATAGTCAACTTTTGATTTTTTTACCTTGACTGTAACCGTCAAGGTCACCGAGGTACCTGTCATGTAACGTTTCGTAGGTCCAAAAAGTCGGAAATGATCTCAAAATAACTCCATCTGTAAACGTTATCGAGATAATAGTCAACTTTCGGTGTTTGATCTTGACCGTGACCGAAAAGGTCAAAATCACCGAGTTACTTGTTCTGTAACGCTGTTTAGGATCAAACATTATCTCAAGATATCTTTTGTAAGACAATAGACTACTTCCGGTTTTTGACCTTGACCGTTACCGAGATGGTCGAGATAACTGAGTAACCTGTTACTTAACGTTCTTTAGTCTTAAAGGGTTGAAAATCTCTAACCATTTTCGAGATAAGTCGGCTTGTCGTTTAAGGTACACGAATTCACGTAACCTTTGACCTTGAGCTTCAAGATCAAGTTTCAAGATAAAAGGCTACCTTCTACTGAACACTTTTTATGGCCATTTTCTGTGATTAAAAGGCGTTTTGAAAATTTTTTGGTCTCACTTTGATCTTGATTTTTCAAATTAAGGTCAACAATATTTGCGATTCTACCAAGATCTGATAATTAACTATGAGTGTACCAAATATAAAGCTCTGCTGACTCAGACGCTTGGATGAGTTTTCTGGAAACCATTTTATGGAAAAATAGCATTGACCTCAATTTGACCTTGATCTTGAGCGTTTAAGTCAACATTATTTTTGGATTTTACCTAGACTTTGTCACCCTGTACACGTGTGTTAAATTTTATTTTACTCTGACAAATACTTTAGTAGGAGTTTCCTGAAAGAAAGGAAAGAAAATAGGCAGAAACATCCAGAAAAATTCATGCCCAGTTATAAACGAAGCTTGCAAGTACAAACTAGCACTCTTTTGCTCTTTATTATTGACTTTATGTCCTTAAAAGTCATTGTAAATTGCAAAAAAATGAGATTTTTGATACGGTATTAGCCTTATAACACACAACGTTGCTTTCTTCCTGTGAGGATCGCAAATCAGCAAAACATGCTTTTATTACATTCATGGTAGACAGTGAGGTTTAAGACTTCATGAGAAGCAAGTAGTTTCAGTTTTTAAACTTAGTTTTGAGGCTTTCATGTGCATAACTTACTCTCTTACAGATAAATTAAATGAATATTAACTGAATGCTATCAGTTAAAATCGAAAATGGAATTTTAGGACATTGTGTAATCTTAAACCCGTCCACCCTTAAATGCCCAGTTTTCTTCCAGTTTCGATCCAATCAATTTTAAACATGGAACGATTGAATAGGGGGCTAGATACTAATGGAGCCATGCTTTGTCACACTGAGTCTTTTGAACATTCAATTCAAATAAAATTTATGGACAACTCATGTTGACTATTTTCCAGTTGGGGATTAAATGATAACATCATACGTTATTGGCAAAGTGAGGGGTTAGTGCTCTTTACCACCTACAAAATTAGGGGGCAGAAGAGGGGACAATGTGAGCAGGAGAGTTTGCCTAAAATCAATAGCTCATTTAGTCAATCAAGTCATTAGTCCATACCCTGAATAATCCGTACACTTTGCTACTACGGACAGGTTTTGTCAGCTCCAACGCTGTCAGGATTTATAAAGTTTTACTTATATTCATTAAAAGGACAGGATTTATAGGAATTGAACTGATTATACTCAATATTCTTGGCATCGGAAGGCAGTTGAATGCGGTAAATTGATGACATCAAACATTTCTGTGGCACGCAATGTCAGTTTTAGCTGTTGCTCTTTCTTTGCACAGTTTATCAGTTATTGATGCCAGTAATCTGTCATTGTTTCAATTGCTAGGCCACCACGTCTTAGAAACAGTTATTTATTTACTGGATATTGTAAATATTTTCAAAATTTACAAACATTTTACGAATAGCCACAAGTTGACCTGGAAAGCAAGCAACATCATTATAACGCCATATATTCAACAGTTTGTTTGATATACTTGTACCTACCTAACTTTTTTTTAAAAAGATGGTGACATTGATTTCAAGACATTGGGGTGTTTATAAGTTACTCTTTATAGAAAATAAGATAGGTCGATAGTTTTAGGTATGTGGTATTTTAGAACAAATATATCCGCATCGGAAACTTACATAATTCCAAACTAATTAAAAAACTAATTATTGATAAATGTTATTGTATATTAAATGATAAAATCTGGAAATACAATTTAAATATTAAGTTATTATCATTTTAAATTTATCAACATAAAATCTACACAAAATTTCTTAGATTAGGATAGTAATAAATAAATAAAATATATTGTATGAATTATTATTTGAAGTTGATACTGTGCACATCTGTTTACTAGAGCTTAAAAAATTGCATTTTACGTAAAATTGGCGATAACGACAATTTGATTTCTCAGAGCAAGCAAAGTTTTGATGAAGTAACAATATGGTAATCTATTATGTCACAGCAGAAATAATGCGGGTTTTGTTCCACCAATAAGTGAGAGTAAAATGTGCTTTTGTATGAGTAATTACATGACAAGATTTTTGTCAGGTGACACTTTATATGATGTAATAACAACAGCAGTTATATATTCCCAAACTTCTTTAGTAACTATAGCAGCTTTATGGAACTATGTATGCTGTAGTAACTATAGGTGCAATATGTAATTATGCATGTTATAGTTACTATAGCAGTTGTATGTAACTATACATACTGTAACAACTATTTCAGCTCTGCTGCAGTAACAATTTGAGAATTTTAACTTTTTCACAGGAACAGCAAAGTTTTCATTTCCTTGCACAGAATCACACACATAGAAATAAAAATTATTGTCGAATACGACCGTATATTATGCTTGTGTTGCCACATCTTTTATGTTTACTCAACCTAACCACGTTGGTGAGTACTTTGATAAAGTCTTCATTACTTAAGACGTTACTTCCAGTCAAATCTAATGCGAAATAGAGATCGAAAATACTTTCAAAAATAAATCCACCATGATTAAATGAATCAGAGCTGCCATGTAAAACCAGCACGCCTTCGGTATGAGCCAGTCGACATTCGTTGGGGAATTCCCTATCCATGCAGAAGCTGTTTCGGAAATTGTAGTTGCAAGGTAGTTCAAGCAATTGTGATGGGTTTTCATGGAAGTAATAGTTTAGTATATCTTGATCACCTAACATCAACGTTTTGCTAAAGAGATTTTCAGCGATAAACAAAATTTTGTCTCTCCAATCAGTCTGACGTAATCTTTCCAAATGCATCAGCGATACTCCTGCATTAAATCCGTATTTCATTGCCTTTGGAAGATTATGCCGCAGAGGCCTGTTGTGAAACCTAATTGGAACATATCCAGCTAGCTGGCTTTCCGTAAATTTTGAGAACTCGCCCCACAACATTGTGATTGGACCCATTATAAGGCAATCAATATCTAAATATATCACACGATCAAGATGCGCTAGCGCCCATGGGAGATAGAAACGTTGTGATGAACAGGGTCTAAACAAACTAAACATTTCATGCTCGTTGCCATTGCTGTCATGAATTCTTGAATTCTCCGGATAAAAAGGGTCATAGAATGTGTAAAAGGCCGTATATTTCGCGTTTTTACGCCACTTGTGAAATGCCTTTCCTATCATATACCTATCAAACATAGTTGAGAAGATGTGAAAATGTAGAAGGGTTTGATAGTTGTGATATAATGCGGATTTCAACATCACAATTGCTGTGCTAACGTGTCCTCTTTCATGTTGTTGCCCCGAGCAACAAGCAAAGGCTATGTGAATGACAGGCTGCTTTAATTCTCTTTCCTTGTAATCATCAAAATCTTGTATATATAAAAGCAGTTTGTTGTTCCCCGTTGTATTGATTAAATTTGAATAATGTAACAACGCAGCTTTTTCATGTTCAATAATCACTTTATATGCTCCACCAAGAGATTGTACTTGAAGATATTCCTTAAATATTTCGGTTTCCGATTCATAACTAGTTTGCAGTTGATCTTGTTTAAAAATAATATCCATGGCAGTTGTCTTGCTTGCACTTGCATCATAAATTATGATAGACTGTGCTGTTTCCAACTCATGCGTTTGTAACAGACGCCTGTAAATCCACAAAATAAAAAAGACCGTAATACAGAACAGGACATTTGTCGACTTAACGGGTAAAGCAGCGTAAACTTTCCGTTTAAGAAAGACAAGTCTTTGAATTCGCAACATTAAAATTCTTTAAAATGCACAAGTAAAGAAGATAAAATATCCACTTGTAATCTGTAATAAAATTGGTGGTGCATTTGAGCATTGTGCTGGATGTATAAAGCGGGAATCTCTTTGTTGTGAGCTGATCGGAAATCAATTAATAAATGTACCCGTCTCTTATATTTGCGACTGTTGATATATATTTATATCGTATTGATTTTCCATATTTAAATAAATGATTTGATTAATGTTTGATCAATTTGGCAATTTGTTTTGGTATACGACACGAATAGCATTGAAAATGAACGCCAAGAAAGCTTTTGAAATAATATGGGAATAATACATACAGTTAATAAATAAATAATAATACTAATAATACAGAACACAAGAAGCTGATTCTAGTTCTCCGCCTTGGTTTTGTCACAAAATATTATTTTCTTTTCAGTCAAGTGAGAGAACCCATTTAAAGAGAAGTGTAAACTAGCAACAAGAATAGAAAATCGGGATGGCAAAATATATGTAACTCTCAGTCCAAACTGCAACTTTGTACGTAAGCTGTAAAATACTAAGAATAATAAGTGGAGTTATCATTTTCCTTCCTTCCCCTATCCTTTAAGTACATTGAGTACATTTTTGGACTCAACCATGCTGGCTACACTTTTGATGTACTCGCGTTTTACCAAATTTTACCAATGAAAAAATCTGAAGTCACGGTAATATGACTCTTTATGGCACTGTTGTTTATTTTTGAGATCTATCAATTTTGGCTCATTTTTTAATACAACAGAACTGTACATCTACATGTTTTCACTACATACATTGCACAGGCTGGATCTTATAATGCGTATTACTAAGTATAGATTAAGTGTAAGTTCGAAACGACGAAGGATAATTAAGGTTAAAGTACGCTAAAAGTGTAAAATGGTTGAGAAATAAAACAGTACTTTTCAATTATAACTTGGTATTGCAATCAAATCTAAACATAAGCTTTTGCAGAAATTGAGTGTTATCGCAATATTTATTGTGTTCCTTATGTATTCATATCACAGGCCAAGTTGAAGTACACTTTCATTTTTAAGAAAGCTAAAAGACTAACCTGCACCATATTTAGCATACAAATTCAATTTTTTCTTCAAGAAACAGGTAGTATCGCGATGTCCAGGCATTGATATATGTTTCGTTTTTCACGTAGCAAAAGTGAGAAAGGCAGAGAGAACGATGTATTTAATCCGAGATATGGTAAGAATTAATGCATGGCTCAGTTTTAACTAACGATTAATCGATAGCTGCGAGTAGACTGCAAAGGAATTTTTGCTTTGATATTTAATGTTAGAATATAAACGATCACGGCTAATTCCTTCTGAGCCCAGTGAAGCTTTTCTGTTAGAAATACCTCTTTTTTGCATTTTTGGGTTTTATGCCTTTGAAAAAATCATATAATCAACTAATGATGAAAATAGAAATATAGTATTTTAGCAAAAGTATGCAAATTAACACTAATACAGTTTCATGTTCAGTTTTAAATTCTACTGAACAATCTAAAATTGGATACTTTTAAATTGTTATTATAAAATAACTGAAAAATGATATTATATCGGAGAAAGATTATATTTTGGATTTTTGCTAGTTTTCTTGTATGCTACTCAATATTGACGTATCACAATTATAAATACTTTTACATTTTAAAGCTTAGCATGAAAATAGAGCACTTGTCTTCAAGTAATATTTTCAGGATGTATTCTCATTTTTATGGGGATATACAGGTTTGATTATGTTTTATTTCATAATTAATAGCAAGGGCATATAAAAAAACTAACTTAACCTAACAAACGTTTAACATTTATTTAAATTTGATTTTTTACTCTAAAAATAGTATTCTGTATGTCAAAACAAATACCTGATGCATGTGAAAGCTTTCAAGAATCATCTGTACATTCCTGGTGTATTTCAGAATATCTGAAAATATATAAAAACACAACGCTTTTTTTATCCTTTGCCAAAATCCAAATCCTTCCGATGTCCAAAGTACACCTTATTTCAACACTTTTCTAACACCTAACACTTGACTAATTTTTGTAAAATGTTTCGCACCAATTTGAAACTGGTGTATATTTTGAGCAACAAGACACTATTCTGAATTTTAAGGTTTTAAGTAAACACAACAGCAAAAGTAAACTAAACAAAATTGACTTAATGTGTATTAAATACAGTGTTTTGATTGCTAGGGTTGTGTGAGTTTGTGCGAGTTTTAAGCTTGCACAAACTTTAAGTTCTAAGTCTTTAAAGGAAAAGTTTATCTAAAAAGTGTAAATGACATAGTTAAGAAATTTACTTCTGAAAATTTTGATAACTGATAACGTAATTTGTTGCTGCTACACAACTGACAATTACGGATCTCAGTCATTCTTACTTAAATGTTATTTCTTAAAAAATAAACTTCCAGCTTGTCTTAGTAACATATAAGCATGTGAATAATCCCTGTTATTGCTGAAAATTGACACAATAGATATTTTATACAACTAAATAGTTTCTTTGGTTCCTTTATGTACTATTACTTTGTTGATATCCTGTAACCAAAAGTGCTGATGATGTGGCAACTGGAATATGTGGCGAGGAATAGTTTCAGCTTTGGTGCCAATTAACGATTTTATTTTATGTGTTTTGGCTCATTTTTTCACTTAAAATTTTGTTCGCTAGTTCATGGAATGTGTAGTTGCATAAAGATTTTGAAAGTGCGTTTATCCATCTGTCTCTTATGTGCGTCTACAGTATTGCTTTCTTTCCATATCTGGATATAATATTAAAATTATTACTCTCGGCTTCCAGAAGAATGGAAATCTGACAAATACGAGAGGAGAGATATGTAACTTTTCTGCCCGTGATACTTGCATTTTCACCATAGAGTTGTCTCATGCGAATCTAACAGTAACAAAGTATGTGCAGGTTGCAGAGACTTCAGAGAAATGACAGTTTATTAAATTATTCTTATCTCGCGATTAAAAATTCCACAAGAACCTTTGGCTCTTATCCAATGCTTGAATTGTAATTTCAAACCGCTATTCCTGACAGCATCCCATGCTTGGCATATTGTCAAACCCCTGTTAGTGCTTTTAGTATCAACTGAAATTATGTCATTCTTGTTCATATTCATATAACATATAAAATGTGAGGAATTTATAGCAGAATTTAGAAATTACCATCTGGTAGGAGGAGCACTATAATACAAAATATCTACGTGTGTGCATAGTAAACTTTAAGGTGTTTCAGCTGTTTTATACATGCGTCGAAGCACCCCAACCGCTGGTTTTGTGCATGGGTAGAGAGTGACCATTTTAATAATATGCCAGACTTAATTTCGTTTGTCTCATTGAAATGTCAAACATTCTCTTTATACGTTGATTTGCGATAAGCAACACAACCATTTGAATCTGATGGTGGTATAAGTAAGATCTCAAAATGTTTTTCTCGGGCGAAGCCCCTCTATTAATCGCATACTCTCAAAAACAGTTTGCTATCCTATACTTATACAACACAAGAACCCAGGAAAGCAGTATACGATTCTATAGATACTTTAATGTGATGTGAAATATTTATAGACACTCATTCAGGTATATTTGCATATTGTTACAGGAGCATGTGAATTCTTCGTTAGTGGTACCGTGCCCCTTCAGTAAACGTCCTAATACAAGTTCAGTAGGTTTGTACAAAGGTGTCTATCACTTTTTAGTTAATCCACAAAGGAAGACACAAGTTGCATACTTTTTAAACGCCTACCTGGATGACCGATTGACAACAAGCGACCATTATACTGTTAGAACGATATCAACCGCAAATTTTGATTTGAGGAAATCTGGTATTTATGCGTCGTTCTGGTACTTAAATGAAGAGATTAGCACAGTTGTCAAATGTGAAGTAATATATGGACCGGGACCCGTAGGCGTAAACGCTTGGTATTACGGGTTTAAACGCTATAACCTTAAATGTTTGGTACCAAGAAACATTATGCATATACCACCAAATAAGATGTCGTTGTCCGTATCCAAGTGTACTATGCCTACAAATTTCATTGATGTTATTGTGCCAAAACAGAGGGAAGCAAGTGAACAATTAATAATTGGAATCTGTATGCAAAGTTTGTATGGCAATTTTACTATGAATTTCGCTTTAAAATTTGTAAATTGGATAGAGGCATTGCTGTTGTATGGAGTATCAGAAATTACAGTTAATTTGAACAACTTTACAAACAACGAATTTGGAAGAAAGGTTTTCAGGTACTATCAGCAAAAACTAATCCTTAAAATAACTGAATACCCGGATGTAGTACCCGAAGGCATAACACTGAGAGAACAGCGCGCAGGAAGGGTACAGTCTTTTATACAATTACCTTTCTTCGATTGCTTCTTCAGAAACATGCAAAGATACTGGTATTTTCTCCCCATCGATAGTGATGAAATCTTTGTTCTTAAAGACCGATTTAAAACATATCAAGAATATTTAAAACATGTTTTTCATCGCGATCCAAAGGCCAAAAACAGCATCTTTTTAACAGCCTCTGTAGCTGGGTATTATTTACACTATAAACCAGTCAACATAACCATTCCTGAATATTTACCATTTTTTCGTTACAGTAAACGGGATAAAATTCACTATGAGAGCCATAAAAGTCATAAAAAGTCGTTTCAAAACCCCCGTATGTGTTTATTTGCTGGATATCATGGGTGCACACTTCTCCATCACGCTACAGGCTTAAAGCGCCCACTTGGTTATGAGAGGCGCATTCTTCCATCAGATGAAATATTACTTCACCATTACCGAAACAGATGCAAGAAAGGAAGCAAATGTCTTCCATCTGAAAATGCAATTGTCGATGAATCCTTTCGTAATAGTATAGGTTCTAGGCTGCAAAACAGGGTTGTCAATGTTTTGAGTGAAATAGGATATTTTAAACACCAGTAGTATCACAGGATCGAATGAAAGTGGAAGCAAATAAATAATTCTCTATTCATGAATGTGTTATTGTTTAAATTGTAAGTTTGAATGATACTGAAGAATGAATGTTCTTTCCATTGTTGACGTTAATTCATACTAAAGTCCCTATGCCCTTTAACGTGCTGACGCTAATTTAAGCTGAAAATTCTATGTTCTTTAAGCTGCTGACGTTAATTTATATTGACGATATTGATGTTTAATCTGATTTTGTCTATGCACTTATAAGCATTATAAGCAAGGAGCTTCACAATGTTGGTTATACTTTTCAGTTAAATGATAAATAATATTTTATATTGTTCTATTGTGAAAAGTTAATTGCATGAATGTTTTTAACCAGTGAGAAACGCGATCTAATTACATTTTGACAAAAATTGATATTTTTTGGTAATGTATATTTAAACAACCCAAATGTCACTCTTCCCTTTCTCGAGCATTTTTAAACACATAAACGGTTTTCAGGGATTTGTTTAGCAGGTTATTATTTCACTAAGCAAATTTGTTTAGTAGGTTTTTATTTCCCTAAGCAGAATTGTTTCGGTAGCCTAATTCCGATTTTTTCTTTATGTCTTCTATTATGTGGGCAAAAACGCTTGGTATTACGGATTTAAAAGCTATAACCTTAGCTTGTACGTTGTCCGTATCCAAATGTTCTTTGTCAACACATCTCACCGATGTTTTTGTACCAAAGGTAAAGGAAGTAAGTTAACCATTTTTTCTACATGTTTTACGATGTGGACAATTTTTTCTTAAACCTACTGGTAAGTATACACAAAAGTGCTACTCCTATGGTTATCGATCCATTGCTTTGCAATATAAGAGGAATGTTGCTGAAAAGATCCTTTATTTAGCTTTTTCTGTTAAGAAATTTAAACAAAATTGCTCAAGATATTTTGCAAGTGGCCAGCTGGAAGATAAACTCAAAATTAACCTCTCTTTATGGTCCGATTGCCTTATATTTTAACAAAAAATATTGTTCATAAGGCTCTCCAACAAATTTGAGTGCAAGATCATTTGATCAAAATTGGATATGAGAGGTAAAGTTAATCTAAATACAGAAAATATTCTCTCTCTTGCGGACATGGTATAATTAATTGGCACTTTCACAGGAGTTTTCTGCAAGAAATAATTTTTCAAATTTATATTTTTTTGTCAAACTTAGCAGGAATATTATTGACCTGGATTATATTCCTCTAAAATAGTATTTTTCATCATATGACACCACTTTCTTGCTGTCTCCGATTTTGATGAAGCTTGGAAAAGAGGTAAGGTATTACCCAGGCAATCAGGTTTTCATGCAATGTTGATCAAATTTTGGATACAATTAGTTTCTAGGTATAAGAGCATCTGCTATTTTTGTGTTTTTTTATCTTTTGCCTTCCTTTGGATTAGTTGTCCGGTTTGCATCAGATCTGAGATGTGGTTGAACAGATTTTACAATTTTGACCTCTGCAGATATCCGTTGTGTTTTAGTGGAATACTGGACAGTTTGAACCCAAATACCAGATTAACCCCAAAATCCTTCACATTCTACTGTTATGGGCTGGTTGCTTTGTAGTGTTAAATTAATACTCACTGGAAGGTTTTCTGACAAAATTCCGTTCTGTTATGTGATTTAACCCTTTTTGGTAAATTGTTTTACGTAAAATAGCAAAACTTCATCCAAATACAGGAACTGCTGCTCCAGAATTACGCGTTCAATTTTTTTGATGAGAAATGTTCCCCAAGTGTTCATATACCAAGACTGTATTTGCAACTTGGATCAAATTGACTGAAATTTAGTCAGATATCCGCACAATTGCAGGTAAGTACAAAAATACTGTTCCTCTAACTAACATAGTTCAATAGCTTTAAAGTTAAGTGGCAATATTAAACCAAATTGAACTCGACCAACCTTGTATGGCATATTTTTGGGATTTTTTAAAAAGAAATATAGTAAGAAGAGCAATTTTAAAAGTTAAAAGTATTACGTGAGCGGTGAGAGATAATCTAGTAGAGTTCCCTTCCCAATATGCACATAAAAGTCCCCCGTCTTTTGAAATGGTAACAAGATTGGCTAACAGTAAATCTAAAATGTATTCAAACCCAAGGGCACGGGTGCTTGATTGCTGCTGAATTCACACATGTGAAAGATTGGTTGGGTATGCGTCACCCACCAAACTCGGATTTTGATTAATTTTAATGACCATTGGGAACTATATAAGTTTCAAAATAAAATAAAATAACATATTTGTTTCCAAAGTAACACAGATGTAAATGCAAAAAAATTTTATTGAACCGTTGTAAAAATATGGATTTAATTGCTAAGAGTAATGAAAAGGTCAAGGCTGCAAAAAGTATCTCCACCTTAATAGATAACATATTTACTTCCGAAAATTACCAGTATTTGCTGTGTATGAGTACACCGAAATCCCGGGATCGGATCAAACCGGCAATCAGACCGACCCACAAATAGGATCACTTTTCACCAGAACCAAAATTCTGCCATTTTATTTCTATTGTTCAGGAATCTCGCAAATTGAACAGCCCCCAAAGGCCACTTTCACCAATCCCAGTCATTTTTAATCCCGGGAAATAGGCCAGTCAGAGAACAAACAAAACAGGTGTGTGCTGAAAGAGCAACATTCTGTGAGTCATGATAGGAGGGAATGTCATTTTGCTTTCATTGAGGCACGATGCTTTCAAATGAGGTAGAAATTAGAACATGTTACGTACCTAAAAATTTGTCTGAACAGAAAGACGCAATGTAGTGTTTTAACACAGAACTACATCTCCAGTTTTAGTAAGCACTTTTGAACTACCTTAAAATTCACCTTTCAACACTTGACATCGTCTGGACAAAAATACCCCGATTCCCAACCATTTTTTATACATTGTAGATAAATTCTTCAATCTGTAATTTTATTAAACATATTATTATTAAAATATTAAGTAAAAGTGGACAAAGTAGATTTTTAATTAATAAATAATGAGCCACCAACTGGCAATCAAGGTACTGTAAAACAAGAAAAGCACTGAATAAAGGTACAAAGTAATTTCGATTAAAATGTGACATTAATGCTCCATTGCTTCCGAGTCTGTTTTGTGTGAGATTTTTTTGTGGTTTTGATAGATCATTATCAACTGGTAGTCGTATTCAGATATATTTTGTATTAATAACAAAACTCATTAAAATGAAAAACTGTGTATTATTATTGAGTCTATCTACAATATTTGTTATTATTATAAATAATTATGCAGTCGTATAGCAACAAAAATTTCTAGATCCTCGAAAATAGGATCACCACGGAAATCAAACCACTTTCTATCGGGCGTAAGGATGGTGAGATTTCAGGCGCTCTTGTGTATAAGAGTTAAAACGGAGTGTTGTGAAGTAAAGAAAGAAATATAAGTAAACCTAATTTAAAATTATTTCTCAGTGAAGTAAAAAAGTTTATTTAACAGACTGTCATGTATTGATACTAATGAAGCTTATAATAACTTTGTTAATAATATATGCACCTGGTAGAACAAAGATTCAATTTTTTGGTTAACAAAAGGTTTAATTAATGTGTGCAGAAAATTGCTATAATTATGAAAAAAATAAAAAAAGAATGAAATCTGTAAAAACAAGTACAATTTGTATCGGAACAAAATTACAAGCATTCTTACAAGCACAGAGTATAATATTTCAGTAACTTATTACAAATTCAAAAAGCAACATAAAAATAGAACTTGAAAAGGGATAAACAAATGCATCAGTGGAACTAAATCTTATATATATATAATATATATATATATATATATATATATATATATATATATATATATATATATAATATATATATATAATATATATATATATTATTGTAGTAATAAGACTTCACAAATCAAAAAAAAACATTGCAAACGTTTAGTGATTTTTATGAATGATTTTATAAAGTGATTTGAAGCAACATGATTTGAAGCAACTTGATTTGAAGTCTGTCTTTTCTCATTTAAAGCAGCAACATTTTATTTAAGTTCTGATTTTACGAGGGCTTCAGATCTCATGTGGAAGGCTACAAATATGAACATAAGAGCCTTAAATGTAAACGTAGGGCCTCAAATCGCATTATGAAGACAAAACACAATAATATTGTAATTACTATTATCAACATATGTGAGACGCTTAGTTTGAGCAATTTAATCAAACAATGTTTTATTCAATTAAAAAATATCATGATTGCTATTTTAATAATATGCATTTTTGTCTGCATTTCGGCTGACCTTTTCAAAAATACATTCAAAGATGCATTTTACCTGACAAATGTATAATTTCGTGAATGTTTGACACCAGTAGAACGTTTGCTAATTTCTATTGAACATTTTAATGCTCTTTTCACGCATCGGTTTAAGCAGTTTGAGTTAAGCCAAGCTGCTTTAAGACATCCCTGTTCATACAGTGCTTTAGGCAGAATTTACCTATCACTGCCAAGTAAGAACATAGGAAAATGCAAGCCCCCACCCACCCATTACTCTTTCTTTTGTTTGTTTGTTTGTTTGTTTGTTTGTCTGTCTGTTTGTCTGTTTTTGTTATTTACTTATTTTCGGTTTTTGTGGTTTTATTTTTTGTGTATAACCGCTGCTGTCTAACAGCCAGTCTCTAGGACGGTTTGGTCTGTTATGCATAACACCTTTTACTCCCCATGCCCAAAGTTTAAATTAGCACTCATAAAAGAGAGAACTACTTGCTAAAATGTCCATCAGCTCTGCATTTTTACATAAAAGATGTCAGGTGCTTTATAATCTGTTGATAATGGGTACTTGTAATCGTGGCGAAATAGTTTTACACCATTTGAAAATTTTAGAAAATTCGTTCAATTGTTGCTCCTTTTCAAAAAAAGTGTAAGACCGAATTTTTAAAAAAAAAGAGAAAATACAAAATAATTCAAAACAATTCCCTTCAAAAACAAATGGCAAAAGGCAACAAAACATATTGTTTTTTTTCGCAAGCATATTAAAAAGGAAGTTCTTTCATTCAGTAAAATAAGAATAAAAGAAAAGTAGATATATTTTTTGTTTGAGTCAGAAAAGGATTTTATTATTTTAATTTTTGCTTGAAAGCAGCAAAGCGTTCTGAAACCCGTTTAAATCTGATGCCTGTACATGAAGCGTTTTAACTTGGTTTAACTAAACTTGCTTGGCTTAGCTAAAGCTGCGTTTTTCTTCATTAGATAGCAGCAGATTCATTAGATAGCAGTAGATTTAAGCAGATTTAGTTAAACTAAACCTGTTTAAGCCGTTGTGTGAAAAAAGCATAAGAATTTCAAAGCTCTTTGACAACTTCGCTTTGTATTTCGTAATAAACCTTAACATGATAAAAATAATTTTTCACAATGCTTTGTACAAATGAAGTACCTTCAACCACGTTCGCATATGCAAGTCTATGACGAAAGCAAATGACATTCATACTTAAACTGAATTACTTGGATGAGTTAACAGGGTGCATCACCTCGTGCCACCTCCCAACTGTTGCAAAATTGCATATTTTTGCTTTTTTGCATGAATACTCAATGTCATGTTATCTGAAAATGCATTTTCGGTCGTTTTTTCTTTCTTTCTTTCTTTCTTTGTTCTTTTGTCTTTTTGTTTTTTTTTTTTTGTTTTTTATTTGTTTTGTTTTAGTTTTTGTTTTGTTTGCTTGTCATGTTTGTTTGTTTGTTGTTGTTTTTTTCTTGAGACCCGCCTTTATCATCTGAAGCCCAGGTTTTCCATTTGAAACGTAAAAGAACGCAAAAATTTGGTATGCCCATTTCTGTTAATATAGCACATATTAATAACAGTGA
Organism: Protula sp. h YS-2021; assembly: GCA_949752745.1. NCBI lineage: Eukaryota > Metazoa > Annelida > Polychaeta > Sabellida > Serpulidae > Protula > Protula sp. h YS-2021. Next base: position 12,969,838 of record OX457033.1, read on the forward strand.
TAAATATTTGGCACTTAGCATTTTGAAATTCAGCATTTAGCATTTAATAGTTGGCATTTAACATTCCGGATTTGTTTATTTATCGTCAAGTGCAGTTTTTTCCCAGCATACACCGCTGCCTCCAGAAATTTTATGTCATAACCATCGCAAGGTCTAATATTGCATTCTATTCACCGCTGTGCTGCAAACAGCCAGTTCAATGTTAAACCTCAGTCATTCTCTTCATTGGCTGCAACCAGTGCAGACCTGAAAATTTCCATGAAAACATTCAATCTTCAAACATCTGTTTAGTGTTGAGTCATCCAAAGAAGTAAAGAGATTAAAGGTAATTTTTTTTTATCATTGAAACAACATGGCAAATTCTGATCAATTCGAACTGGATGCAAATGAAGAAATTGTCAGTAATGTGGACGAAAATCGAGAAAGCAAATCTGTAAAATCTAGCAAAACAAATCAGGCTAAAACAGGCCAAATGACACCTGTAAGTCAATCGGCAAATGAGACAAGCCAAACGGCAAATGCAGGTAAATCGGCATCAAAAAAAGGGCAAGAAAAGAAAGCATAAAAAGTCCTTGAATTCCAAAACATCGAAGAGAAAATATAAATTTCCCTCCTCATCTTCGTCTTCAGACACCCCAAGTTCTAGTAGCTCATGCAGTAACTCGTCTTCAGATCAGATTCAGACTCTGAACTTTCAGAACTCTTTAAACAGCCTAAAAAGGCGTATTCCATGTTTAATCCTCTTGAGGTGAAATCGAGCTTAAATTAGACAAAAATTTTGAGTCCTTCCTTTCTAAATATTTTTCTAATTATTTGGACGACGAGACCTTGGCCAAGGGTAAGAAAAATTGCCCATTGATTAGTCATAACAGCATGTCTGTCCTTAAATTGGATGATGATTGGCTGAAATTGTTTGAGGACGATAAAAGAAATGTGCCTATGATAACGTCTGATAGGAACATGATGCGCAATCAGGGCGCGTTATTCCGAACAATGGCTCCCCTAGCTCAAATTTGGCGAAGTTTTGACGTCATTAAAAAGGGGAAATAGAGCTTGATTCTCTAAGTGTCGATGATTTGTTCAAATTAACATAAAAAACTGTCATCTGTTTGAGACAGTTGAATATCCAAATTAATTTCTTTAGACGAATGCCATTAGTTGCAAAAATCATTGGGAACTCAAAGAAAGCCCAGAAGATATTGGTTCGAAATGCGGAAAAATTAGATGGTATAGACCAAATCTTGGGCCGGAAATTTCAAAAAGTGCTTGCAAAGGCAATTAAAAAGAAAAAGCACAATCGTGAGCTCTTTTAGTTTCACAGAAGAAAGCTCTTTCAGTTTCACAGAAAGTAAATTTCCCTCCCTTTCGTAAGCTTAAAGCTTAAATCTTGCAGATTCTTCACTGGTTATTTTTGTGATATAAGTGCAGGGTACTTTTAGTAAAAACAGACGTTTTAAAAGAAATTTATTTTTTAAGTTGTATATTTTGGGTAATGTATCAAACCTATTGACATCTAATCATCACATAAATACAGTGGATGCATAATGGGATTATACTCAATAGATCTGTTGGCATCGACTTCTGTGATACTGATAAACAACATGCATATGAATACGAATACCAGTAGCCGGCCATTGGAGTTTAGGGTATATGGACACACACTTGCCATACCTCATAATATAGGTCAGCCAATTACAACCCGTATAACCAGCCGCACCCACACCACACCCGCCAGAAGGCCAAAAAACAATAACATTGTACTAAATCATATCGACGTTATCTAAGCCACGACTTAGGTGATTTCCACACAAATCAGCCGTGAATACGCAAAATCTAGTACAACTGACAACGGGAAAATGTCATAGTTAAAGGAATATCGCAATCGCAACAGTCAATGCGAGATCGCTTCTCTCAAATCTAGACATTATAAAGCAGGTTTTTTACGACGATAAGTCCCTACAAATTCTAGCCATCACAGAGACCTGGCTAAAGGAGGGCGACATATATGAAAAACACGAACTATGCCCTGCGGGATACACAATACTCCGGGTAGACCGTACTGGTCGACCAGGGGGTGGGGTTGCTGTTCTTTGCAATGAGCAGCATAAGCCCGTATTAACTAGCACTAATCTACAGTCTATCTTCGAACATGCAATGATATCCCTATCTACCTCCACACTACCTACACTTGGTTGTCGTTTATCGTCCGCCATCGACATCTCTATGTTTGTTCTTAGAGGAATTTACTGCTTTTTTGGAGGATATCACGCTAGTGGGTTCACCAATTACTGGAGATTTTAACCTTCACTGGGACAATAACAGAAACAGCTATACGCAAAAGTTTAGCGATCTGTTAAGTGCTTTTGGATTACAACAGCACGTAGATAAACCAACGCATGTTACAGGTCATGCAATGGATCTTTTCATCACCCGGAATCGAGATGAGCTTAACATAAACAACATTAAAATAGGTGCACTTATTTCAGATCATTTTCTGATTAGTTGCGAGGTATTAATGCCCATTCCGGACCCTCAGAGAAGGGAGATATGATAGTGAAAACTAGATATCATTGATATCGACTCATTTAAGCATGACCTATCTTTGACTAATATAGTGACGAATTACCAAAACATGACCTTGGACGAGCGGTCGTTGCCATATAGCGACGATCTTAAACAACTTTTAGACAAGCATGCACCGATTGTAAAACGTCTCGCTAGGATAGAGAAACGGGAACCATGGTACAATGAAGCTGTACTACAGGCAAAACGCATAGCTCGGGCGAAAGAACGTCTGTATCGTAAAACCGGTAACATGAGTGAATGGCAGCAGAAATGAATAGAAAAACATATCCAGGGCTGAAAAATTCAAATATTACCAAAATCTTATAGTGAAGAAAACAGGCAACTCTCGTGAACTTTACTGCTGTATTAATAAGGTCGTGAATAGGAAACAAGTTAACCCACTGCCCGAGCACAAATCCGCGTCTGCACTCGCTCAACAATACAGTGGGTTTTCTTACAGCTAAGGTTGATCGCATACGAGCTTCCTTTACTGTGGGCATAGCCGGTGCCTTCGAATTCGATTCAGCCCTAGCTGCTCCGCCAATGCAAAACTACGACGAGCTTACGACAGATGAGGTAAAAGCGCTTCTATTAAAATCCGGAAATAAATACTGCAAACTCGATCCATTGCCTACACAACTAATTAAACGTTGTGTAGATGATCTCACACCAGTTGTTACGAGAATAATTAATCTGTCTCTGCAGTCTGGATACGCGCCACCTATTTATAAGAAAGCAATTGTGAAGCCTCTGCTTAAGAAACCGTCATTGGACCGGGTGCTCAAAAACTACAGACCCTTCTCGAATTTACCCTACATTAGCAAGGTGATTGAGGATGCAGTAGGGCTTCAAATAACGAAACACTTAGACACAAATGTCTTACACGAAAAATTCCAATCGGCGAATCGAGCAAGACACAGCAACGAAAGTACTCTTATTTCTGTGTTCAAAAGTATCTATATGGCCTTGGATAGCAATGAGATTGTACTTATGTCCTTACTAGACCTTTCAGCGGCATTTGATAATGTGGACCATCAGATTTTACTTCACAGACTAGAACATACCCTAAAGATTCAGGGTGTCGCCTTGGAATGGTTTAAATCATATCTGTCTGGTCGTGGTATGGAAGCCAAAGTCGCCTCGGAATATTCCGAGCCAGTGAGTCTTGACTGTTCGGTTCCACAGGGAAGCAAACTTGGCCCCAGACTGTATAGTGACTATACGATGCCTCTTGGCCAACTAATCAGATTTTTATTGCTTATATTTCATTGCTACGCGGATGACACACAACTATTGAAAATTTCATCACTCATGCGCGAACACCAACTCAGCGCTAGGCAACTTTTAGAGACATCCATAACATCTATAAAAAAATGGATGTTTCGAAATAAGCTAAAATTGAATCCTAAAAAACTAAGTTTTTAGTTTTGTCAAGCCCCCTTAACCAAAACAAATTTGTGACCGACGCTCTATCTGAAAAACGAAACTATTTAAAGATCGGATGTGGTAAAAAACTTAGGCGTATTAATGGACTCCACTTTAAGTATGGACGCTCACGTAAATGACATTCGCAAGAGTTGTTAATATTACTTGTCTTGGATACGCAGGGTCAGACGATCACTCACCATCGAGACCGCAAGGCTGATAGTTCAAGCGTTAGTAATATCTGGGCTTGATTTTTGCAACGGTCTGTTAACAGCGCTTTCTAAATACCTGTTGCATGAGTTACAAATGGTGATGAATGACGCTGCCCGTGTTTTAGTGAATCAGAGACGTGATTCAAGTGAGTATCACGAACATCCTCCAAAATTTGCATTGGTTACCCATCAAGGAAAGAGCTGATTTCAAAGTGCTAACACTTGTTTTTAAATCGCGACATGGCATGGCACCTAATTATATATCGGATTTGCTGATGTGGTATCAACCAGCTCGCAACCTGCGTTCTAGAGACCAGCTCCTACTCAAATGCCAGAGAACACGTAACAGATACGGTGATAGAGCGTTTTCCGCCATCGATCTCAAACTGTGGAATAAGTTGCCACTGCATATTAGGAGTTTCTCCACCTTGAGAGAATTTAAGCGTACCCTCAAAACGCATCTTTTTATTTTGTGCTATGGTGGTAATTAATATAACATTACATTTACTTTATGCTGTATGTCAGTATTACAATGGGTCTGTGTTCATCTTTGTCAGTGGTATGTATTTAAAGCTATTTCAAATTGCATCTTTAGTATTGTCAGTATTACATTGTGTCTGTGTTCAACTCTGTCAGTATTATATATTTAAAGTTATTTTAAATCTGCACCTTTAGTATTGGCAGTATTACATTGTATCTGTGCTCATCTTTGTTAGTATTATATATTTAATCTATTTTAAATTTGCTCTTAGTCAGCATTAGTATTGTAGAATTACTCTTTTCATGCCGTTTTTTCTTTACGTTGCTTTAACCTTATTGTGCGCTTAGTTGCTAGTTCTTAATGAGCGCAATATAAAAGACTCTGATGTTAGCCGTTTTGTTTGCATTAGTCACGGCTAGTAGATCGTCAGATCTCACACTAGTTGAGACCACTTTTATGACTGATATGGGTGATAAAGTGGTGTTTCAGGTAAAGAATTTAGATAAAACAAGAAAAGTTGGCCAAAAACCCCGGAAAGTCACAATTTTTGGCTTACCTGAAGAACAAGAATTAAACCCTGTAAGTTGTTTACATTTATGTTTACATTTATACATTAACATTTATACATAGAGTGAACGAGTCATTTGGGGAAAAACGACTGTTAGATAAAGGAGGTACAGTGTGATAACTTCCCACCTCTGTTGGCACCCACCCAGTTTTATTGCTTTTTCATTCTGTTTTGTTACGCGCTCCTAACCGTTTTTTTTTTTTTTTTTACAGTATTATATTAAGCGTGGACGTTATTTGTTATTAACCCAAAAATATAGGGGGTGTGTCGGGGTCGGAGTATGATTTTGTATCGTTACAAAAGTGTGGATCAGTGACTAAGTTTTAGAAGTGACTATTTTCGTGCGCATGAGTCTTTTTACAAAGCAGATATATATATATATATATATATATATATATATATATATATATATATATATATATATATATATATATATATATATATATATATATATATATGGCTATTTACAACACAGCGGTGAAGAGAAAGCATTTTTAGACCTTACTTATAAAATCATAACTTCATTGCGGGCCCTGCGGGCCGAGGTTACAAAATTCGTAACGAATAACACCAAAATCAACAGCTTGAAATATGAACAATAAATTTGACGCGTAAGAGTCCTTCATGCATGAAAATGCTCAGTTTTTTACTGTTGTTACTATTACTAACTGGAATATGTTTTCAGTAATTTTAATATTGATTCTTTAGTGCAGTGTCTGAGTTCATTAAATTTGTGTGAGCGATAATTGGTAGTATTGTGGAACACCTGGTTTGGTCGCATTTTGAAACTACGTACTCACCAGTATACAAGTAGGAGACCCGAAACCAATGAGGACATTAGAATGAGAAATGTGACCTGGATGGATCAAAACCTACTTTACTCCTTTTTCTATTATGTTTAGTTAGCAACCAATACTTGAGGAAAGTACATCACAATATAGCTCCGAGTCAGCTCTTCATTATTTGGTATATTTCTTTATCAGTGCTACAATGCGTTACATTGTATTGCTGACAGGGGTCATCTTTAATTGTTCTGAGGCACTTTGTCCTTAAAGTAATCGGTATTATGTTGGCATATGCACCAGTCACCTAGTTAAACCCGCCTGTGCCTGTGCGAGGGGGAGGAGAACGAATGGTTATAGTAGATCCAAATTGGTGAAATGAAAAAGAACATTTTCCGTGGTTCAAAACAAATTTATTCTGTCAAATATCACAAAATGATGCATATTTAAGTCGATAGGGTTCCAAAACTTGCGGCTGGCTTGTTTGGTTGAGTTGGAATTTTGCATCTTGTTGTCACCAATTACGATCTACTCTAGCCAATTCTATCTCATCTCTCTCGTACTGTCGGCACCTCCAGAAAACAATAACTATCCCGGAAATGATATTTTTTGCCGAACCTACCGACAACTGTCACTGGTTCGCGAATGCAAAATATTGAGCTGCTGTAAGTAAACTTTTAGTATACACATATAAAGTCAGGTTTATGCGGACGCATAATTCCTATAGCTATTAGCAGTCATTTAAAAAAGCGAGTTGATAGTCTTACGGTTTGCATTTAAAATTTATATTTCGGGGTGATAGAATTAAGTGGCGAGTTACAGCTCGAAAATACTGCCCGAAAAAATATACCGGCCTGGCATTTTCGTAAAACACGACATTTTACTATTTTGTGTTATTTTGCTTACATCAGTACTGCGAAAAGTTTCATTTTGAACTGTAGACATTAAATCCTTTGCACCTGAGGCTTAGTCAAATATGTATTTAAATGACTGTCACAACGTTCCAGTCAATATGTGAGCTGGGACATTGCACTTAAGCTTTCCCGTTATACTGTTGGCCAGTATTGCATCAACATTTTGTCCCTAGAGCTTCTTTTTCTTGTTGATAATGATTGTGTTTAGTGAATACTTTCTAGTTTTAATCTAAAGGAAAAACAGATTGTATGGTAGTTATTATTAAATGTTGATGAATTCCTTTTTCTGTTTTTGAGCAGATTGAAGACAGAAGACAGTGGAGAGGAGGACAGCAACGGGGAGAGCAAGATTGAGGAGGAGGAGGAGCCTGTACGTGAACACAAAGCCATAACCTTTACTAATGGCGGGGAGGGTAGGGGTGGGTAGCAGTGGCTAAAACAAGATTGAGGATGAATAGGAGCCAGTATCCGCAGTCATAACGTGTACCCACGGCGGGATTTTAAATCAGGGGAAGGGGGATAGGAGATAAAATGTGGGACTGCACGGATGTTGGGCGGGAGTGTGGTCACTGCCGATCACGATGCCAGGGGGAAGAGGAGGTACACGTATTTCTAGTCGCCTTGCTTATGTTTTACAGGACTTGGGGTGCGGGGACAAACGGCTATGTCAGACATGCTTGTGTCTGACAGGGGCAGGACAGGGGAGGCGTTTCTAGCCCTTACGTTTCTGTCCGACAGGACGTGGAGATGACCCCGAGTTGGGGGGAGGGGGACACTGACAAGTTTCTTGCTTGTGCCAGATAGGATGAAGGGGAGTGAGGAGGGGGGAGGTGCTGACTCGTTTCTAGCTCGCATGCTTGTATCTGATAGGACGTGGAGCCAGGGGAGGGCGAGCACCCGCTGCAGTTCAAGTACACGATGTGGTTCTCTCGGCGCGCCCCCGGCAAGCAGGCGTCCTCGCAGAACTACACACAGAACCTGAAGCGCGCTGGCACCTTCGCTTCCGTGAGTAACGGGTGACCAAGGGCAGAATAACGAGTGTAGATTAATAATGTGATATGTTTATGTCATTTGTAACATATTAATTATCCTTTATATATGGAAACACGAACAATGTATTTAGATTTAGAGAGGGAGGAAAAAAACAACCGTGCGGGCCAGTTATTTTGTTCACTTTGGGCGAAAATTTTATTAATGGTAACAACTGAAAAAGAGCTAGTTTTCTCTCACGCGGTCGCTCCTTTATCCTTATCAGAACTACTTTTTCCATCACGCGATCACTCCCTTATGTGATCAGAGCTGACCCCTCACGCGGCCACTGCCGAGTCCTGATGAGAGCTAGCCTCCCCTCACGCGGCCACTGCCGAGTCCTGATGAGAGCTAGCCTCCCATCACGCGGCCACTGCCGAGTCCTGATGAGAGCTAGCCTCCCCTCACGCGGCCACTACCGAGTCCTTATCGAGCTAGTCTTCCCTCACGCGACCACTTCCGTGTTCTCATCAGAGCTGGCCTTCCCTCACGCGGCCACTACCGAGTTCTGATCAGAGCTAGCCTCCCCTCACGCGGCCACTACCGAGTTCTGATCGGAGCCAGCCTTCTCTCACGCGACCACTTTCGTGACCTGATCAGAGCTAGCCTTCTGCCACGCGGCCCCACCCTTGTTCTGACTAGGGTTAGTCTTCCCTCAGGCGGCCACTCCTGTGTCCTGATCAGAGCTGACCTTTCCTCACTTGTTTCAGGTCGAGCAGTTCTGGACGTACTACAGTCACATGGCGAGGCCCAGTGATCTGTCCGGCCACTGCGACTATCATCTCTTCAAGAAAGGCATCAGACCCATATGGGAGGTGAGGACTTGTCGTCTGCATGTGCCATGTGCTTATAATCCATCTAAAGCCTGTAAGCATGGGGGCATGTTTCGCAGGGGAGGGGTTTGCCGTAGTAAAGCTCCCAATATTTACCTATGAACTTGATGGATGATCCCTTAGCCAGTCATTGTACTTATAATGAAGAGTGTGGGCAGTGAAGACATGTTCCTGTTATACATTTTCTGAAGGATAAAAATACCTATGGATCGCCAAATATAACGATTGCTCTTGGGTAGATGAGCCTGGTATGGGGATTGCTGTTGGGCGGGTGTTGGTGGCGTTTGGTTGAGTGTTTCGTGATGTCTTTGTTCAGGACGATGCGAATAAGAAAGGCGGCAAGTGGATCGTGCGGCTGAAGAAGGGGCTGGCGTCGCGCTGCTGGGAGAACCTGATCTTAGCCATCCTCGGCGAGCAGTTCATGGTCGGTGAGGAGATCTGCGGGGCTGTTATCTCCATGCGCTACCAGGTGAGCACGCTGTTAGTTAACTCCCCCCCCCCCTCCCGCACCGCCCCTGTGCCAATTTGGTCGGTGAGATCTCCATGCCCAACCAGGTGGGCACGCCTTCTTACCCCCACCCCCCCCCCCCCCCTCCCGCGCCCTCGGTGAGGAGATCTGCGGGGCTGTTATCTCCATGCGCTACCAGGTGAGCACGCTGTTAGTTAACTCCCCCCCCCCACACACACACCTCCCCTGTGCCCATTTGGTCGGTGAGATCTCCATGCCCAACCAGGTGGGCACGCCTTCTTACCCCCATGCCCCTCTCCCCTCTCCCGCGCCCTCGGTGAGGAGATCTGTGGGGCTGTTATCTCCATGCGCTACCAGGTGAGCACGCTATCATTTAGCCCCCCTATTCCCTCCCCCCCCCCCCGCCACCTCCCATGTCTATTTGGTCGGCGAGATCTCCATGTCCAACCAGGTGGGCACGCCTTCTTACCCCCCCCCCCCACCCCCCCCCCCCCCGCCTCCCGTGGCTTCCTGGGTGAGGAGATCAGCGGGCTCCGTCCGCTACCAGGTGACCTTATGGTCGAAGAGAAGATGTAAGGGAACCGTTATCTCCATGCCGTACCAGGTGGGCACGCTCTCCCCTCCCCTGTGACCTTCTGTTATTCTCCACGCTTGACTTATGTCAGAGGCGTATTCTGTTTTTGACTCGTCCATGCAGCCGTTCGTCTTTGTCTCCGCCGAGTAAGTGATGTTAACACCTGTACATCGGCAGTTTTTTCAATACCCCAAAGGCAGTTTTAAATTAAGCCAGACTCATAAATTGCCGTGGTCAGATAAAAGAAAGCTTTCATACGTTTCTTTGTAATTTCCACTGGCTTGACAGTTGTGTTAATTCGTTCGGCTTTGTAGGTGTTTTAAAGGAAACGAGGTGTAGTTTTGTGAGCCTTGATGGAACCAATACTCCGAAGTTTCAATTTTAATTTTGATATAAGAGTAAGAAAAAAATCCCCGAATTGGATAGATATCATGTCTGAACTATCCAAAAAACATTTCAAATGGGATATTATGCTGGATTTTAAGTTGCATAAGTATTCATTGTATCGTTTTCAGGAGGACATTCTGTCGCTATGGAATCGGACAGCAAACGACAGCGTGACGACGGCGCGTATACGCGACACGCTGAAGCGCGTGCTCAACCTGCCGCCCAACACCATCATAGAGTACAAGACACACACGGACAGTCTCAAGTAAGTGACGTGGACAGTATCAAGTAACTGACGCGGACAGTCTTAAGTAAGTGACGCGGACAGTGTCAAGTAAGTGACGCGGACAGTCTCAAGTAAGTGACGCGGACAGTGTCAAGTAACTGACGCGGACAGTCTTAAGTAAATGACGCGGACAGTGTCAAGATAGTGACGCGGACAGTGTCAAGTAACTGACGCGGACAGTCTGAAGTAAGTGACGCGGACAGTGTCAAGTAAGTGACGCGGACAGTGTCAAGTAAGTGACGCGGACATTCTCAAGTAAGTGACGCGGACAGTGTCAAGTAAGTGACGCGGACAGTCTCAACAAGGCACGTGGACAGTGTCAAGTAAGTGACGCGGATAGTCTCAAGTAAGTGACGCGGACAGTGTCAAGTAAGTGATGCGGGCAGTCTCAACAAGTCACGTAAACAGTGTCAACTAAGTGGACTACGTGGACAGTGTCAAGTTAGTGACGCGGACAGTCTCAAGTAAGTGATGCGGGCAGTCTCAACAAGTCACGTAAACAGTGTCAACTAAGTGGACTACGTGGACAGTGTCGAGCTAGTCAGGTGACCACTCTCGAGAAAATCACGTGGACAGTCGCAAGTAAATCACTCGTACAGTGTGAAGTCAGTCACGTGGACAATGTCAGTTCAGTCACGTCGACATAAGCTACGCTGACACTCGCATATAAGTGATGCGAGAGCACATTGCAAGTAAGTTGTGCGAATACTCTCAAGTAAGTCACGTGGACCAGCTACCCAAGTCCACTGCTGACCATTACAAGTTCCTTAGTTCACGAGTTCAAGTACAAGTTCATTATAAAACGCCGACACTGAAAACAAAAACTTTCTGCCGACTCGGAATATCAAATTTTCTTTTCAATTTCAGAGCACAGGTTTGAGCCTTACTACCTTTTAAAAACGAATTATTCATTGTTTATTTATTTTTTTTTCTATTTATTTATTTTTTTTTTTCATTTTAGGGATCACTCAAGCTACAGAAACACGGACGTTTTCATGAGATGACGTCACAGGCCGCACTGCTCGATACCTTCCGTGAGTGTCTCGTGCTGTACTGCCCCGGACCCACAGCAGTGTCCGGCTTATCGCCCTGACCGGACAGCTTGCTGTGCAACTGAACACTATAAACTCCTCGTAAACTGTCTTAATTTTCTAGTGAAGCAATGATTGGTGGTGGTGAATGTGCGTATCCGGTGTAGGCAGGGGGTGGGGGGGGGGTGTGTGTGCGTGGAGGGAATCTTAGCAAGCACTATGTTTGAATATTTAGTCATTGTGAAATACAGTGATCACCATGTTAAAATCGGTGAACTTCGGCGTAATTGCTGTAAAAGCAGGTATTTTTAAGTCATATACCTAACGAACGAAGATTGCGTGTGACTTAAAATGTAGTTCTGACCACCTTGAAAAGGATAGCTGAAAACTTGTCCTTACAGTTTTACAAATTGTATTAGATATTCACAGAATGTACCTGATACGTTTTTAGCCCAGCTTACGTTACACGTAAGCTGGGGTATTCCTATCGGTTTGCGGGCGGTGTCCGTTAGTTAGTTAGTTAGTTAGTTAGTTAGTTAGTTAGTTAGTTAGTTAGTTAGTTGTTTATTTAGTAAACTTTGGTTCAAAATGCATCTCCTCCTACAATTTTGATCCGATGTCATTTATTTTTGGTGTGAGGCATCCCTAAGGGGTCGTGCATACAATTGTAGGACCCGAAAATATGATAAATATAAAATTTTCGTGTGGGCGATAATGGGAACATTGGGCGATAATGTAAGAAAGTTGTAATTTTCGCTTTAAAAGAGCAGGAATCAACTCTATAACCCGAAAATATGATAAATATGATATTTTTCGGATGGGCGATAATAGGATATATTGGGCGATAATGCAAGAAAGTTGTAATTTTCGCTTTAAAAGTGCAGGGATCAATTCTATGTCCCGAAAATATGATAAATATGATATTTTTTGGATGGGCGATAATAGGGAACATTGTGCGATAATGCAAGAAAGTTGTAATTTTCGCTATAAAAGTGCAGGAATCAATTCTATGACCCGAAAATATGATAAATGTGATATTTTTCGTGTGGGCGATAATAGGGAACATTGGGCGATAATGCAAGAAAGTTGTAATTTTCGCTTTAAAAGTGCAGGAATCAATTCTGTGAGCCGAAAATATGATCAATGTGATATTTTACGGGTGGGCGATAACAGGGAATATTGGGTGATAAAGCAAGAAAGTTGTATTTTTCGCTTTAAAAGTGCAGGAAACAATTCTAGGACCCGAAAATATGATAAATATAATATTTTTCGTGTGGGCGATAATGGGAACATTGGGCGATAATGTAAGAAAGTTATAATTTTCGCTTTAAAAGAGCAGAATACAACTCTATAACCCGAAAATATGATAAATATGATATTTTTTGGATGGGCGATAATAGGTAACATTGGGCGATAATGCAAGAAAGTTGTAATTTTCGCTTTAAAAGTGCAGGGATCAATTCTATGTCCCGAAAATATGATAAATATGATATTTTTTGGATGGGCGTTAATAGGGAACATTGGGCGATAATGCAAGAAAGTTGTAATTTTCGCTTTAAAAGTGCAGGAATCAATTCTATGACCCGAAAATATGATAAATGTGATATTTTTCGTGTGGGCGATAATAGGGAACATTGGGCGATAATGCAAGAAAGTTGTAATTTTCGCTTTAAAAGTGCAGAAATCAATTCTGTGACCCGAAAATATGATCAATGTGATATTTTACGGGTGGGCGATAACAGGGAATATTGGGCGATAAAGCAAGAAAGTTGTATTTTTCGCTTTCAAAGTGCAGGAAACAATTCTAGGACCCGAAAATATGATAAATATAATATTTTTCGTGTGGGCGATAATGGGAACATTGGGCGATAATGTAAGAAAGTTGTAATTTTCGCTTTAAAAGAGCAGGAATCAATTCTATGACCTGAAAATATGATAAATGTGATATTTTTCGTGTGGGCGATAATAGGGAACATTGGGCGATAATGCAAGAAAGTTGTAATTTTTGCTTTAAAAGTGCAGGAATCAATTCTATGACCCGAAAATATGATCAATGTGATATTTTACGGGTGGGCGATAACAGGGAATATTGGGCGATAAAGCAAGAAAGTTGTAATTTTCGCTTTAAAAGTGTAGGAAACAATTCTAGGACCCGAAAATATGATAAATATAATGTTTTTCGTGTGGGCGATAATAGGTAACATTGGGCGATAATGTAAGAAAGTTGTAATTTTCGCTTTAAAAGAGCAGGAATCAATTCTATGACCCGAAAATATGATAAATATGATATTTTTCGGATGGGCGATAATAGGGAACATTGGGCGATAATGCAAGAAAGTTGTAATTTTCGCTTTAAAAGTGCAGGAATCAATTCTATGACCCGAAAATATGATAAATGTGATATTTTTCGGGTAGGCGATAATTGGGAATATTGGGCGATAATGTAAGAAAATTGTAATTTTCGCTTTAAAAGTGCAGGAATCAATTCTGTGACCCGAAAATATGATAAATATGATATTTTTCGGGTGGTCGATAATAGGGAACATTGGGCGATAGTGCAAGAAAGTTGTAATTTTCGCTTTAAAAGTGCAGGAAACAATTCTATGACCCGAAAATATGATAAATGTGATATTTTTCGTGTGGGCGATAATAGGGAACATTTGGCGATAATGTAAGAAAGTTGTAATTTTTGCTTTAAAAGTGCAGGAATCAATTCTATGACCCGAAAATATGATAAATATGATATTTTTCGTGTCGGCGATAATAGGGAACATTGGGCGATAATGCAAGAAAGTTGTAATTTTCGCTTTTAAAGTGCAGGAATCAATTCTATGACCCGAAAATATGATAAATGTGATATTTTTCGGGTAAGCGATAATAGGGAATATTGGGCGATAATGCAAGAAAGTTGTAATTTTCGCTTTAAAAGTGCAGGAAACAATTCTAGGACCCGATAATATGATAAATATAATATTTTTCGTGTGGGCGATAATAGGGAACATTGGGCGATAATGTACGAAATTTGTGACCCGCGCATCAAGACAACCTAAGGAAACTTGTGCACTTGTCCAAAATAAGTACGAAAGTAAAATAAACATGCGCATTGGTCTGGAATAAGAACCGCGCATTAATCTTTATTAAGTTAAATAAACATGTGCACTGTTCCAAAATGAGAGCCGAGCATCAACGCAAATTAAATAAACATGCGCACTTGTCTGAATTAGAACCGCGCCTCGAGGCAAGTTACATAAATATGCGCAGTGGTCCGAAATGCGAGCGTTGTTTGAAGGCATCTATGGCAAACTATCCGGTCTACCAGATATACAAAAAATCTGTTCCCCATTTTTCTGGGAAAGAAATCTTTGTATGCATTTATCGGTCTATGTTCTGGTCCGGTGCTAAATTAATTATTGAGCTAGCTCTTTGCCGTCTCATCTTTTGAAGCTTGATATTTCAGGGAAATTCCTTCGCTCATGCACGCTGGAATGGGTCTTATTGCTTTTCGTAAGCTGGGACTTTGTCCTTGGACAAACTTGTTTGTCAATAGCCACTCTAGATGCCAAGAAAATAATTGATGGTAGATTCGGGATGCGTTGAAGGCCCATCCCTGTCATCCAAGTCTCGTATTCAGTAACTTAAAATCATACTCAAACTAAGGTTGAAATGTGAGTTTCAAACTTACTTGAGCATTTGCCAAAAATACGAACAGTTCTACAACGGAAATTCTGCGAGTTTCAATACTTTTTATGTGTATGAGAGTGGAAGGGAGGGGAGCTGTTTGTTTATATCATTTAAATTAGTGAAAAAATAAAGTACTTCATTTGGTGGAAACAAAAGGTTACTCGTTTCTTATTGAACTTTATTATCCCCCGCCCCCCCGCTAGAAACGCCTCGTGTCCGTCTGTCTGGTCTGTCCATCCATCCGTCGGTCAGCAATCTTCTTTGTCCAGGCTGTACCTTTGTTGCTATTTTTCAGAGATTAATAAAACCCTACAGCGAGAAGGTATATAACCTGTAGTTGTGCAGCGTCAGGTTATTTTTTCGATTTTTTCAAACCCTGTGATTTTGGCGATTTTTCACAAATTTAGACTGTTTTATTTCAGACAAATTTGTCCAGGCTGTATCTTTTTTACTATTCATCGTAGACCAATAAGACCCTACAGGTAGAAAGTATATAACGTGCCATTGTGCAACGTCAGGTTATTTATTATTTTTTTAACATGTAATTTTGGCGATTTTTTTTTTTTTTTTTTTTTTTTTTTTTTGTTGAAAATTTGGACTTTGTCGTTTTTAGAACAAGTGTGTCCAGGCTGTATCTTTGTTGCTATTCATCGTGGACAAATAAAACCCTACAGGTAGAAAGTATATGAAGTTTAGTTGTGCAACGTCAGGTTATTTTTCGATTTCTTTAAAAAATGTAACTGGCGATTGTGCACAATTTACACTTTGTTGTATTTCAGACACGTTTGCCCAGGCTGTAGCGCGGCGGGGGATGTGCAATCTACGATTGTCTTGTTTCATTTGAAGCCACCCCTATGCTGGCTCAAAAGTATATTTGACTTAGGATTTATTGTTGAGCGTACAGTGTTACATATTGAACAAACAAAATTGGCTCACATTTTGAAAAGCGTGCGGTTAAATTTCAGCCGCGTTATTAAAAGCAAATCTTTATGACGTCATGGGGAGAGAAGAAATGTAAAACTTGGACATTGCGTCCGTCAGAGAATTGTAAAGCCAATACGACAGTGGAAAAAATGTGAAAGGGGTACTTTACATTCATAAGGAGAAAATGCATAAATGAGATACTGGGCAGTAGAAGAAATGCAAAACAGGACATTGTCAACACTAGAAATGTAAAAATGGGGACATTATGCCAGTAGCAGAAATGGGTTTGTAGAGGGCGGGGGCAATACATCCGTAGAAGAAATGCAAATCGGGGTCACTTTCAGCACCAGAAATGTAAAATAGGGCATGCCAGTAGCAGAAATGGGGGAGGGGCATTATATCCGTAGGAGAAATGCGACAAGGGGAACACTATGTCATTAGCAAAACTGTAAGAGGATGAAAACATTCGAGAATTTTTTTTTTGAAATCACGTTTTGTTGTGGTTCCGTATCAGATGCAATGAGAGACTGATTGAGAGCAGAAGGATGGCTGTGATTGAAGGATAATTGTCTGTGACGGATGGCCGAAAGACGACTAAGACGTGTAGCTTAAAGATAGCTATGACAGATGGTTGACGGAGGACTGATGGATGGCTGAGGGATCATTGTGACGGATGACTGAAGGACGACTGGTGGCTGAAGGATTGCTGGAACGGGTGGGTAACGGGTGATAAAAGAATTGCTGCCGTGAATGTTTGTTGACTCTTCTAGGGGCTACAAGTGGTGTCAGCGGTTTACTTCGTTGCACAGTAATTGCAAGTGTATCTTTGCATTTCATTCCTGATATGTGTCGTTTATTTCCATAAAAATTTGTTTCCAGCTCAGTAAATTTAAGAAGCCACAAAAAGGTCGGCCTCTGTCCCTAGGTTGTGTTTCACCAATGCAACCCTTGCTGTTGTTATATCAAAGTTTATCACCTTACGTTCTGGCGATTTCTGTTAGTGTGCCGCCACTCACATGATTACAGAAGACACAGTTTCATGACTTGGGAGTGTTGTCGAGCGAGTTCCCAAAAACAATGAAGTAAGGAAGTGTATCTTCATAAAACTACTATATAAGGACAATAAGTGTTGCAGATGTGTAATATTTTGGCCACTACAATTTTGTTGAAAGTTTATCAAAATAAGTTCAGCATCGGGGTAAATGTTTTTCAAAACTCAACCCCTCAAAAATGAAATGATCGCTAAATTCATTGTCGCCAGGAGATAATCTTTTTATGGTATATTTAGTCCACTTTTTGAAAGGTGGATTGTTGTTGACCTTATATCGTTGACCTTGGATTGATTAAATTCGGTTGAATGAAATGGCCAGACGGTAACAGTTTGACTTTTAAGGCAAAATTTACAAATGTCGCTTGATCAGGTGCGGACTATTCTAACAAACAACAACTGCATTAAAATGCTCTGAGGTATTTTCCAATTAAAGTCATGTTTTCGTGGTGGAATAATTGTGGAATGACGTAGGATAAGTTGTCCATTCCAGCTGGTCTCCAGCTTTGCAGCAGATAATTCAGAGCGAGCAAACTGTGACTAGAATCTAGGCCTCTTCAGCCCAGGTGCTACGGGTTTTAATGTGATCCTTCACATTGGAGCTCAGATAATTCTGAAGCTGGGCGTTGATGGGTTCAAATATTATTCTATAACATCATCTCTACTTGAATGGTGATGGCTTACTGTACCCGTGACAGTGTGGCAAAACACTTAACGCACGCTTCGCAGTATCTCTCCACGTCCTTTTTTATGTCTGAAACACTTCAATAGTAATAAGTAGACTTTAAAAAATTAATCATTAAATCAATCATATATAAAAAAGAAACATTTTTATTCAAAAACAAGATCCTAACCTTTCCAGTAGTGCCGAAATTTTGTTGTATGTCTTATCACGGCCAAAATGTCCACCAACCGTGAGGTTATCATGGCAAGCTTTTGATACATTATCCAATTTACTTGTACCAGCTTGTCTCCGCGCATCACCACAATATTTTCAGCTTTGGATAGTATCTTGTGTTGTCGATACTTTGATTTTGCGTCTACTCTCTTCTCGAAAGGAATTAAGTAAATCTATTCTCGATAGTCCCCTGGTGTGTAGAAATTGAAAGATTTCTGTGTAAGTTTCTTCCATGTTTAGGGATAATCTTTACTTTAATGTTAATTCCTTTCATTCTATCATGTGATGGTTTATGCATCGATGCGATGAAGATAGCTCTAACCTCTGCGACTGGGCGCTGAAGGCTCTGTGTAGATCCTCAGTGATGGTGGAATAATCCTAGATGCTTTCGGCGCTTTAATCATCATAGCTTCTCCGATTCCCGCGTCCACAGGAATGGCGTCCCAATCCCAAGTCTACACACAAGCGACTCCAATAGAATTGCGATTGGTCCTTGAGGTCTTCGCAGAATACGTGCTGAGTGCCAAGGGGATTTGTTTGCCCCAGCTCTTAGTGTCTCTCATTAGCCAGAGCCAGTTGGAGGCTCGTTCAGCCTGATCTCCATGAAAACTACTGAGCTGCCATAAGCACATCAATTGATAATCATTTATGTGTAATCCAATTATTCTTCGAATTTAAAGAGTATTTTTCTCTAATCCTACTCCCTGGTGGATTATTCATCAACTCAATTGAAAACTATACTGAACTACAAATAGCATATAAAAGGGTATTTACTCATATTTCATGTGCCTTGAAAGTATAATAATCTGTGCTTTGAGGAATTATACCAGTATTTAGTTGAAATGGAAAATAAAAAATCAGGGTTATAATTTAAGCGGACAGGTATTATTTGGGCTTACTCAGTTCATATCCGGGGGTATGAAAAATGCTAACGCCATATTTCACCCCGTATTTATCCTAAAGAGGGTTTAGTCTAGGCTTCTAAACCGGGACTGTTGATGAGAAACATGTCTATTCTTGCCTTTAGAATCGTTATTATGTAATAGGGTAACAGAGTCTTATTCTATTGACCCAGGTATACTGCAATAAATAATCAGAAAAGTATATGTGGGGACGGGCGCATATCTTGCTACATGGACTTTTCCCTTCCAGTCAAATCTGGCAGATTAAAAATAAGACTTCAGTGCAGCAAAAAATAAGACGTTTGTCTGTTTTGGATGTTATAGAGCTCGCAATTTGTACAACGGGGTTTACGTGTGATAGTAAATTTTAGTAGGGATCAACTTTATTTTAAAGAGGGATGGCAGGGTTAATATGCAGATTTGATTTTTCTTGTTGTCTGCTGCTGCTGTGTTCTGACGTACTCAATACAATCGTTTACAGATTTTAAACCAGAAGTCTATGTTCTAATCCACTAATCTAACTTTCCCCCTTAATACTGCAAGACTCTTTCTGCGTGCAGTAGAATGTCCACAAAATCACCTGGTACCCAACAGATGCAGTATTGTTAACTGGTGTGCTGCTTTTACCTTTAGTTTGCAACTTTCTGTCAAATAATCTGTTTTGATAGAGGTTTTTTGTTTGTTATCTCTGCGCCACTAGGTATTTATTATTTTTGTTTATAAAAATTTACAGCATGCAAAACTGATATACAGTTTGAAAGAAAAATCGAAAGGTAAAACAATTTACTTTTAGCTTACAAATATTGAGCTCTGATCATTTTGGTTTCAGTATAATGTTAAAACCTTTCAATTTGAAAAAAATTGTGTGTTTCTATATAATACGTCTTTTTAAATAGTTTATATTTCGTGAGATGACAATTGTAAAGCTAATATCGCACAATTTAAACACGTACCAAAACCAGAAATAAGTTAAAACACATGGCGCTATTAACCATAACAACAACATGTAAACTGTCATGGCGGATAAATAAGTTTTTACGATCTTTCTCCTGTAGAGATAGTAAAGTGTCGTTGAATAAATACGGTATTGATATAATAATCTAATATCAACATTAAAAAGACTATTTTCTTTTATGAAACAAATTGTTACAATTATTTGTTAACATTATATTTTTTTGAAACTCTTTATTTTCGCCCACTCTGATTGAAGTACGTACATCCTCCTCGTAATGATCCTGCCAAACATTCAGACATTCATGGCAAGACGGCAAGAAATTGGAGGAGATTAAGACCTTAATGAATTTGTCAAAACCTAAAGCATTGCCAAATGTTCTTCATTAAGATATTGTAACTGTCGTTGAAAATTACGAAAGTTTTGTCTTGTGAGAATAAATTTCACTTGCAAAATCATCTTTTAAAAACGTCTCATTTCCGTATTGCTAGGCGCCATATATCGCCCCTTCGTATTTGAGGTTATTCGCAGTGTTTTTCTATAACTATTACCCACTTTCAGATGATATAAACGACTGCAGATTTTTTTAACAGAAAGTGAAACACAAGTCTATTCGTGCTGTCTTTCTCCGTGAAATCAGAACCTAAGTCACATAACATAAGTGAGAACAAGTTTGTGCTGTGGCTGTTAAAATGAAAACATTTATTGGGGAATTCATTAAAATGTAAGATTTCTTTACATCGAGGAGGAGTTACAATTTTGATAATGCTATTACAAACAATAATTTTTATGGTTGTTGTTGCAGAGAAGTTGCGAATAAAGTTAGATTTGAGATGTGTCTATACATTCTTTTAGTCTTGCGCATTTTATTCAGAAACTGAAGATGTGATTTGTTGGAGAAGTGGCAAATTCTCTCACACATAGCTTCTCAGAATTATACCTAATGTACTCCAAATGACAGTAACATATGGAGTTTTATCCCATGAGTATGTGGGCAAATAGACTCGCTAAATGACCGCCACTCTTATTGGACACAGCTTGCCAATTATGTCGTTGGCATTAGCAATGTTCTTCTATTTTAGTCAAATGGCTTAGTTAGGCGCAATTCTCCAAGTCACTCAAACATCCTATGCCCATTACATTCTGTTAATACTGTTAAGGTTTAATCTATTTATGTGATGGTATAGCCTAAAAAGAAACAACCAGGAAATTACTCGAATATTCTAATTTAAATCAAACCGATTATAAAGGATATTGGATGCACCCGATTATGTGGTCCTATCAAATACTTTGATTCGACTGATGTTTTGTTTATCTCGATCGTTGTAACTACAGAAAAATCATCTATACTAAAACCAACGTTTTCCGTGTCTAGGAAGTTGCTTGTCACTTTCTGAAGTCGTCCTTGATTTATCAGAATGTCTTTTGCAGCCAGTGTCAAAATCCCATATTATGATTATTGCTTTTGCAGCGAGCCCGACGCCAAGTGAGAAATCATGGCAACAACGACACATTTTCCACTGCCAAGTGGCATGACACCACGGTCCAAAAACTCTACTGCGTTGTCCCTCAGAGGCAAAGATGGTAAAGGAACCCTTACTTAACTAAGTATATCACTGTCAAATGCAGCAGTTTAATTTCAATGAACTTGGGACGTTCTATGCCAAGCGGAATTGGAAAACAAAATTAACAATTCATATTGTACAATTTGACTGCATTGTTCAGTGATTTGTTGAATTAGGTTTTCTGTCTAAATCTTATTGGCTGTTCCCTTTTATGTAACACAGTCTTCATGGGTTGAAATAGTTTAATGTGTCAGATGAGAAGAAAGGAAAGTCATACTTGGTATTTGCTGGACTTTCAGCCACATTGCCTGAGTTGCGCAGCAGTGATAACCAGATAGACAAGACAAAACCGTTGCCCACGACGCTGCAGAGCGAGTTCCTGCCGGATGAGGTGCTCCTGGCTATCACGCAGCCCCCGCCACAGTATGAGAAACTAGGACCACCCACTCGCTACAGAAACATTGACACTAGCGCTGTGAGTCTCTCTGAAATTATTTTCTGAAGGAATGTTAAAAAAAAACAAACACCGTTGTTTGCTTGGTAGTTGTTTTTTGTTTTTCTGTGACGCGTGTGTTAGGGAAGGGGGACCAGCGCCATAAAGCAGCTATTAGGATTAAAATAGTGGCAAATTTGAAGGTGTTTTTTTTTTGACGGAGCAGACCGTATAGGGTTTGTTTTATCCGTCTGTGGGTGCAGTGGTCAGAACGTTCGCTCATGCATTGTATGGCCATTAATTTTGTGAAAATAAGATGTCTTAAACTTCCTGCTGCACGAGCTTCTACAGATTTTGAAATAATAGAAATATACTATGGAAAGATAGGCATTGACCATTTATTCGACTATCTCTCGCAAGCTTCAGGGCATGTTTAGTTCAAAGCAATGTTCATAACTGACAAAAATGTTTTTAAAAATTTTAAACATTTTCGTTTATAAGTGAAATGTTAACACCGCACTCGCAATCAGATCGCTATAGTTTTTGTCGAAAAAATGAATATGCATTAGATGCACGTCGCATATGTATCATGGCAAAAGTATCCGATTCACGAATAAGGAGGGTGATAGTAGGTTATAGGCAGCGCGGGCAGTGAATGCTCGGTTTATATAAAATTCTGCTTAAAGGTACAGAGTATACTGCAAAACCTCCAACAAATTACCAGAAACAAAAAAAAAGTGTCAGTGTTATAGTGCTTACTACAGATGTTTAATCGTTTTATGCGTATTATAAATGATACATTTATTGAAAACAGGGTGTGACAAAAAAGAAGCCAGCGGGTGTGTGGACTCATACGAAGAGCAGGGATCGATTTAAGCACCTGACACAGACGACTCCCTGTGTATGCGGAGCGGGAAGGTAAGTGTGTACGGAGAGGGAAGGTCAGCGTGTGTGAGGAGCGGGAAGGTCAGTGTGTACGGAGCGGAAAAGTCTGTGTTCGGTACAGGAAGGCCAGTGTGTTCAGTTGGAAAGGCAAGTGTATGTGGAGTGGCAAGGTCAGGGTGTAGTGAGCGGGAAGGTCATTGTGTACGGAACGGAAGGTTTGTGTCCGGTACGGGAAGGTGCGTGTGTACGGCGTAGGAAGGTCTGTGTGCAGGGTGGGAAGGTCAGTGTGTGTGGAGCGGGAATGTCGATGTGTTCACAGCTGGGAGGTAAGTGTGTGGTTTGTGTTGCTCGTGTGTTTCTGGGCAGTTTTAATCAGCGTGTGAAACTAGAGGATCGATTTGGGAGGGGAAGTAAGAAAGCCAGTTAACTCGGTCTTTCTTTGCACGATAGTGTTTACATCACATTTTTCAGGGTGCGGCTGTAGTCTATCATATATTTTTCTTTATGTCTATACATTAACTGCAAAACTGGCTGAAGCTTTTAATTTCGTTTTCATGTGCCTGATGTATTTTCACTAAATTTCCAGTCGTTTATAACCGGTATGACGCTGTAAGCGATAGTTAAAACGTGGATATATATATATATATATATATATATATATATATATATATATATATATATATATATATGTGTGTGTGTGTGTGTGTGTGTGTGCGTGTGTGTGTATATATATATGTAGTTTTTATACTGTATGTGTTGTTTTTTAGGGATGTGTCGTTTTTATACGATGTTCCTCCAAAAGAAGAAAAGCGGCCAAAAACGGATCAATTCGACCCGACAGAAGTGAGAAAAGATGAGGAGGAGAATGATAGGCCGAAGAAAAAGGCAAGTCATTCAATAAAAAAAATTAAGAGCCCCCCCCCCCCCCCCCCATAAAAAAAAAAACAAAAAAAAAAAAAAATTGAAAAAAAATAAATGAATAAATAAATAATAGTCAGGGAGTGTATTGTGCTCTTGTTGGGAAAGTGGTGGAGATACTGCCCTTGTAAAATTCGCCCCGCAACCACTTGTTTCTGAACGTACCTAAAAAATTATTATATAGTTTATTGTAATGGTGTGGCAGTGGTGTACACTGAAAATACGTTGTTTGTTATCCGGAATAATGAGAGTTCAAGAATATTGTTAGCGATGTAAGTTCTTACTGCCAAAATTCTTCATTATGATAACATTTGCTAACAGTGCATTTGTTATTGTCAAAGATCTGTGTACGGGTGGAAGGAGAATTTTGAAAACTGACTCGAGCACTGTATTGTTTTGAATGATCTAGTACTTCATTGTATTGATACACCAGAAAACATTAAAGTTATCACACACATTAAATACAATCGTTACGGTATATCAGCTAAGCATTTTTGTTTATATTCTTGATGCAGGCTATTCGCCTGCCAGACACACTCATCCCGGAGGAATACCACATCGTGAAGAACAAGGGCGTGATGGGGCTGGAGTACTACGAGGACGACTTCGCCACTCAGGCGAGCGACCACGAGGCGCACTTGGTGCTCTTCCCGTCCATGCTGCCCGCCAGCCGCTACGAGGTCCTACAGCTGAAGAAGACACTCAGCGATATGCTCTCCCACGCCGGACTCGACGACGATGACTTCCGCCTGGAAGGACCCACGCAGGTATATGGGGTTAGGGAAAATCTTTCGGCATCACGGGCCAGGCAGTGGGTGGCCGGCATAACGTTTTTATGCATAACGGGGTGGGGATGGGAGCGGGGGGGGGGGGGGGGGTAGATTTACATCATTACAAAAACTGAATTTTAGCTAGTTGAAGATGTGAACCATTTTAAAAACCAGTTTCGGTAGCTTTGGTGTTGCAGAAATTTTTGTGTGAAAATAAAGTAATTTTAACTAGTTTTAAGAACGTTTCACTGAATAATGTTCATAAATGTAAGTGTTTGCTGATTGCAGATGCACAATTTGCTTGAAATAATAAAAAAAGAACAAGATATCTACAACGTTGTCTTTCACGAGCTGATCAGACAGGTAAGACAGGGCACATGCACCGTGGTACGTGACTACTCAACCACCATACATGCCTTGGCAATCGCAATACATGACTAGTCAATCATCATACATCACTTGTCAAACGCAATACATGACTAGTCAACCACCATACATGCCTTGGCAATCACGATTCATAACTAGTCAATCATCATACGTCACTTGTCACTCACAATACATGGTTAGTCAATCACAATACATGAACTAAGCAATCAACAACATGACTTGGCAGTGACAGTGCATGGCTAGTCAGCCACAGCAGATGATAAGTCATTCACAATACATGACAAGTCAGTCACGATACGTGGCTAGGCAATCACGATATGTGACTAGGCAATCACGATACATGGCTAGTCAATCACGATGCGTGATTAATTAATCACGATATATGACAAGTCTAAAACGATGCATGACGAGTCATTCATGATACATGGTAATTCAGCCACGGCACATGACTAATCAGTCACGATACATGACGAATCAGTCAGGATACATGACTGATCAGTCAGGATACATGATAAGTCAGTCGTGCTGCTGGTAACTCGGCTGAGTTACGTAAACATATCGTTTTATGTTATTTGTATTTTTTTATCATTATTATTATTCACTTATTCAGTTGCATTTAATTTTGTATTTATAATTCCAGTGCAGTTTTATGAATAAAAATTGAATGTTTTATATGCATGAATCACAAGGAGTAGCAGTGTTTATTCGTTTTGAGCAGACAATTTGACAATTTCTTTTGTTTTCAATTTTTTTGGTTTTGTTTTTTTTTTTTTTTTTTGCTTTGTTTCTTTTCTTATTTTTTTTTTTGCAAAAGCGGGGAAAAACGAAAGAAATGGTCGTATAAAAATATGGAGAAAGAAATCACACGTCGGGGAAAAAAGAATTTGGAAACATTGAGGAGACACAAAAAAAATAATAATAAATAAATAAACAAAAACTACCTACTGTTGTCAAGACTGAGTTTATCCAATTGTAATATTCAAAACACCGCATCTCATTTGGCGAATGCATGTAATTTTGTGTGCACGCGGTGACATGGGTGTCTGTGACTGTAGGTGAGCATCGAGTGCGTGGAGCGCGGCGAGCTGTTGTCGGAGGTGCGGAGCCGGTACAGTAGCTTCATCAGCAAGATTCCGCGCCAGATCAAAGGGTCAGTGCATCGCGCCTCTTCTCAGTCTCACTTCTTCAGATCTTGTGAGGCGCAAAAATTTCCTGCAATCGGTGCATCACTGTATATGGTGGGATAACCAAATAAGAAAATAAATATTAGACATAGATAGTACACAGATATTAAATGCTTTCATAAGGCATTTTTGTAAAGTCGGTACAGGTGTACCAGGAGGTGTGCACTAGTATGTCGTAGGAGGCAACTAATCTGAATTTCTTGTTTAGCATATACGTCATCGTGTCGTATGTTCGCTGCAGGTTGCATGAGGAGGTGCTCGCCCAGAGAGCTCTGGACAGGCGGCTGACGGAGGAGCTCATGCGATTTAAAAACACCATTGGGGTACTCACCAGGTGCGTGTCAAGTCCATACTGCCGGGTAAAAGGCATTCTGTGGGCATGTATTAAACGATTATGCGTTTTTTATACAAATATAAGAAACGTGAAGGCAGAGCGCTCAGATTTCACTTTGTTAAATAAGAAAATACACTCACACCCCCAACCCCTATCCTCCCTCAGACACATAAACACGCATACTAATAAATCTTAAATTACAATACTTTTATACGTCAAATAGACCTGTCGAAGTTTGTGTCATGTTTTAGGCGAATTATATATATTTTTTAAAGCTGTTAGCGGCATGTTTTAAGCAAGTGTTGTGAGGTTGTAAAAATAAACGTAGAAGCATGTTGGCTTGATGCTGCTTTCTGGTTGCAGTGAGTTGTCTGAGGTGAAAGAACACGACAGACAGGTCACCGCCGAGGCCAAGAGTGCGCAGGAAGGGGTAACCGCATTGCCGCAATAGATTCTCTGTTTATGTTAATCTCGCTTTATTTTCTCACTTTTCTATTTCTTGGGCAAAATAATCATGACTTGAGTTCAGTGGCTGCAACCCCCCCCCCCCCCCTCCACCCCTCCACCAGGTCCTTAAATTCGAAAACGACTGTTAAACGACTGTTTTGACAGAAAAGTGTGACTGTAAACTGGCTACTTTGGGTGACTTTTTGGAGCTTGAATCCCTCACCCTCCTCAACCAAAAGGCGTATTCGCCATTGTCTCGGAGTAAGATGAGTGTAAAGCACTGTTACTATCTGCTTGTAGCTGAAATCTGCGCTGGCGGAGTCGCAGAAGAACGCCAGCCTGCTGGCGGAGTATCACGACCTGTACGAGCTACAGCGTCAGCGCCTGGAGAAACACGTCACCGTACTGACAGACGAAAAGGAGATCTGGAGCACGGCCGCCTACAGCCTCGCCCTCAAGGTCAACTGTTCCTCCACACTCCACTCCCTCCTGCCCCCTCCCGCCTTCACCACATTTCACGCCCCCTTCCCCCCTCCCCCCCCCCCCGCCTTCATCCGTACTAGCCTCTCCACATTCCACACACTTAGTCCCCCCCCCCCCGCGCCTTCATTCGTACTGGCCTCATTACATTCTACACTCCCCCTCCCATCCCCACCTTCACTGTACTGACCCCTTTACATTCCACCCCCCCCCCCCCGCCTTCATTCGTACTGACCTCTCCACATTCCACACCCTTCCTACCCTTCCCCCCCCCCCCCGATTCATCCGCACGGGCGGGCGTATGTTGATGGTAGTATGAGTAGAGTTATTAATGTGGGTTCTTGCAGGTGACGGAGGAGCACGCGCTCAGCACGGCCAAGCGGCTGCACGTCAACGAGAAGGCGTGGGCCAAGCTCGCCAACCACTTCAGTGTCCTGCTCAGTGATAAAGACACCGAACTGCTCACCCAGCTACAGGTCTGCGCACCCCCCTTCCCACCTCCGCACCGCCACCGCCCTCCCCACCATCAACACCCTCCACTTACCCCATCCCTTTTCCCAGGCCTCCGGCTCGCCAACCACTTCAGTGTCCTGCTCAGTGATAAAGACACCGAACTGCTCACCGACCTCCAGGTCTGCGCACCCCACTCCCACACCGCCGTCCCCACTGTCACCCCTCCACCCCCTCTATCCCCTTACCTAGGTCTCCAGCTTGCCAACCACTTCAGTGTCCTGCTGAATGATAAACAGCGACCTGCTCACCTAGCTTCAGGTCTGCTTATTTTATAACACTTATATTTTCATGCAAGTCACTTAATAGCCACCCCCCCCCCCAAAAAAAAAAATAAATAAATAAAAATTACCATTTTTTGTGATGCCAGGGCTACGTGGACAAGTGGCGCGACCTGGTGGCGGAGTTCAACACTATCGTGCGACAGCGCGAGGAGCACATGCGCGAACAGGTGCGCATCGTGCGTAGTGGCGTGCAGCACTGGATCAACTTCTTCCAGAGGAACGTCTTGTAAGTGCTCTCTGGATCGAGGAGCGGGGGGGGGGGGACCTGAGTGGGGAGGGGAAGATTGGGAAGCAGCTGATGTGAGTGAGGTGTGAGATGGGTAAGGGGAAAGGTTGTTTGCTGCGTCACTGTAGTTCCAAGTAGCATGACTCAATTTTGAAACCGTTTTATTATCACAGAAGTTTGAGTGTTTTGTTAATGTTTAACTAGGTTTAATATATATATATATATATATATAAAGATATTAGCTGTATGATTATCTCTTTGAAGCACGTGTACGTCACATATTTCTGTCGTTTTATGTAGGCTTACTCGTGCAGTAGCATGGGATATGAACCATGTGTTCTTTCCAGGAGTATATTTCAAACTAAGTGTTAATTTTTAATTCATAAACTTTGGGCCCGGCGGGATGGGGGGGGGGGTCGCCATTTGGTTGCCATGCGTGTCCATGACTTTTTAAATAAACAAGCCCTCACAAGCCCTTAACGTAATTGTAGTTGTAAGGGATAACTTTTATAATGTGTTGCCTGAGAAGAGCAGACCATGGTCTAGCCTGAATAGCACTAGGCGAAAACTATGTGAGATGTGCTGTTACGTGAGGAGCGCTAGGCGTGATGTGTGAGAAGCGCTAGGCGTGATGTGTGACAGGCGCTAGGCGTGATGTATGAGAAATGCTAGGCGTGATGTGTAAGGAGCGCTAGGCGTGATGTGTAAGGAGCGCTAGGCGCGATGTCTGAGGAGCGCTAGACGTGATGTATGAGAAGCGCTAGACGTGATGTATGAGAAGCGCTAGGCGTGATATATGAGAAACGCTAGGCGTGATGTATGAGGAGCGCTAGGCGTGATGTGTGAGAAGCGCTGGGCGTGATGTATGAGGAGCGCTAGGCGTGATGTATGAGGAGCGCTAGGCGTGATGTATGAGAAGCGCCAGGCGTGATGTATGAGGAGCGCTAGGCGTGATGTATGAGAAGCGCTAGGCGTGATGTGTGAGAAGCGCTAGGCGTGATGTATGACAGGCGCTAGGCGTGATGTGTGAGAAATGCTAGGCGTGATGTGTAAGGAGCGCTAGGCGCGATGTCTGAGGAGCGCTAGGCGTGATGTGTGAGAAGCGCTAGGCGTGATGTGTGACAGGCGCTTGGCGTGATGTATGAGAAATGCTAGGCGTGATGTGTAAGGAGCGCTAGGCGCGATGTCTGAGGAGCGCTAGACGTGATGTATGAGAAGCGCTAGACGTGATGTATGAGAAGCGCTAGGCGTGATGTATGAGGAGCGCTAGACGTGATGTATGAGAAGCGCTAGGCGTGATGTATGAGGAGCGCTAGGCGTGATGTATGAGGAGCGCTAGGCGTGATGTATGAGAAGCGCCAGGCGTGATGTATGAGGAGCGCTAGGCGTGATGTATGAGAAGCGCTAGGCGTGATGTGTGAGAAGCGCTAGGCGTGATGTATGACAGGCGCTAGGCGTGATGTGTGAGAAATGCTAGGCGCGATGTCTGAGGAGCGCTAGGCTGATGTATGAGGAGCGCCAGGCGTGATGTGTGAGAAGTGCTAGGATTGATGTGTGAGGAGCGCTAGGCGTGATGTGTGAGAAATGCTAGGCGTGATGTGTGAGAAATGCTAGGCGTGATGTGTGAGGAGCGCTAGGCGTGATGTATGAGAAGCGCTAGACGTGATGTATGAGAAGCGCTAGGCGTGATGTATGAGAAGCGCTAGGCGTGAGGTATGAGGAGCGTAGGCGTGATGTGTGAGGAGCGCTAGGCTGATGTATGAGGAGCGCCAGGCGTGATGTGTGAGAAGTGCTAGGATTGATGTGTGAGGAGCGCTAGGCGTGATGTGTGAGAAATGCTAGGCGTGATGTGTGAGAAATGCTAGGCGTGATGTGTGAGGAGCGCTAGGCGTGATGTGTGAGAAGTGCTAGGCGTGATGTGTGAGAAGCGCTAGGCATTTATGTTGCGCGAGAAGCTCCAGGCCTGATGTTACATGTCACATGGTAGACGTGATGTCGCGTTGGGAGCGCTGGATGTAATATTGCGTAAGCCACACCTGCCGCTTGCCGTAGTCACTGAACAAATGCTGAAGGCTAGCCATTTTGTAACACCACAAAGCTAAAATCTTTTTCATAATACTTCGGATTGACAATGCATACAAATCCCATACATTGTGTGATAAATTATAAATATTTGTCTTTATTTTCAGTGATTTTAAAAAGCAGTAAGTTAATAAATGCAGCTTGACCCAACCTTTTGTACTTAGATCCTTTCCAAGATATATCACTTGTATGTGATTGGTATCTTATTTTGTTTTACCTGGTGTGTTTTATTTCTTCAGTGCCATCTTTATTTTATATATGGTATGGTTAGGGTGATTCGGTTTGTAGCTGTTTTAAGTTTCTTGTTGATTTTGTCCTAATTTAAAGACGTAGGTCCTCTGACGTTCTTGTTGATTTCGTCCTAATTTAAAGACGCGGGTTCTCTGACGCTCTTGTTGATTTCGTCCTCATTTAAAGACGTGAGTCCTCGAACGCTGCTGTTCATTTATTGTACAGGTACTTTATTAAAATGTTATGTGGCTTGGGAATTTTCAGTTTGTGATGCTGGCTGAGACACTGTTTAGTGGTATTACGAGCGGGAGTACTTACCACTTTTAAGTATTTTCACCAGCAGGAGTACTTACAACTTTTCAGTATTTTCACTAGCGGGAGTACTTGTTGCTTCCCAGTATTATCACTAGTGTGAGTACCTGACGTTGCTGTGTTCCTGTCAGTACCTTGACAGAGACGTAACGGGTGTTTCCGTCGTTTCTATGTGACACAAACTGTCGGCTTTTTTCTGCCATTTCCTTTTCAAGTAATCACTTTTTCAATTTTTCGTTTTTTTTTTTTTTTGTAATTCTCACCGTCTGCCATTGACAACTGGCAAAGCCTTGCAGCCCCGCTGTTAAATGGTAGCTATTACAACACTGGCTTGGGCAATTCCGATGCTGTTGATTGGCACAAAAAACTGGAAGGACAAGCTCCTCCAAGAAGCAGTGATGCGCCGTGAAGACAGGAGTTAGCCTGCGGGACTGTTGGACCTCCCCTCCCCTCCCCCCTCCCCAACCCCACCGCCATTCGTAAAATTAAAATATACAAAATTTTATATTTGCGAAATTAAAAAAGTTTGCGAATCGTCTTTCACGAGGGCTGGAGAAGTCTTCAGTCCCAGCAGTGTGAATGCCCCTCCCTCCGTCCCTCCTCCCCATCTTTCCGGTGGCATTCGTTAAGCCTGTATATTGCCCGCAGTGTTAACCCCGCCTCGCTGTCAAGTTGCTCTGTAATTGCTGATTCCTTTGCAGCTCAAATCCCCGTTTTATTACCTGACTGCTTGCAATGGCTGACGTATCGCGCGTGACATTTTGCAAGGAAAATACAACAGAGCCTAACTTTCTCTCTATGTTCTTATATTTGTTTTTAATATTTATTATTTATTTATTGTAACAGTTTACTCCCCCATTTCTGTTATGTTTCGAGAACATTCACCTGCAGATGGGAAATGGGTGGAATTTTCTATAAAAAATGAAATATCTGGTGTTAAATGCATATTTCATATCAGTTTATTGTATGGGTAGTGGGATATTCACTGCGCCGTGAAGCTGTTCTAGCCGTACTGTATTCACGGTTAGCTTCCAGGGCTTAGGTTTGTCAGCTACATACAGCTGTGACCTCATTAGACAGGAATTCGAAGTCTGGTCGTAAGCCCTGATTATAATGTACTGAGATTAGCATTATTAATATTTCTCAAAAAAGGTGGATATTGTTCGAGTGCGATACTTACCTGTTTGGCAGGACAGCTGAGAACTGACAAAATTAATATTTTGTTTTGCGGTCAGAAAAACTGAACTTTGTTTTGTTGTTGTTGTTGTTTTATTAATGTTCAAGAGTTAAGCTTCGCTGAGAAACTAATGCCACTTTATGTATTCCGTGACAGCATTGAATTCGCTAGGTTGGCCTGAGAACAACAGGTTTCTATCAAATTCTTTGCTTCACGAAAGGGTTCTCACAAGTATTCTACGACTTACAATTGTTGTAATCTTTATTTTAGGAGCAAAGACGGACATTTTCAGAAAGCTCCAGATCTGAAGAAAATAAGCCAATTATATGAAGACATAAAGAAATTTGAAGAGGTGGGGTTTTGTTTTAAGCTTATATTTGCAGTGATTTGGGTGAACAATTTATGAAAAATCGCCACTGTTTCGTCTGTTGAGGGAATCTCTGTAACGCTTAGCCCCAATGTAACGACACGCACGGGAAAATCATGCACGTCGATGTCTGCGTGTCCGAAGTATACACTGGGAGTGTCTGAAGTATACACTGGGAGTATCTGAAGTATTCACTGGGAGTGTCGGTTTATACATTGGCTTCCTGTTAAATAATACACCATGATCATTTGAGCGAAAATTTTTGACATAAATTTCGACTTTTTTTAACTTAGAACTCTGCTTGAAAATACTGTCATAGTGATATGGACTGTTGTGTTTGGGAGGTGAAAGAGCGCTTTTCTGTCCATCAAGCGAGGACATTATCAGCAGCTGGAGATCTTGCCGCTCAAAGAAATGTCGTTGTAATGAAGGGGAGAGGGGGGTTGGGGGGTTGTTACAAGACCTTTTTGTCTTAAGTAACTGTGGTTTCAAAGGTAAAAGGTTTTTTTTATCACCAGTAGTGGTGTGAACATGAAACCGCAAGGCTTGCAGTGTGATTGGCTGAACTGCCAACCTCACACGTTGTTCTTATCTTGTCTTGCAGATATTAGCCGCCCAGAACGAGATGTTTGGAGGAGACCTGTTATTATCAGGACAGGAAATGCTGTTTGAGATCAAGTACCAAGTGGGCAACTGGACGGACTGCGCAATCATGGTATTCAACCGTCACCGCGGCGACGCCGGCGAGAACCACCCCGACCATGACGACATGCTAATCGTCAATGAGGTAACACCTGTCCCCGGCAGGCCCCCATCCCGCCCCTCCCCTCCGCCCCCGTCCCCCCCCCCCCCCCATCCCGCGGGGGAGAACCACCCCGACCATGACGACATGCTAATCGTCAATGAGGTAACACCTGTCCCCCGCAGGCCCCCATCCCGCCCCTCCCCTCCGCCCCCGTCCCCCCCATCCCGCGGGGGAGAACCACCCCGACCATGACGACATGCTCATCGTCAATGAGGTAACACCTGTCCCCCGCAGGCCCCTCCCCTCCGCCCCCGTCCCCCCCCCCCCCATCCCGCGGGAGAGAACTACCCCGACCATGACGACATGGTCATCGTCAATGAGGTAACACCTGTCCCTCGCAGGCCCCCATCCCACCCCTCCCCACCACCCCCCGTCCCGCGGGAGAGAACCACCCTGACCACGACATGCTCATCGTCAATGAGGTAACACCTGTCCCCCGCAGGCCCCCATCCCGCCCCTCCCCACCGCCACCCCTCCTCCTCCCCCCAATCCCATTGGCGAGAACCGCCCAGACCACCACGACAAGCTCCCCGTCAACGAGGTAACGCCTGTCCGCCTACCCGTAACCCCCCCCCCCCCGTCTCTCTCCCCAGCGATGTTTCTCGGTAATGAGGCCCAAAATTCCCCTGATCTTCCCCCTTCCATCCCCCTTCCATCCTCCCCTCCCCTGATAAATATTCTTTTTGTTTCTCTTACTGGAACGTCTCAAGATCAACAGAAGCATAAACCAAAGTTTCGGACACTGGAAGTTTTATGTGATGGGAATCGCAAATAAATGGCACGGCGCTATCGCTATTCACTGTGTCCACTTTATAGGAAATTGAGAACCTGGTGAGCCAATTCACAGTAAGGCTGACAGGCGAGAATGGCTCAGCCATAGGCATCATCAACGCGGCCAACTCGATGGAGCAGTGGGACGCCAAGTTCACGGCAGTGCTGCACGGCAATAACCCACTGCCCGAGCAGGACTGGCTCAGGTAACGGGCCGCCCGCACTGCCGTTTGTGCACTTATTGAGTGCAGCTAAATTTAACATGCTTCTTCTTCTTCTTCTTCTTCCTCTTCTTATTATTATTATTATTATTATTATTATTATTACATCCTAGACACGCCACTGTGCAGGATATACACATATCATATCACTTATGGGATTTATACATGTCACTGTGCAGGATCTACACATGTCACTGTGCAGGATCTACACCTGCCACTGTGCAGGATATCTACACATGTCACTGTGCAGGATCTTATCTGCCACTGTGCAGGATCTACACATATCACTGTGCAGGATCTACACATGTCACTGTGCAGGATCTACAAATATCACTGTGCAGGAGTTACACATATCACTGTGCAGGATCTACACCTGTCACTGCAGGATCCACTTGTCATTGTGCAGGATCTACACATGTTACTGCACGTGAGTTGACATGATTTCATGTTGTTGTGCAGGTTCTACACGTGCATGGACGACTGGGTGCAGTTTCTTGATGATACCGCTGAGAACATCGGCAGCACACAGAAAGAAGGTGACAAACTGCAGCATCACAGGTGCGTAGTGCCGGGAACCGACCTGTCAAAGCGAACCGGTATTCGGTTGTGCTTGACCCCACTAAATACCACCGAGATCAATAGTATTCGATATTTATATAATATCAGTAAATATTAGGCATAAATGAACGTTTCCCCTTCTCGTGTTGAGTCTGTCCTTAAGAAATTTTAGTTTAACAATTTTCTGCCTCGGTTAATTCAAAGCAAATGAAACCTTGCATACAATTCGTGCAAGGCTAAACCGGGTTTTGTGTGCCATGAAATAGCCAAGACACAAAAACTGAAAACGGTGACGCATCTCAAAACGGTCAAAATTTGATTGGTTATTGCAAGTCATTGTCAAACTTGAACAATGATATTTCACCACAACTTAAATTCCTTGTTTGAAAGAGTTAAATTATTTGCAAAATGGCCCCGGGTTTCAACTATGAGAGATGTTTTTTCGACAGAAGCGAGAAAAAGAGGAAAGTGAAAGCTAACAGGTAACAGGGCAGGTGGTGCTAACCAGTGTGGATGCGTGGTTTCTTTCTTTTTTTTTTTGCAGGGGGGTAGGGGGGGGGGGGGGAGGTGTGGCAAAATAAGCGGATGTGGTTATCCATCGTGGAT
The DNA here is from genome assembly GCA_949752745.1 of Protula sp. h YS-2021. NCBI lineage: Eukaryota > Metazoa > Annelida > Polychaeta > Sabellida > Serpulidae > Protula > Protula sp. h YS-2021. Next base: position 13,005,352 of record OX457033.1, read on the forward strand.
GGATTTTTTGTTTTGTATTATATATGTGTGCGTAGTGATTAGGAAGGGGAGGGGAGGGAAGGACAGTCCAGGGGAGGGGAGGGGAGGTGAAAATGGCGGATGGCATGCCATTATGGTGGGTGACTCTAGCAAGTGTGAGTTCTTTTCCTGTTAATCGTTTTATTTTATTTTTTCTGAGCGTTGGGTCGCGTTTTTAGGGGAATGGATGTAATGGCTTTGGAGGAGGTGGGGGGGGGGGGGGGGGGGGGAGGAGTATGCACACGAGTGTTGGTGATTGGAAAGGTTATTTTAAAACGTTTTTTTTTTTTTTTTGCACATGATGAAATCGGTCGCCGAAATGTGAGGTCATTTGTGTCTTGCAGAACTTTGCATCTCGGTGAAGAGTGAATGCATTTGATCGCACAGAGCACCTTTTTTTCTTTTCAATGAGAATATTTCAGACGAACGGAAGATATCGTATATATGTGTATTTGTTTTTCTTTTTTCACAAAACAGCAAAAGTGATATTTTTTTCTGGCTGGTTCATCAAAAAGCTACGAAATGATTTTTTAAAGATTGATTTATGAAACACTGAACTTGTAAGTACGTACCCTGCTACGTGTCTACCTTGGTCACGTGACCTGTTCTATAATGTGACGTGTCTGCTTTGATCACGTGACCTGTTCTATGATATGACGTGTCTGCCTTGATCACGTGACCTGTTCTATAATATGACGTGTCTGCCTCGATCACGTGACCTGTTCTATGATATGACGTGTCTGCCTTGATCACGTGACCTGCTATATTACATAACGTGTCTACCTTGATCACGTGACCGGTTCTTAGATATGACGTGCCTGTCTTTGATCACGAGACATGTTCTGTGATATGGCATTTCTGCTTGATCACGAGACATGTCCTATGACGTGATGTGTCAACATTTAGCACGTGACAATCCTGTGACAAGATGCGTTTGCATTAATGACGTGTCCTTCGACGTGACGTGTCAACATTTATCACGTGACAAGATATGCCAAAAACTGATCGCGTAACATGCCCCATGACAAGGCGTGACATGTGACTTTGCACTGTTCCAGTATCGACGTGCTGGAGACGATCCGTAAGGCACAGAAGTGGCTCTCCTCCTCCACCAACAGCATCGACTCGGAGGACGCCAAGCTCGTCGAGGCGGTACGTCACTCCACATCCTCCCAAAAATAGTCTCTCCTATCTCTCCCTGATGAGACAGTACGTCACTTCCTCCCCTACACCTATTGTCTCTTACTTGCGGGGTGGGGTGGGGCCGGTGGGTGGGGGTGGCACGTCATTGCCTCCCCATCCCTCCTGTCTGTCTTTTGTGGGTTGTTGGCACACTGCGTTATATTTCCACCCCACCCATCCTGTCTATCGCTTTTGGAGTCCGTTCACCTTTTTACTCTTTCCCATCTGTCACTCATTGAGACAGAGCCGCCACCCGCCCCCCCCCCCCCCACTTCCCTCCCTTATGTTTCTCTCCCATTGGTGTGGTACGTCACTCCCCACCCTTCTGTCGCTCATTCAGGCGTCATATCGCCCCGCCCCTCTTTTCTATGTCTCTCAATTGCATTCCCCCGTTTTTATGAACAGTTTTTGGCTAAGCTCTTCAATTATGATAACACATCATGTCAGTTTGAATTTCAACCCCCTCCATCAGACTGACCATGAAAGGCCCCAAAATGAAGTCTGAAAACGGTGCTTAAAAATATCAACATTTTTACGCAGTTCATCACCAATTCATCACTCAGTCAAATGACCACGAATGACCGGGTGACCGAGAAATCCAAAGCCTGATAAGAACTGAAATGTTACTGTTGTAAATCTTCAGAATAAAGTTAGACGCTCAGTGAGCTGTTACGTAGCAAGGGGTAAAAATAGAAAAATGTGAAGTGCACAGATATTCATGAGCTTTAAGACAGGTTTGCCGTTGCTGTAGGTGACGGCTTTGTTGTTGTAGGTGACGACGTTGTTATAGGTGACGACGTTGTTGTAGGTGACGACGTTGTTGTAGGTGACGACTTTGTTGTTATAGGTGACGACGTTGTTATAGGTGACGACGTTGTTGTAGGTGACGACTTTGCTGTTGTAGATGACGACTTGTTGTAGTTGACGACTTTGTTGTTGTAGATGACGACTTTGTTGTTGTAGGTGACGACTTTGTTGTAGATGACGACTTTGTTGTTATAGGTGACGACGTTGTTATAGGTGACGACGTTGTTGTAGGTGACGACTTTGCTGTTGTAGATGACGACTTGTTGTAGGTGACGACTTTGTTGTTGTAGATGACGACTTTGTTGTTGTAGGTGACGACTTTGTTGTAGATGACGACTTTGTTGTTGTAGGTGACGACGTTGTTATAGGTGACGACGTTGTTGTAGGTGACGACTTTGCTGTTGTAGATGACGACTTGTTGTAGATGACGACTTTGTTGTTGTAGGTGACGACTCTGCACACGGAGATGATCAAGTGGATGGTACAGCTGCTGCTGCGGCTGGCCCCGGATCGGGAGGATCACTCCAAAGAAGCCCGGGAGTCGATCCTGATGGGCAGCGCCAGCATCGGGCAGATTGAGCACACCGGAAAGGAACTCTTCACGCGACTGCACAATTTCAGCCAACACGTAACACAGTGAGATATCCTTAACTAGCCTGTTTTTGTATTGTTCATTTTAATTAATTTATTTATTTATTTATTTATTTATTATTATTATTATTTTCTTGATTTTGGATACAATTCTAGGTTCCAATTTCTTGATTGTTCTAACAAGGCGGAAAACGTCGAGCTGATAAAGTAGTGCATGACTGTGTAACATTTTTTCCAGATGTTGTAGCGGCATAGTGAACGCGGAAATGCAGAGAAAGTTAGCGGCACAGGATGATGACGCCGAGCTCGAATTTAAAGAGCTGCAACGTCTCAAGGTAAAAACCTCCTGATTGGTCCTCAATTAGTCAGATGCCCGTTTATTTTTATTGTCACGAACTTCTTGAAAAAAATGGCGTTGTGGAGCCCAAAAACTGCTCTGATTGGCTGGAGCCTTTACACGAGGTTTTACGGGATGTAGAAACAGGGACACAGTCTACGTCTGTCTATCAGCACGGTTTGATATATTTTTCATCGCAATTATAAACAGATATGTCACTCAACGATTAGAAATTAAAATGAAAGGCCAAAATAATAATAATAATAATAATAATAATAATAATAATAATAATAAACAGATAAAAAATACTGTAGGTTCTACCTTCACTCAAAATTTCACAACATTCCCACTAAAACTGAAGAATCAATATGATTTTACAATTTTTTCCCAATATTTCCACCATTTTTCAACCATTCGGCAAGAGACATAAATGCAGGTAAATATCCATGTTTCCATCCGAAGTGTCAAGATATTCCGAATAAAGACTACAAAATAATAGCCAGATTAATGCTCGCTAGCTTTAAATCCGTGACATTCCGATTAAGTCCTGGCTTCAGCTAGAATTTTAATATAAAATTGGGTTTTTGCCAATATTTCCACTAAGTTTTGGCGAATTGTGGCATCCCTCTCCCTCTGAAAAAAAAACACACACGCAAAATTAATAGCCAGGTAGACACTTATGTTTGCTACCTTCATTCAAAATTTTAAGACGTTTGCTCTGAAAACGGGGTACGATTTTGAGAACGTTGGTTTTTGGTCAATATTTCCCCCAGTTGTTAGCAAATTGTCAAAAAAAGGTAATAGCCGGGTGAGGGACATTGGATAATTATCTTTAACTAAAATTTCAAGACAGTCAGAGTGAAAACCCAGGAGGAGACACAGTTTTTAAAAGTTGCAAATGTACATAGCTGTACATAGCTGGTCAAGCCCATGCTTCTTTGGAAGCTGGAGCTAAAAATAAACACTTGCCTGACCGGATCCCGCTGTGTTTGCAGACGGAGAGCGAGAGCTGGATCAGCACGGCCAAGCTTCTTCTCGGGGAGCTCCTGGAGAAGTGTAGCGCCGAGGTGCTGCTCGAGCCTGGACCCGAGCCCGTGCCCACTGCCCCCGCCCAGCAAGCGCCCGGGCCCACAGCCCCGGATGGTCAAGTGTACCACGATATGGAGAAACTGGCATCTTCAAATCCACAGGTTTGGTGTTACTTCATCAAGAAGACAGCAGTTGAGGAGTATTTTATTCAGTTGCATGTTAATATTTCTTCTGATAACTGAAGCAATCGAATTATGTAAACTGTATCTTTTCATCTGGGTTTTCTACAAAAAGAAGGTGGCAGGCTGAACCCTGAAACTTTTCGTGTTGTGGATTAATCAACCTATAGTTTTATTTACTGAAGTTTTGATTGACAGGAGAGACCTCCGCCAATGGGCGGGCCCAGCCTAAGCACAACAGGAGCCGAGGAAGCGTTGGAAGTGATTGGCGGGGATGAAAACACACACTCCAAGACAATCGAGACGCTACAGAAAGAGAGCGGTGATTCCAACGCGCCACCCAAAACGCCAGCTGTAGCAGAGGCCCCGGACACGAAGAAGGCGTACGAGGCGCTGGCGGCGGTGAACAGTCTGCAGGAACAGCTGCTGTAAGTATGTGTGTGTGTGAGAGAGAGAGAGAGAGAGACAGACAGACAGACAGACAGACAGAGAGAGGGGGGGTGTCTGTGAGGGTGAGGGTGCGTGTGTGGTTGTATGTGTGTGTGGTAAGTGCCAGAGCGTACTGAGCCCTGGTGGCGGTGCGCAGCGTTCAATAACCTATTTTAAACATGAATAAAATTAGCGGGCCATTGTGACTAAATCCCAGACTTCAGTATAAAAGATAACTATATAAATTATGAAACGACGGCAAAATTTGAGTGTCATGTTTGGTTTGCATTTATTCTGCTTTGCACACAGGCAAACTGAGGAGCGGGCGCAGATTGCTGAAAGTCGCAAATCTGAACTGGAAGCGGAAGTGAAAGAGCAACAGGAAAAAATACGAGCCCTGGAGCGTCAGCTGGCCGCACTGGAATCCAATAAAGAAGCCGAAAAGACGAAAAGTAGTTCGGCCAAATCAACGAAAACCACTCCGCCGACTGCTGAAAGCACCCTAGTGCCGCAGACTCCTCCAGAAAAGGACTCAAAGAGTGAGAAGAAATCAGTATCTCGGGCTAGCTCTCGGGCTTCTGTGTCCAGCAAAGGGAAAAAGAAATGAGACCGGAGACTGCGTCTTTGACTGCACCACTGCTGTTAATTTACCTACTTTGATATTACATAGCAACGGTTTATTTAAGATAGAGTGCCTACGGTGGCCATTTGCAGTGAAAACCCCTATATGAGCCATTGTGTTTTAAGACTTTTTAAGGAGAAATAGTGTCCGTGCCAAACACATTTGCCGTGCCAAATCCATCATGTGTGTCAACACATGGGTACACCTTAATTAAAAGTGAAAGTATTGAACTTACTCAGGAAAGTACAATTGCACTTTTGTTACTTTCCTATTCTTACTATAACGAAAACTTTAATACATGTGTAATGTAACACTTGATACAAAAACCGAAAGTACAAATGCAAGTGCACTTTTGAGGTTCGGGTGTTCAGTGCTGTTCACAACATTGGAATGTTTACAGCTGTTTATGAAGTTGGAATGTTTACAGCTGTTTACAAGGCTGGAATGTGTACTTCTGTTTACAAGACTATTTACAGTTGTTGGCAAGGTATATGTTGGTTATAGCTGTTCACCTATCCTCCCTAGTTCACTGTTTGTATAAATTTTAAATAATTATCAGATCTCATTGATAAGATATTGAAGTTGCATTTGACTCGTTAATTTTCGATAATGGAATTTTTGAGATGATTTAACAAATCGCAATATTGCACTAAAAAAGAAGTCCATACTGATGACCAGCGGCTGTTTCGCGTGAGTTCTCGCGTCATCCATGTTTTCTTTAAGCGTTGCCATGGCGCAGCCGGTTCGCCATGGTTACATGTGGATAGAGAACGTTTTCTTATGAAATGTAGTAATAACAGAACCTCGTTATGTCGTCTCGGATGTCTGAAGTACTCAGTTCAGTCGAAACATTGTTCACGTCCCTGCTGTCTGACGTCCTTGTTGCTGTCGGTTATCTCGAACTTCGGCTATCTCGAAGTAAATTTGCCAGCTTCGACAGCTGTGAAATAAGTTACACTGTATTTACTAATAGAAAGAAAGGCTTTGATTAAATACAAGCAACTGAATTATATTTAAAGGAAACGAAAATAAATATAAAAAAAAAATAAAACAGATTTTTAATGTCTAAGTTGAAATTCGTGCCTAAAATAAAAGCAAATCTACAGTTAAAAATAAGTGCAACCGTATGCTAAAAGAGAAGAGATGTGCTGAAGAGAAGTCGAAAAAATGTATCCATTATATTATACAAGAATGCCCAGTGACATTGTGACCAGCCATCACCTAGTTGATAAAACACTGATGTCTAGCAATAATAATACAACAATAATCGACCAAACTGAACAATTTAACAAACAACATATGACATAGTTTACATTTATGTTACAGCATGTACGGGGAAGAGTTCGGAAACGTCCAAAAACGATTTCTCCGTAATTTTGACAAATTAGCCGATTTGACGAAGTTGTTCAAATCAAAATTTATGCATTTTATCACATAGTTTAAGGGATGTAAGCAAAGAAATGATATTGAATCGAAAAGGGCGACATTTTCACATTGGACGCAGTTTTCGCACGGGACGTTTTTGTCAGTGATTCGGCTTGTTCTCCTGCAGTTAAGTTATTGGCCGTGTTTTCGCTGTTCAGGGAAGTTGTCGAGTCGTAAATACCTTCTTCCCGCCCAAATATTTCAGTAAAACTTGATTTTAATCCATCTGTCACAAAACCCTCCTCCTGTCTTTTACAAAATGAAGAGCTTAACGAATAGAAAATAGAAAAAAAAAAACACTTGAATAAAAAAAAAGAAGAAACTAGAGCGGCCAGTGCACACAAAACATACGAGTGCAGGCTTATATTGTACACTTTCAATCGATACCTACTTAGTTTCTTGTTTTTGTGAACCAAAACAAATGTCTCCCCGACTAAACCCATGACCCCCCCCCCCCCCCCAAAAAAAAACTGAAAAAAAATATTCATTTCTGCAAACATAACCTTCATTCATCGTAAAAAAAAACTCAAAATAAACCAAACAGATGGTGGTCACTAAAACAGATATAAATGAGCATCTTTTTTCATCGGAGTCTGAAAGGTGGTCGCTAAAACGGGTTCTACTGTAGGTCCCTCTTATCCAGATCTGAAGTTGGTCACTATAGCAGTTTTACTGTACGTTACATTTTTATCCGGGTCTGGAAGGTGGTCAAGACCGGCAGATTTTACCGTACGTCTTTTTACCTGAATGTGGAAGGGGTCACGACAAACGGTTCTTACCTTACATCTTTTTATCCGGGTCTTGAAGGTGGTCGGGATTTTTTTTTGTTTTTGGCTAACCATCATCCTCCACACGTCCCCCCCCCCCCCCCCCCCAGCTATTTACTGTAGGTCCGACTATAAACACAATTCTAACCCTTTTACCCAAGGCAACGGTAACGATCTGTACCCTAAGTGTAGTTATAGCCATGATAGACTACCTTGTCTTCGCACATTCCCATCGGCCAAATAGCACTAGGAAGGCATTCTTCATAACTGCGCATCGGAGAGCTGCTAAGAGCTATAATACGACGATAGCTTTCCATGACCTCGTAGATAACGACTCCATCATGCACCGCAACTGACACTGACCCCTGACTGAGTGGCATGTTACGTAACAGCCATAGATTAGAAATGCACAAAAAGCTCAATTTCTGGCAATAACAAAGCAATGGACCGACAATAATGCTGTTACTGTTTTGAAGCTTTCTAAAGAATGCAGGAACACTAGAGAATCTTCCGGAAAATCTTCCGAAATCCCCAGCGCAGTTAACACCCACCCATGCATAGATAACAAAGCAGCCAAAAATGGGGAGGTTGGGGTGGGAGGGTGTTGATGTTATGCACCTTTCTTGATTTTCTATACGAGTTTAATTATGTTTAACAAAACCGTGTGACCTATCCGAGGAATAACTACACCAAATTTGAAGTCGATCCGACTTTCCGATGTCGAGATATTTTGCTTAAGAACAGATAACTTTTTACCTTATATATTTTGAACCAAGGAATATCCATATAAAATTTTAAGTTGATATGACTTTCCGTTATCGAGATATTATGCATAAAAGATCTGGTTCAAAATATACACTTTTTACGCGATGACGTCATACGCCGCTTTCGTTCGTTCTACTCGTGAAAAATATTTAAAGTTTCTTTCGGACCTACCAAGCAATAATCCCACCAAGTTTAAGCTTTCTCCGGCGTCCAGCAGCTGAGAAATTTCGCACACAAGATCTTTACGCAATGACGTCATACACCTGCCCTAATCACGTGACACGCCAAAAATTGGTAGAACAGTCCGGCTGACCCAAGGAATATTCATATAAAGTCGATAAGACTTTCCGTTATCGAGATATTTTGCACACAAGACCTTGTTTGTAATATATACATATATTACGTGATGACGTCATACGCCGCATTCTACTCGCAAAAAAATTCTATAGAGTCTTTCGGACCTACCAAGCAACAATCCCACCAAGTTTCAACTTTCTCCGATGTTCAGTAGCTGAGAAATTTGGCACATAAGATTTTTACGTAATGACGTCATGCACCTGCCCTAATCAGGTGACATGCGTAAAAAGTTGACAGAACCGTTCGACTGACCCAAAGAATATTTATGTAAAATTTGAAGTCGATAGGACTTTCCGTTATCGAGATATTTTGCACACAAGACCTTGTTTATAATATATACATATTTTACGTGATGACGTCATACGCCGCATTCGTTCGTTCTACTCGCAAAAAAATTCTATAGAGTCTTTCGGACCAACCAAGCAACAATCCCACCAAGTTTCAACTTTCTTCGATGTTCAGCGGCTGAGAAATGTGGCACACAAAATTTTTACGTAATGACGTCATGCACCTGCCTTAATCACCTGACATGCGCTAAAAATTGACAGAACCCGCCGACTGACCCAAGGAATATTGATATAAAATTCGAAGTCGATAGGACTTTCTGTTATCGAGATATGTTGCACACCAGACCTTGTTTATAATATATACATATTTTACGTGATGACGTCATACGCCGCATTCGTTCGTTCTACTCGCAAAAAAATTCTATAGAGTCTTTCGGACCAACCAAGCAACAATCCCACCAAGTTTCAACTTTCTTCGATGTTCAGCGGCTGAGAAATGTGGCACACAAAATTTTTACGTAATGACGTCATGCACCTGCCTTAATCACCTGACATGCGCTAAAAGTTGACAGAACCGTTCGACTGACCCAAAGAATATTTATGTAAAATTTGAAGTCGATAGGACTTTCCGTTATCGAGATATTTTGCACACAAGACCTTGTTTATAATATATACATATTTTACGTGATGACGTCATACGCCGCACTCGTTCGTTCTACCCGCAAAAAAATTCTATAGAGTCTTTCGGACCAACCAAGCAACAATCCCACCAAGTTTCAACTTTCTCCGATGTTCAGCGGCTGAGAAATGTGGCACACAAAATTTTTACGTAATGACGTCATGCACCTGCCTTAATCACCTGACATGCGCTAAAAGTGGACAGAACCGTTCGACTGACCCAAAGAATATTTATGTAAAATTTGAAGTCGATAGGACTTTCCGTTATCGAGATATTTTGCACACAAGACCTTGTTTATAATATATACATATTTTACGTGATGACGTCATACGCCGCATTCGTTCGTTCTACTCGCAAAAAAATTCTATAGAGTCTTTCGGACCAACCAAGCAACAATCCCACCAAGTTTCAACTTTCTTCGATGTTCAGCGGCTGAGAAATGTGGCACACAAAATTTTTACGTAATGACGTCATGCACCTGCCTTAATCACCTGACATGCGCTAAAAATTGACAGAACCCGCCGACTGACCCAAGGAATATTGATATAAAATTCGAAGTCGATAGGACTTTCTGTTATCGAGATATGTTGCACACCAGATCTTGTTCAAAATATATACATATTCTACGTGATGACGTCATACGCCGCATTCGTTCGTTCTACTCGCAAAAAAAATCTACAGCTTCTTTCGAACCAACCAAGCAACAATCCCACCAAGTTTCAACTTTCTCCGATGTTCAGCGGCTGAGAAATTTCGCACACAAGATTTTTTCTTAATGACGTCATACGCTTGCCCTAATCACGTGACATGCGTCAAAAGTTGATAGAACCGTCCGACCTTACCAAGAAATAATTCGATCAAGTTTGAAGTCGATCCGACGTTTCGTTCTCGAGATATCTTGCACACAACACTTTGTTCACAACAGACTGACACACACACACACACACACACACAAACACACACACACACACACACACACACAGAACGTACAAACACTATATGTCTCCCCTTGGTCGGGAGACATAATACCATGTTTTGAGAAGAACAGTGTGCGCATGTTGTATAAGTCCAGTTCGAAGGTTGTTTTTCTTTGTAATAAACTACAATCCAGGTTATGATTTATATAAAAACCCTTAGAAACTTACTACAGGAAGAAGATTTGTTTCTCTAGTTTCTAGAATATGTTTTGTGTGCCATTTTGATACCGTTTCTGTTTAGCTGCCTCCACTTCAAATTTTTACATGTCTGAATCTGATAGCTTTTTTGTTTTATTTACATACATATTCCACAATGGGAAGGGTTGGGATAGTATCTTTAATTTCTTTTCAACTTCTTTAATTTGAAATACGATGAGTACAACGGGCAAAATTTGTAGAGCTTCTTAACAAAGAAATTGCGGACCGAAACTCTCCCTCACAGGCAAAATTGTATAGAATGCAGTTTCCACATGCATTACAGATTCTAAAACATCAGTTAACATTTATTTTAACGATATCTGAAATTGAATTTGGATGTCTAAAATTCATTTCTTGACACCAAGAATTGATTATATATGAGATTATTTAAAATATCAAATTCACTTAAATATTCGTTTAAAGATGTTTCAAATTCTAATTTAAATATCGAAAAAGGTTTTCTTAAATTTTTTTGATAGTTAATATTCAATTTCAGATTCCAATAATTCTATTTGAAATATTTTAAATTCAATTGAAGATATCTTTAGTGTCAAGTTCACCAGAAAATGATTCAGGTGAACGAGTAAATGGTCTCTGTCATATGCTGTATTTCATATGTCTTACGACGGAAAATGGGACAATGTGATTTTCTGTTAACTATCCAGTTTATTATCTGACCAAAGCTATCCGGTCACGTGGTGTAGTGATATCGCTACTGCGGCATTGGCTGGATAATCAGAGTGTACTCAAATAGGACTAACACATTGGCTGTATAAACTTTGGGACATTACGAAAGACTAATTTATATGAAATCGGCTAAATACATGATATTATATGACAACCTTAAAATATTCTCAAAAGTTTCTTTGCAGAAATTCAAATAAAACTGTGTCATAAATGTATAACTGCATTTTTACCGTCTGTATGAATTTCTTCTGACTCTGTTTATTGTTGACAATATCAATAAAGGCGCATCGATATAATTGCATCATTGCACTTTAATTAGAGCAATATGGCGGTACCTGAATGTAAAAAAACGAATTCATTCCAAATACGTCAAACCTTCACATATAAATGGCAAAAAGCACACTCCAGTTACAAACAGATGTTGTCTTCACAGCAAGCCTCCAAACGATTTTTCCACGCACGTGGTGAAAATAGGTTTAATTCATACTGGCGTAAACGTAACCTCGATCCTAACGTCTGACTGACTTAGGCCGATTATCACCTGAGCATTGAGACAACACTTTGAGTGATTGCCAGGTACGCCACCACGGTAAGCCAAAGACCGATTAGCTTCGCAGACCCATTGTATGCTTGGCATTTTGAGCCTAAAATGACCCTGACCCTGCCCGGGCTGTGCCTTTGGGACCGGCGATCATTTGCTGGCCATTTAATCAACAACAAACTAATTAAAATAAACTTCGTTATCTCGAGCTGGGATATCTGATGATGAGCAGAATAAGTGACGGGCTCAGGTAAAAGTTATCCTACTTACACACACTGCATGCAAATCTGGTAGATCATCTTCAGAACTTCTTTGTGCCAATGTAGCTCTTATTAAAAAACTTATAAGACCAGAAAAACATGAACTACACCTCTCTTGCTAGATATGAGAAACGCTTTTGAGACCATGGAAAAAGATCAACTTTTAAAAGATTTGGAAAATATATTAAATAAGGATGAACTGTATCTTCCATTTCTTCACCTAGACAATGTTCAAATATCAGTTAAACTAACGAATAAAGCAGTAAACTGTTCAAACGTATTATTGGTTTAGGCAAGGGGACGGAACAAGGGCAGTAGGATAAAAGTGGGGGTTCTAAAACATATATAGTGGGGGCTCTAAAACATATATAGTGGGGGTTCTAAAACATATATAGTGGGGGTTCTAAAACAGTGACGTCATTGTTTTAGAACCCCCATAGGGTAGTGACGTCATATGAACGACAGTTCTGGAACAGGAAGTGACGTCATACTGACGTCATAGGGTGTTCCAGAACTGTCATGAAAGTTTTGGACCAGATGGTGAGTGATAGAGCGCGCGCCCGTGTCAATGACGTCATCATGACGTTATAATGGCGTTATCATGACGTCATCATCATCAACATTTGTTCGAAATGTTACAATTGGCCACAAAGTCTTAAAAGACACTTAAAGGTTGCTCACACTTCAGAAGTGGATGAAGAATTGGATATGGAAAACCCTGTAAAACTACCTTTCACGGAAACTTTAGATGAGTCTTCTATGGAACGTCAAAGCTTCAACATGGCTGAAAAGAATGGACATGCTTGTACAGAATGTGGTGCATTATACAACAGCAAAGAAGCTTTGCTCAAACATATGGAGGAGTGTGGTGAGGATGCTGATGACAGGAGTTCTGAAAGTGAGTCAGAAACAGACTCTGAAAGTGAGTCAGAAATAGACTCTGTTTGGCATGATATGGTTCAAGAAGTCTACGATGACTATGATGACAATTTTCAAGAAAAGGTTTTAGAATATGAAGAACAAGGACTTGAAGATGCGCGTGAAATAGCAAGTTATGACCTTCGACCCATTTATAAGCATGGACTAAAACAACTGTTTATGAAGCTATTCAAATATACTCAGCGTCTAGAACAAAGCCAACATTATCAAAAGATTTTAGAGGACTTTAATTACTTTTTTGATGAAAAACATTATAAGTATTCAAAGGCACTAAAGGCGGCTATAAGGAAAAACAACGCATTCTTAGAAGATCTACTAGATATGGAGGAGGAGGAAGGTAGCAGTGACGAAGAAAGTGGTATGGACAGTGAGGTGCAACAGAGTGAAACAGATGCTGAAGAATAGTCTTATTTGACTAAACTTTTTTATAAAGACTTTGGAAATGTTGTAATATTTTATTAACTTAAGCGTTGTGTATTAATACATGTCTTGCTTTACAACATATGAAGTCGCGAGAGGCTAAGGTCTCTGGTGCGGTGTGAATTCACCCGTAGACCATATATCATATATTATACATTATAATTAATTTTGTATTATATTCAAGTTTTGTATCATTATGTAATATATTCAAGTATTTTATTATTATGTATTATATCCAAGTATTGTATGAGAAAAATAAATAAGTTGAAAAGCATCATATGTGTTTCTTTTATTAAATATTACAAATATTTACAATTATGATAAAAACAAAAATATTTCAAATACATATTATGCTAATACACTCATAAGAACTTAAATTGATAAGTTTACAAATGTTATAAAAACTAACTTTACATCAACATAGATAATGTTAATTCATTTCATAGTCATACTGTTAAAATTGCATACAGTCACATGTGACTTTCTACTCAACCATCTTCTGACAGTCACTACATTTATATACATCCATTTTCTGAAGCATGATTTCCACTGACGTCATTTGCTTCTTCAGCATGTGCCAGTCTTTCAATGACAACAAAATTCCCTTCTTGGCAAGATATAACCTCCCAGATGCATGATTCCTAATATATTTACGAATGTTAACCATCACTTTCTGTTGATATTTCACCAATTTAATATGTGTTTCTCCATTAATGGGTATCATAACCGGTGAATCGTCTACACGCATCTTCTTCATGGTGGTATCAGCTTTACGCTCCGGTTCTCGCTTCATATTAGGCTCTGTCTTAATTTTTCGCATTTTACACGGCGCCGTCTTAGCTGGTAACTCATCTCGTTTTCTCTTTCTAAGATGTGGTCGCTTTTGACGCTGCTAACGTGACTTCACCTTGGACTTTACCATGGGCATTGCCTTAGACTTTGCTGTAGGTACTGTCTCAGGTTTTGCTATAAAATTTTCTGCAGGCATTGCCATAGATGGTAGTTGTTGTTCACTCACTGCAGACATGTTCACTCTTCAGTATCTTGATACAGAATGTGCGTTATATCTGAGGGTAGGTGCCTTTTATGCTCTATAGGGAATTGTCACACTCGAGGTTGGACACACGTCCTAATACGTTTAGAAATGACTTTACCATATGTGACTTTGTGGCCAATTGTAAGATTTCGAACAAATGTTACATTTATACATCCTTTCGGTTCAACCTACACTTTTCAAATGATGAGAAAGTCTTTAAACATAGCTTTATATACAACTTGTTGAACAACAACTTGTTGAACATGTTGAACAACAACTTGTTGAACAACAACTTGTTGAACATGTTGAAAATGTTGAACAACTTGTTGAACATGTTGAACAACTTGTTGAACATGTTGAACAACTTGTTGAGCAATTGTTGAACTTGTTAAAAAAATTATTGAATAATACCATGGCGTAATATGTTCCAAAAATAATTCAAACACGTGTTTCGAATGGGGCTTGTCATTTGAATACATGTTTGAATGGCGTGTTCTTCTCACTAACTTATTTTATACATCATATGTTGTTAAAAAACAAAATTGGTTAAAGTTGGTTTAGAACCCTGATTTTTACCCTACTTTAACATGGTAAAATATTCAAACTTATTTTATACATCATATGTTGTCAAAAAAAACAAAATTTGTTAAATTTGGTTTAGAACCACCATTTTCCTACTACTATAACTTTAGAACATTCAAATAAGTAGCATGGTAAAATGCTAGAACCTATTTTATACATCATATGGTGCTAAAAACTAAATTTGTTAAAGTTGGTCTAGAACCACCATTTTTCCACTACTATAACTTTAGAACATTCAAATAAGTAGCTTGGTAAAATGTTCAAACCTATTTTATACATCATATGTTATCAAAAACTAAATTTGCTAAAGTTGATCTAGAACCACCATTTTTGCACTACTATAACTTTAGAACATTTGAATAAGTAGCATGAGAAAATGCTAAAACTAATTTTATACATTATATGTTTTCCAAAAACTACATTTGTTAAATGTGCTTTAGAAGTGCCATTTTCCAACTACTATAACATAAAACATAACATTGGACTTAACGTAGGGAAAATCCCTTTCCTTCTCAAATTTACTGATCGTTCCCACGCTCTGAACGAGTGCACTCTGAAATTTATCGATCTTTCCCACGCTCTAAACGAGTACACTCTGAAATTTATCGATCGGTTTCCCTCACGCTCTGAACGAGTACACTCTGAAATTTATCGTGCATTGTGCATTATAGCCTTATATGGCATGTTTTCACAAAACATTCTGCTTCAGTCCGGAATAGCTCAGTTGTCAGAGCGTGGGACTCCTGGTGGGACCCATGCTCGGAAGGTTGGTGGTTCGAGCCCGGGTATGGGCAGCCTAACCCTAAACCATAGAGTGCATTATGAATGTGTATTATGAAGGTATGATAGACAGATGGTAGAAGGGACGTCTCCTAGGGGTCTGACGTCATTATGACGTCACAAGTGGCGTGGAAAACCCATGGGGGTTCTGGACCAATAGAATGTTCTAGAAAAAAGTGGCGTGGAACTCTCGTTTCCTCATGAAAGACAGATGGTAGAAGGGACGTCTCCTAGGGGTCTGACGTCATTATGACGTCAAAAAGTAGTCTGGAACTCTTGTTAGGGTTAGGGTCACATGACCGATAATTGACAGGTCACGTGACTGATGACGTCATGATGATTGACAGGTGACTTAGGGTTATGCTGCTTAAGACTGTCTTAGTATGATGTCATGACGTCATACGGTCATTATGACGTCATGATAACGTCATGATGACGTCATTATAACGTCATGATGATGACGTCATTATAACGCCATTATAACGTCATGATGACGTCATTGACACTGGGGCGCGCTCTATCAATCACCATCTGGTCCAAAACTGTCATGACAGTTCTGGAACACCCTATGACGTCAGTATGACGTCACTTCCTGTTCCAAAACTGTCGTTCATATGACGTCACTGTTTTACTATCCCCATTGGGGTTCTAAAACAATGACGTCACTGTTTTAGAACCCCCACTTTATATGTTTTAGAACCCCGACTATATATCTTTTAGAACCCCTGCTATATATGTTTTAGAACCCCCACTTTTATCCTACTAAGGGCCCTGTTTAATCTGTGTGCAAGAAAGATTTAACAAAACAGAAGATTCCTACTTTATTCTGCACGCAATTCTGTCTCACAGAGGACACTCCAGCTCAAAGGACCTAAGCAAAAAGACATTCACTCACACAAATCATAAGCAGACGAGCGTTTAAGAATGAATGTAAGGCCTGACCGATACGTCTTGATCGAACTAACTGAGACCTTTCTTATCTCAAAGAGGTTAACAAAGAAGACGGCGGCTGCCACCGCAGTGGCGACCACAGAATCAATGCCTTTGTCGACGCACTACAACTTGAACAGTTGCCGATGCGACAAATAGACTTTATTTGTAGTGTCATTGTGAATTGTCTACGTTTTCTGAAGTAATTTGTAGTGTCCTTGTGAAGTGTCTGAAGTACCCTTTGAGAAAGCTTCTTATTTTTCCTGAAGAAAACTTATGTATCAGAGACTGAGCTAAAACACCCGAAGGTTTGGATCACAATATTCCCAAAGAAGTTGCAACAAAATGCCTTTCTCCATTGGAATGAGGGTACTTTTGATGCAGGAATACCGCATTACAAAAGAAACCAAGGTAGTTCTGGAAGATCTAGAGATACAAGCAACAGACGATTGACAAGGCGATTAATAACGCGATGCAAACACCGAAGGCAGGATATTCAACCTGCCTTCGATGTGTGATGCCTGAATGATAAACCCATCGATCTGAAGTGTCCGATTGTGACAAGACCACTGACCTTATCTCCAAGTGCGCCTTTGGGAAAAAGAGAAACCCCAACAGCTGCAAGACGCATCCGTTTGAACCTGCCTTAATGAGGATTGAAGAGAGGAAGGCACACCCCTCAGGAGATTTGACTTGACCACCAGTCTATATCTCTGAGAGCTAACAATGAGAGCCACAGCCGAAACGGAACGCTCTCAGAACCACACGTCGAAACTTTCAAAAATGACACCTGCCAAATTCGACTTTCTCTACCTGGAAACCAGCAAACCTAAGAGTGACTTCAGAAGAGAAACCCGAGGCTGGCTTGAGAGTGGATCCTACGTGAACATTCACAGCTGACAGCTTTTGAATACTTGGCTGAGTGATAAAAAGCCCTGCCCCTTGCAAAGTCTAGCAGATCGCCGAGAAACTCCATTTGCTGAACAGGAACCAACACTGACTTCCTGAGCTTGAACGATAGGCCAAGAGCACTGCTTGAGCAGTTTGACAAAGTGTTCTTGTTTAAAATGATCAAGCCTACCTGTCGACCCCAGCTTGGATGTCCTTCATAACCTGAGTGAACATAAACGCCAACCCGAATAAGAAAGCGAGAAACCAATAACATACAGCCCTTATCATGAAGCTGAGACTTTTCATTGGGACTGTAAAGGTAGGCATCCACAAGATCCACCAAGATGGCCCACATGTTCTGACTTTAAGTGGACATGGTGTTATGTAGAGTATCTATTTTGAACGACTTGAAATGTATGAACAAGTTCTGATAAGTCTATGACTTGACGCCAACTTCCGGACTTTTTGGAACCAGAAAGACGCTAGAACAAAAAACCGTGGGAAGAATCTGTTGCCAAGACCAATCCCTCGAAAGAGTTAAGGATACCTCCATCGTAACCAACGGACTACCTGGTTGGAAGCCTCGAGTGCGTGCCACGTTTTCCAAACCTTCTTTAGCCTTCCTCTTGCGAGCACATTTAGTTTTGATGTGTTCCATTAAGAAACCAACTCTTTGCAAGAATTTAGTGTATCTGGACGGGATTGCTGCAAAATCCCGAGCGGATAATAGAACGACTGTTTCGTGGCGTCAAGGCTCTGTGCATAGTTGTATCCTTTGATTTCACACGGACTGTTATTGATAGGCTATTGGGGGACAATGTAGCTTAGGGCGTCCTCCGTACTGATATATAAATGGGGCTTCACCTGGTTTCGACTCAAGACCACCAAAGGCAACAGCAAGTAAGTGTAAAGTTTAAGCAAATCGGACGACGCTGCGACCTCAGAGTCGAATACACGATTGAGCAGAGAGTTAGCATCTTATGCTAGTCTGAAAGGCAGCATCCTGAAACACGAGTGTGCGTAGGCCTTTTCTCCAAGAGAAATCTGCAATCCCTTTCTGCCAGAGGCACACTCGACTCAGGAATGATATTGGGCAACCATAACATGTGGTGAAGTTTGGTAGAAAACCGACACCAGTGCGGTAGTAGATGGCACAAGAGTAGCAAGTGGCGTCGGCGGCGCTGGCGTTGTCAGTGGCAAAGGCAGCGGAATCGGCAGCTGATACGAAATGATTGTGGGGCAGCTCAGACTTACGTCCTCTTGTTTCTCTTCACCACAGGACGAATGTTTGACAGATGAAGACGATGTAGAGCCATAGACAGTTTCATAATCAGACTGACGCTTCTCCGCCACCAAAGGCTGTGTGGGGGATCAACGGTAGAGGAGGTAATTATATTGCGATTCCGTTATCTTCGCTGTAGGGGTTGCAACAAGACGCTATGTGGCTGAGGCTACCGACCAAGACTTAAGCGACCCAACCACAAGACCACAAATTTAGACTTATGGCGAACTTCTTTAGTGAAGGTAAGTCCTGCACAGAACTAGGCAAAAGTTTGTCTCACTGTTACGGGATTTGTTCCTCGGTGCTCGAAGCAATATTCACATCCGGTATGTTGACTTCCTGTACAGTTGCGTTGGCTTCCGTTCAAAGTTACTTTGTAAAACATATCTCGATAACACAGACTGAAAAGGCACATGCGCTGCTGGAGTGATGTTCACCTGATGAGGATCAACGAGGTTAACCACCTGCGACGACAACTTAACAGGTGTAGGAGTGATTGACTTCGGCTGGAGTCTTTTGTGGTGCTTTTGTGATTTGACTGAAGCATCAGTGCGAAATTTGTCGATCACAATCGTAGCCGCCGGTGACGCAGGTTGTTGCGACCCTGATGACTTTTCATTCTGATGACGCTGATGCCCTTTGGCGGGCATACCAGCCGACTCTCTCTCTCTCTCTCTCTCTCTCTCTCTCTCTCTCTCTCTCTCTTTCTCTCTCTCACTCACTCACTCTCTCTCTATCTCTCTTTCTGTTTTAGCAGAACAGAAAAGAATGAGTCTACCAAGTGCGCACTCTGATCGCAGCAGCTGTCCAGAGTATAAGGTGGCATTCCCCAACGACGTAAACGTGCCGTTGACATAAGCACAGGAGTTCCAACTGCTGATCTACAACAGAAAGCAACTCACATAAGTTTACTGTAGTTGCCGTAAAATGTCATTGATACAAGACATAACACTTCACTAACACGACCTATCACTTAAAATTCCATCACAACCTTGATTATAATGATAGAAATCGATACAGTCACGTTAACACGTGATAATGATGCTATGCGAGAGCGACCCGCCACATGCACGTCCCGACACTGCGACGAAACCGTCACCACAGCGGCTCACAAATGACCGAATCACTGCATGTACGACCCGAACGCAATCACTGGTCCTGATAGTGACGACCTGCTGCTTGTGCAACCCGTCGCAGTGACGAGTCGGCACCGTTATGACCAGTCTCATACACGATCCGTGCCAGCATCTGTCACTCATATGGTCAACTAATCACTGCCACAGGTCGTGACCATTACCCGTTGCATGAACTACCCGTGACAGCAGCGACCCGTCACCGTGAGAGTGACAGTGACGACCTGTTGCTTGCAGGAATCGAAGCACGCACAACCAGTGACATCCACAGCTTGTGCCAGACCCAACAACTGAGTGCATAGTGACCAACATGCAACCATGGTGTACTCGAGTCAAAAAGTGACAACATATCAACACAATTCTCGACATGGCAACCGACATGGCAACAGTGCTAAGTCGTAACAGCAGCGTATAAATAAGCAACCGCCAATGTGACGGGTCACTGCTGTCATGATATCGACACATGTTCTATCACGTGATCGTACCTGTGTCGATGAAATCACCAATATTTCAGGTAAAAACTGATAAAGTAACTCGCACTGAAGCTGTATATTCGCGATAGAGCCAAGTGAAACCCAGCTACCGATACACATCCCCTTTGCAACCACATGGATGACTCAATAGCCTTTTCTACAGGAGGTAACAATAGAATCCACTACTCGACACCGTGTCAAGTCGTCGCTACACACCAACGCTTACAAGAATGACACAGAAAGAGACAGCGGATGCAACTTTTTCAAAGAAAATCACTGCAGTATCACCAAAGTGAGAGATACAAGCTCACTTCATGGTTTCAAACTTCATGCCTCAATATCCTACAAAGCTCTGTTAATAACAGAAGGGATGTAGGACGGTGGAAAGTTAGAACTCCCTTGTTTGTGGAGCTACCGATGCACACTAAAATGCCTACCACTAGGAAAACCCTCGAGGTAGGATTCAGGACCAATTCATTCAAAATCACCTAATTGCAAATTACTTGTAACCCACACTAATCCATACTAATGTTCTTTGTGGTTAGGAAGCCGTTACCGAACGAAAGCCGGCTTGATAAACACCAGAACTATCAGGTGCAGGAATAAGCAAAGTCATAAAAAAGGAATCCATAAATAAAACAAGATGAAATATAGAGTATATATACAAAAACTACCAAATGATAATCAAAAAGTGTGCAATTCACCTTGAATTTGATCCCTTATAATCAACAATTGCAGATGGTGAAAAATTACTTCTTATTGAATAACGATAAGTTGGGAATAGTTCGGTCAGGTTACAGAAACTGCACCAACGCTTGGCTGACAACGCCTTATAAAAATTCCCCTTATGGATCGCGATAACCAATGCTACCACATTGGAAACCATAGTGGTCTACCAGCTGATATTAAAATTTCAATATTAGCCTCAATGAACAGTACTTTCTATTTCTTACTATCAATTGCAACTGTAGATTTCATTGCATGCTTTGTGCGCAATCGTATTGTTACAAATGATCTGTTCTGGAATCAGTTCAAAAATAAACAAATATAATATTTTACAAAATCAATTAAACAGATTCAGATATTCATAAACGCTGAAACTTATACACTCAAGTGTAAACCTATAGACAGCCTATAGATAGCCTGTAGATCGCTATGATTTTTTACAGAAACTGCACCAACGCTTGGCTGACAACGCCTTATAACATTTCCCCTTATGGATCGCGATAACCAATGCTAACACATTGAAAACTATAGTGGTCTGCCAGCTGATATTAAAATTTCAATATTAGCCTCAATGAACAGTACTTTCTATTTCTTACTATCAATTGCAACTATAGATTTCATTGCATGCTTTGTGCGCAATCGTATTGTTACAAATGATCTGTTCTGGAATCAGTTCAAAAATAAACAAATATAATATTTTACAAAATTAATTAAACAGATTCAGATATTCATAATCGCTGAAACTTATACACTCATGTGTAAACCTATAGACAGCCTATAGATAGCCTATAGATTGTTATGATTTTTTGTCGCTTTTTAGATGAGTTGCTATATATGTGATAGAAAGCTTTTGATACTTGATTAATTAGATCTCTGTTCGTCAGTGTCATGCATACGATCGAGTGCATTATTGATGAACGATTCTTTTGAGGCTATTTTTAGCATCTCTGTATGGTAACAATTTAAGCCGAAATTAACACGCGAGTTTTGCTTACTTCCTCTGTAGCAGACGAAATTAAGTAAATTAACATGATTTTGGCAAGTTTTTGGCTCCTTTTGACTCAAGCGGATCTAAATTAATCATGTTATTTAAACTAATGAAAAGCTGATATTTGTCTTGGCGGTACCATTTCAGCTCCACATGAATGAGAGAACTTTCTGGAATGCCTTACTTTCCTTGCCTTTTGTGAAGGCATAATTAAGAATGTCTTAATGTTTTAAGCTTTTCAAGCTTTTCTACGATTTCATGTGAAGGGATCAAAATAGTTTGCATACAGAGCAATTCAGTTCATTAAATTAGCAATGCAATGCAATTTTATTTTCATCAGTGTATGGAAAAAGAAGTCTGAAGTAGTGAAGTTTTACGACACAATGTGATTTAACATGTGATAAATCTGTGTGATTGGAATGTTGTAAAAGTTCCGAAATTCTTTTACAAATGGCTTAGGTATGCCAGAAAAGTGCCGAAGAGACAGTGCCGAACTCGTAAAGGGCCGAAATGTCCCAAAAACATATAGGTAAAGAGATTTTATACTGTTTTTAAAAATCGACAAAATTAAGCAAAATAATTTTAAGAATAGGGCAACAGTAATTTTGAGAAACACCAGCAATGAAACACTGTACTTTGAAAATGCTCTTCCCCTTCCAGAGTTTTGATGAGATTGCTCTTAAATTTACAGTAAAAGGTTTTGCAGCTGTTCATTTCCGAAACTGATAGAAAGATGTTAACGGTATCTCAAAATGGTCCCTGGGGTTTTCTTTAAAAATATGTGCGCATGAAAATTGTATGTAGACAAATTCATGTCTTCTCTTAGAGTTAGTTTTAGTATGGCAGTCTTTAAACTTGCATCAAAGGTAAGGAGCGTGTCTACCTACCTAACTATTAATTTTTCGTGGCGATTGGCCAAAAGCTGGCGGAAATACTGATACAAACTGAGACTGGTGATTTCCGAAACAATAAGTTTCAGTTACCAATAATTTTTTGTTGCTCAGTGACCGGTCACCGACATTTACGGGGTTCATCACAACCTAATGGCATTGGAACGCAACAAAGATCCATACATGTAAATTGAACCTATAGATAGTCTAAAAAAGAATGTTTCTGAACAATGTGCCAGATCGTAAAAGCGAGGACATTACAGAAGTTAAGGACTAGTGTGAATTTGGACAAAAATAATTTGGTAGAGGATCAATTAAAGGAAAATGCATATGATGTCATTACGTAAATCTATGTATCTTCTGAACAACATCTTGTGTGCAAAATATTTCGATAACAGAAAAGTCATATAGACTTCAAATTTTTCAAAGGTCGTCATTGTGTCAATCGGTCAGCTCTGTCAACTTGTGACGCGTGTTGCGAAATTAGGAAAGGCGTATGAAGTGACTATGCAAAAAAATTATTTGTAAGATCTGTCAGCCGCGAGATTGCTGCTTATTGTCTTGGAAGATTCTGTTAATTCAGTTGCAAATTCTAAAAAAGCACAGACCACAGATGATGACATTACGTAAAACAGTTATCTGCAGTTAAATGAAAGATCTCAATAAGGAAGAATAAGACAGACTCCAAACTTGGTGTGGTAATTTCCTGGATAAATCGCAAACTTTTTGTTTAGCATTAAGCTCCAATAGTAAATTAAAGAATGTCTATGACATCATTACGTAAAATAGTTAGCAGAACTTACGATCCCTACCGTCCCAACTTTTGGGGCTTTTATTAACCAACCATCGTGATGAAACTACTCTGTGTATTTTAGCATTGTCCAGACCATTTTCGACCATTCGGCATTTTTGCACAATATACTTGAAAACAAAACGCACAGCTATTGGTCGATACTGTTTAATTTTTACTTGGTCTTAGTCAGCCTTTTGGTGAATTTCTCACAGGCAGGTATCACACAAGACGATACTCATTCAGCTGTGTTGCTTTACTAGATTATTATCCACTATATTTGGCTGTAATTTGGAACGTTAAATGCCTAAGTGGTAGGTTTCTTTTAATAAGTTTGACACATTTGATAGAAGGAGTGCTTGATGACACGATAAAGACATAAACGTTCCTAAAAAGCCATAAAAGCATTATGGAGAGCCCTGAAATAGAAACACTTCCGCCAGTCTTTTACAAAATATCATTGGCTTCTGTATTAATTGTAGAATGGAGACACCTCGCTCTTCAGAACATTGAAATTGACCCCACAATAAGGGGCAAGTGCGAAAACTGCAAGTGAAACCATAGTACCCTTATTCAGTAGTTTTAATTGAGTAGCAACCTCCCCTCAAATTGTATCAAACTGAACAAACCTCCTTGAAAAGCAAGCTGCTTTGCCTTTTCAAATACGGATTAGTATCTCGGATTGTTTTATATACTGATCATTTTGCATGGGAGCGAAACGAAAGCCGTTTCGAAGCAGTTTATACCCCTGAAGCCAGCGACAGCATAATTTAAAGCCAAAATTTAACTGTTACACTGGAGTGGTATTCTGCACTGTCCTTATTTTTAAGGATATCTTTATTTTTTAAAATAAAGATAAAAGCTATTGTGTGCTATCCTCAAAGTTAACGAAGTCTTTTAAAAATAAGAATAAAAATTAAGGATGGACCATCTAATCTCAAGAATAAGGACCTCCTTAAATATAAGGACAGAGCAGAATACCACTCCTGGTCTAAGACAAGTGTGCTATTTTTGCGACACGAAAATTCCACTGCTTCAATGCTTTTTAACCTATTTAGTGTTTTTTTTTTTCGAAAAGTGTACCTAATGAAATCTTTACTGGATTCAGATGGAATGAGCGTTGGATAATGTGTAAAACAATCAGCAGTTATTGATTGTAAATACAAAACATAA
Source organism: Protula sp. h YS-2021 (assembly GCA_949752745.1). Lineage (NCBI taxonomy): Eukaryota > Metazoa > Annelida > Polychaeta > Sabellida > Serpulidae > Protula > Protula sp. h YS-2021. The sequence goes on from OX457033.1 coordinate 13,030,522, forward strand.
CTATGCATGTTATTTATTTACTTTTAATTAATGGCGCGCCTAATTTTATGTTTTTTTTTCTTTTTAATTTGTTAATTCCTGCAAGTGTTTCTTTAAATTTGAATTTTGCGTAACCGATTGACAATAGCCTATAGCAACAATCGAAATAAATTTTGCATCTGTTTAGTCGATGTTCCGGTAGTCGTTGAAATAAAAAGAAGGATTAAATGTTGACGTTTTCATCATGGCGATTTTCATGCGTGGAGTGGTTGTTGCAAAATTTTATTGAACACACTCAAACTGGATGAGTTTTGATGGCTTTCACTTATCGCAAACTTAATATTGATGTATACCGTATCATGCGGAACATATCAATTGGTGTGTCAGTCTCGTCAGACAAAATGAAAACATACGAGGTGGGCAAGTTTTCCCAAATAATATTCAAAGCGTATGTACGAGCTTGTACGAGGCACAGAACATTCAAATTGAACAGCACATCGTAATTGGTTAAATTACAAATTGGTCTGTCGGCTACAGAAGATGATCATGACCTATAATAAGAATCACATGGTGAGTTGCGGGACGCCTAGTTTGTAAATAAGGCTGGAATAAGCGGTGAAAATGCTGCTTTCACATTAAAAGAACATATTTTCAGTTTTGCCAATTACGATGTGCTGTTCAATTTTATGTTTCACTCCTTGTAGTCCTATGTGGCTTGCGATCGGTACGGTACGAGTGAGAGTTGATCGTAAATCGTGACAACAAGAGTTAATTTCTGTCATTCTGTTTTATATCTTCAATTCTGGTTTATTTCAATAGATTTGCCCACTCAATGATGGCTAAATCAAATTTTTGAGCACTTTGCGTGTCTTTTCTCGCAGTCTATACACCCATGTTAGCTCGGTGGTCAGGAAAATCTAGTCCTAGATGACTCTTGTGGTCTTCCTATGGCTTTCTGTCCTACATCTATATGCGTTTGGAAGGATTTATTCAACTGTATGCCCACAGTACAGACTGCGCCAAATCTGGTGTGATATCGAAACTCCACACGGGCTTTGTTGAAAACCCTCATACCCAGCATTTAGCTACAGTTTCAGCTGTAGAATTGCATTCAGTATTGTATTTGTATTGTAGGAAGCGGTGCGAGCCCTTAATAGCTTGCAGTCGAATGCAGCAACATTGGAGAAGACTCGACAGGAAAGGGACAAACAGCAAAATAAACAATATAGGAAGATAGCAGAAACAATTGAAATGGCGGCTCGTGCTGGTGTTACAGTATGTTTTGGCCCCCGTATTTTCGTGGGCGGGGGGGGGGGGGGGGCGTTAAAAAAGTGTTGAAATTGTATTTGGAAAAATCGTTCTTGAGAAAGTAAAGACAACTGTTGTACAGTTTAGCTTGTGTTAGTGGATGCCACTAAATAGTAAAGTACGTCGGTAATAGCTGAAAACCATATAAGGTAATTTCAAACGTTTGTCATGAAACATACAGCTTTTTAATCAACACCTCGTAAATGTCCTGCGGTTACTTAGTTTCCATAACATATGTATATGCTCATTTTGAAGTCGTAATCTCCCAACAGTAAAGATTGCACTAAGCTTGTTACTCGGTTGCAGCTTGATGACGTCGACAAACTGTCTGTGATACACGTAAGCGGCACGAAAGGCAAGGGATCGACGTGTGCGTTTACAGAAAGTATTCTCAGGAACTGCGGATTCAAAACTGGTTTCTTCAGGTACTTCGAGTGGCGTGAACGCCTTGGACGAATTATTCTTAGCTACAAGGAGGGAGAAAGTGTATTTAAAATGTTATTTTAAGGTCACCCTTTCTAATAAAAAATAAAATGACTTACGTATGTGGACTTCATTGTATTTATAACTGCGCATGGATAAACAAATTTTGGTTATATCCATGAACTGACATTTACTTTAAAGGTACAACAGGAACAAATTAAACGGAAATAAACAAATGAATGATATTTATAATATTACATGTTATCCCGCGTCAGTTCACCGCATCTAGTGGAAGTGCGGGAGCGAATAAGGATCAATGGCAAGCCACTTTCCAAGCAAGCGTTCAGCGATTATTTCTGGGATTGTTTCAAGAAGCTTGAAGATACAAAGGCAAGTAACCCTCAGAGTACAGGCGTAGGTCACCAGGCTGGTATTTCAATAGCCGTGGGTGTGTGTGGGGGGGGGGGAGGGGGGATTGGGGTGTTGAATGTGTCTTAAGTGCGTTGTCAGTTGATGAGTTTTGTAAAAATGTTCGATTTTGTCACTTGGATATAAGGCCCATGTTTCTGTGTCACATGGTATAAGGCCCACGTTTATGTGTCACGTGGTATACGGATCTTGTTTAGTGTTACATGGTATAAAACCGATGTTTATGGATCACATAGTTTTATACCTATGTTTGTATGCCAGGCGGTATAAGGACTATGTTTGTCTTGAGACATATATAATGAGATATTTGTCGTCTCAATATGCTGCTGCAGGTCGTGATAAGGCAGATCCTTTCTAAGTGTTTGTTTAAGGTAACTGAACGGGACATCTGATTCAGGGTAATTGGATATTTTGTTCTGTTTTGTTCCTCAGGCCGCTCACACTGGAAAGATGCCGCCATATTTCAAATTCTTGACAGTTATGGCGTTTCATGTTTTCCTGCAGGAGAAGGTAGGCCGCATTGACCGCACAGTTCCGTTTATGCGACAGCAACTGAGATGTGTAATTTCAAATAAGGACCGATTTTCAATGTGCTCTTGATTTTCAAGCTCCGACATGTCGCTAAGGCTTTTCTAAGCCCCTAGTATTTTTTTACGCGAAATCCTCCGAATCCGCGTCTATCTCGAACCGCGGTATTTTCGAAGTAAATGGTCCGTCCTTGCGACTTCAGGAAAAAAATATTTTTAACTGGCGAAAGTTTGGTATTTGTTTACATTGTGTAAAATCTCTGCTTGCGGTAAAAGTTTGTTTTGAAAAAAAAAACGTTTTATGTTTGAATCGCTGTTCTTACAATAGCGATGTTAAGAAATAGTAAAAAAAAATACGTACTTGGAAATCTTTGAGAGAAAGTTTGCAGGGCTTTTGTCGCGGTGCCACGCACCTGTGCGTGGTGTTAATTATTACAATTAGCGGAGTGCTTCTCTTCAGGTTGATGTCGCCATTATGGAGGTTGGTATCGGAGGACAGTACGACTGCACCAATATCATCAGGTAACTTTTCAGTCAACGAATGTTTCAGTACGGACTCAAAAATTAAAGAAAACAGGGAAACTTTAGCAACTCGGTGATGGTAATTTCACTGTCAGCTATGTATATATTTATATATATACACACAGCAGTTTGTTTTGGCATGGGTTGTTTGCTTCACTGCAGGCACCCAGTGGTATGCGGGGTGAGCAGTTTAGGAATAGACCACCAGAGCATCCTAGGCGACACGATCGAGAAAATAGCGTGGCAGAAAGCCGGCATCTTTAAGGTAATCATGAGTCCATGGTATGTGTAAACAAGCCCGATCCGGGTGAAAAATAAAAAAAAATGGTAGCAGCAGATAAACGTAATACTTCTGAATGCACTTAGTAGTTTAGTAACAAATCTTTGAATATAACGTATAAATTTTATTTGCGTTGATTTTGACATAAATTTGTCACTACATAATGTTCATATCATTTGCGTTCTCTGAAGTCATTGTTAAAGGCTGCTGGTCGTTCTCTTCAGTAGTCTCGAAACAGTAGGGCGGTGTGCAAAATATGAGGGCGGTGTGCAAAGCATGAGGGTGGTGTGCAAAGCATGAGGGTGGTGTGTAGAGCATGGTGGCGATGTGCGAGGCATGATGGTGTTGTACAAAGCATAGGGTTGGTGTGCAGAGCATTATAGCGGTGTGTTAAGCATGATGGGGTTGTGTATATCATGGGACGGACTGAACACGTTTGCCAAGTTTGGAACTATCCTTTGGGGTTTGCCGTTCGCTTTCCAGTGCGACATTGCATTGAACATTTGAGGTATAATGGTTTTTGTAGCCTGGTGCCCCAGCCGTGACGGTGGACCAGCCAGATGGCGCTTTACAGGTGCTTAAAGAGCGAGCAGTGGAACGGCAGGTAACAGGATTGACTGTGTCAACACTGGTTTTTTGTTGTCACTGATTCTCAAGTTTCTTACCATGGGTGTTCCATATTTGTAAAAGTTATTGCAGAATGATAACGGAAAATGGTGCTGTGAAAGCGGTTATATTATTGTTTCTCTAAAGTTACGGAGTACAACAAATAAAGTTGTTTGATGGTGTCACGTGGTTGATCTCCTCCCGTACCCATTTTTCATTCCCCACAAGGGGAGGGGGGAGGATATATGCGATCGACCGCGTGTGTCTGTCGGTCGTTCTGTCATCAAGAGCTTGTTAACACGATAACTTAACAACTCCTGCAAGGATTTTAATGAAACTTGGTATGTAGCTTCTATGGGAACAAACACAGATTGATATTATAAATGGGCCAGGTTCGTCCAAGGAAAATGGACGAGCTGGACTTGGAAAATTTCAACTATTGATGGCCGTGTTTAACTGATTGGGGGGGGGGGGCTGTGGGGAATATGTGTGGGCTTGCACACTGCTCTAGTCTTCCAAGTGATCACTTTTGGGTTTGCAGTGCCCGCTTTATGTAGCAGATGCGTACGAGAGTGACGGGCTCACGGAAGGTACGGAGCTTGGGATAGCCGGGGAAAAGCAGAAAGACAACGCAGGGCTGGCCGTACAGCTGTGCAGGATATGGCTTCAGAACCATCACCTAGGTAATCCATCGCCCATTAGATGTGGCAGGCAAGAAAAGCCCTGGACTTGTCTTCGCAGTGACCCATATATATGTGGGTAACGGATAAACCGCGAGTTGTCTTTAGGGCAATGACATATGCTGCTATTTGTGATTGGTTATTGTCCTAGATTAATTACCGTGTCATCATATGGTGTGGTGTGGTAGGTTTGTGGATGCACTTCGCTGTAGAAGTATCTCGAAGGCTTGACCTGATGTGACCAATATTTTTACATACATTGTTTATCCTCAAACAGAGATCGAAGCAAGACAGCAGCTGTATGCCGATTATATGAAAACCGACAGAGAACCCCAGTTAGAGGCATTGCCTAGCTTCCTACTACCGTCGCATTTTGCAAGAGGTATATTACTTTGTTTCAGTGTGTGTGTAACCGCGGGCGATAGGTTAAGCACTTCTTGAGATTTATATTCGCCGTGATAAGACACATGTCCGCAATCCACCTTGTCGTGGTAAAAATCCTTCCTTTAGTCTTTGCACATACAGTAATCTGCTAATATTTTCCCTCCGCGAGAAGGCTATATACTAGAGTCTGGGTACACACAGCTGACAAAATAGAGTGTATGTGTAAAATCAAAAAATGTGTATTCACGAAGTCACTGTTTTTTTTCTGTAGATTAAATACGGGGAAGACGCTGTGGCATGCTTTGCATTATAAAGCATACAACTGAATTTCTGTCTTTTTTATGGCTATAGCGAGAGCAGCGCGGTTTTATTTCGCTAGGTTTGAGTGAGTGCAGGTGGGCCGGAAGGAACCAGATTCTCAGGCGACCTAAAGTGACGTACTACGCCGATGGGGCGCATACTTCTAGCAGTGCTGAGGTAGCAGTTGCGCATCGATTTATCATATAGACGGGTAAAATAAGTAAGCAAGTCAAATAGCTTCCAAAAGAAAATTCGTTGCGCTTTTGGTTGATTCTTATTAATTCTCTGCAGAAACTAATAGTTGCTCTGTTTTCAGTGGTTGTAATTTTGAGGTTTTCGGTATGTATTGTTCCATTTTCTTAGCTTGTGAAGTAAATCTTCTTTAGTTCTTTAGTGAGATGAATAAATGTAAATGATGTAAATAAAGATGTTCATGTGGCTGTTTTGCAGCAATGTATGAAATGGTTCTGCGTGGCCGCGGACAAGGAGGAGCAAGAAATTGGGTGGGTGTGTTTGTCCTGTTTCCCCAAGGCTCCTAAATATTGTTATCCATTCAGTAACGGATGGATTATTGGATAAAAAAAAAATTACCAACAAATTAACGACCGATCGTTTAGTACAGTTGTGGAAAAACAAAAGTAGTAGATATATGTATGTTTAAAAGTGCGCTTGTACTTGCGGGTGCAATAACCGCTGTAGTGTATAGCGACGGAATGGTAGACAACCACAGTGACAATAAATAGAAGTGGACTACTTGCTTCTTGTAGAGAGAGCGTGGCGAGGATTCTCATGTTCAACGTGACGGGCGACCGAAAACCGGAGACTATTCTGCGATATTTTCTTGTGAGATTTCTAGCCTTGTAACATTTATAACAAATATTTGAGTACTATTTTGTCTGCCTAAGTCGTGTTTTAAGTCTATTTTTACCCAAGCTTTTTTATACGATTTGTAAATATTATTTCACAAGTTGGTATGAAATGGAAAATATGTTTATTTCAAATACTAAAATTATGCGCCGTGGTGCAGAACAATGAGGCGCCCGTATTCTTTGTTGTTTGAGGTCGCCAGAATCGTGCAAGATCCAGGTGCACGGGGTTACTAAATTCCAGGATCACTGATACGTTATGGTATAGAAGGTGCTGATAATTGAGCTTAAACTATGTGTAGATTTTAAGCCAATTTGCAATATTTTTAATACATTACGCGGTCAGGTGAGGAATTGTCCGTGATATTGTTTTGTTTATTTTCTGGTATAAATAAGTTCAGTATGTACTTTTAGGAATGTGACTTTGACGCGGCAGTGTTCTGTCCTAACGTCGCCAGAGTGGCTGGAGGCCGCGCCGGTGAGTCAACGAAACTACGTCATCAAAACAAGAGTGTTACGTCATTAAAGCGCCACTAATAGTCTCTACGGTCTTTGTAGTAGATTCCTTAGTAGGGGGCAAACTGCTGATGTCTCCGAGGGTTATTGGCACACATTGGGACTGACACACTGGTACTGACACATTGGTACTGACACACTGGTACTGACAGGGTTGGGTTTCTCCCAGGGAGAAAGGTATTTCTCCCCTCCCCATGGGAGGAATAGGGGAAAAACTCGGGATTTAGGGTTTCTCCCGGGGAGAAATGTTTCTCCCGGGGATAAATGGGGGAGAAACAGGGGAGAAACGTCGGGCATAAAAATTCTTTCAACGTTTATTTGCATTTTATTCCAAATTATTTAATAAACTGCCCTGTCATCGACATTTGGCACATTTCTCTCACGTTTAGTGCATTTAGATGGGAATACTTTTGCAAGATGAGCTTTTGCCAACTGCTCGTTCCCGCAGTAAATGCATTTAGCATATGATTTTTTATCCTTCACAAACTGAAGTGCTCCCAAACTTTATCTTTATGGCCTTCTTCCTTTAAATATTTTGAGTTGACAATTTAAAGGCAGCACAAAGACAACAAGTAAGTATTTGTGAAACACAAGCAGGCCCCAACCGCCCCCGAATTCATAGGGGTATAAAGCGATGACGGACAGACGGACGGACACCCCAAACCTATAGGCCCCAATCCGAAGGGTTGGGGCCCAACAATCGTAATTTGTTTGTAATGATAATGCCGTAAATTTTTACAACCCTTCTGTAGTTGTTGAGGATTACTCACACCCTTAATCTCTACATTTCCTGAGATATAAGGATTAAGACGTTTTGTTAAGGCGTAGCTCGGAGAGTAACTGAAAGATAAGCAGATCAGTACTTTGACACAGGCTGACAGAACGGATTTTTCTTTGATCATGAGTAGAATAGTGAGGTATCTGCCTTGTAGTAAAAGAAAGAGAGTGAAAGCCTGAATAACAAATGTCGATCATACATTTGTGTATTCTTGCGGACAGCTTCATGCAATGCATTGTGGGTAACTGAGGTCATAATTAGCGATATTTGGAGTTTATGGCACTGTTTTATACCAATACAAATTCTTCGATATTTAAGTTAAGTAATAAAAGTTTTCTAAACGGTAAAAACTATTTAAAGAACTAACTTCCTGGCAAGTGACAAGTAGGCCAAAATGTATTCAATCGGCCCAGAACAAGAAAAATACCCTGTTACATTTGGTATAAAACAGTGAGAAAATATGCGTTTTGCCCCGACGCAAGCACTGGCACTTTTTGATCACGTGATGAAAATGTTAATTCTCATTGGTGGATATGATGTTGTGACGTGCACTTGTCCACAAGAATTCTAACGTGTAGGTTAAGCAAGACAAAACAAAAGAATAAAAAAGAGGGGAGAAACTACGGCAGAAACTGCGGGAGAAACGTATTCCTCCCCTGGGGTAAAAACCCGGTTTAAACCCAGGGTAAAAACCCTAATGGGAGAAACCTGCCAACCCTGGGTACTGACACATTGGCACTGATATTGATACTGACACATTGGTACTGTCACATTGGCACTGTCACATTGGCACTGACACATTGGTACTGACACTCGGTTAGTCAGGCCTGCCCTTTGCCATGCTGGAACGTTCTGTCGCCTGTCTTTGCGTTAGAAGTTTGTTCACTAAGGTGGGGATACATTTGACGAGTCCTCACAAATGTTGAAATGTGTGGTCTACACCAGGAAACTGCTTGACACACCGCATAAAATTGCCAAATATGCCTCCCCTCTTCCACCGTGCTGCGCGGCCATCCGGGAACTGCAAGTATGGGTTATATCTATGCAAATTGAACACTTTAAAATTGATAGTGGCCGGTGTGGAAAGCCTAAAAAGATGATGTTTACCTTCAGAGATAATGTTAGACGTTGCCAACGTGGCAGGCGTTAGTGTCCGTATCTGTCAGTAACAAGTGGTTGTGTCGGGGCTAGTGCCTTGCCTGTGACCATAATTGGTGCACGACAATAAGTACATTATACATTAACTAGCAGATATTGTCTTATTTCGAGTTGACATGAAGTGTTATTGACCAGTAAGAAAATGTTGACTTATTATTTTCGTATCTGGTTAGTAGTGACTTCACGTCGACCCTCATTAATTTAGTATATGCTTTGTTACGTGTTTTTTGTCTTTGGAAAGAATTTTTCGATCTAGACGAATTTAGTAGTTATTTATACTGTGTAAGCATGGATTCAATGCAATGCGCATTTCCTGTCGCTGGAGGGCACGTGACCTCCTTGCGATTGTGACGTCATTGGGGAATTCCTGTCAAAATGAACTAACTTCTTGTTAACTGCATCACTCAACCTAACAAACTCGGTTATCTAACTTTGAGTCAGCTTGTTTCACGAAAACGAGTTGACCAATTCTGTAAGCTCAAAAAAAAATTGTCAGTGTTAACTGAACAGTTAATTGGGGGACTAAACTGCGAAAGTTGACCTTCGTGAATACGGCCACTGACGTTTTGATCACAAATAATTGCGATATTCCATACCCATCGACTTTTGAATTATGGTTGAATTGAAGTAATGTTGACTTGGAAATCGCCCAGTCAGACTGCACCATTTACCAAAGTCCTGTAACAATCCCAGGCATTGTTTTATGACAAGTAAAACATTACTTTGTAGATGGTTGTTTTTGTTTTCATTTTAGCCATTTTTATTGTTGTGGTTTTTGTGTTTCTACAAACCCACTCCCCGCCCCGCCTTCCAGTCCGGGGAAAAAACCACGGCTAGTTGATGTCACATGTCATCTTGTAACATATTGTAACGCTTACCTATTAAACAGGTAAAAAAGGCCTGTGTTCAAGAAAACGAGGTTCCTGAATTTACCGCCCGAAATGAACACTGCACTTGAACACTGTCAGTGTTCATTTGTAAACGCATTTGAATACCCAGGGTGACCAGGTCAGGAAAAACCTGAAAAGTCAGGAAAAAAATTGAATCAGGAAAAGTCAGGAAAACACTGAAAATGGCCAAAAAGTCAACGAAAATTAGTTCGGAATTATTTATTTATTTATTTTTATTTGAACATGCGTAAAAGCAATCAGTGGAATTATTGCGCCTGTAAATGGTTTTGCAAAATATATATATCTTCCTCTTGCTTTGGATAAAATTATACACATATATATATGGTTTGTGAAATGTAAATGTTGTTAACTGTTGTTTAAATTTTTGTTTGCTTGAAATTTTATATTTACCAGTAAAAAATTAGTTTTTAGTTTTAGCTTTGATAACTTACAGCTAACCTAAGTTAACGTGATAACTCCTACATAACATTAGTTTAGTTCGTTTAATGAAATGGGGTTTCAATAGTTTTATTTTCTGTTTTACTTTTCATTTTCGATTTAGGCGCCAATGCACAAAGTATGGATAAGGGTAATATACCGTTTAAGCACAAATTCCACATACCAGTCTGCACTCGTCAGTCGCATTTATGGTGTATATAGAGAAAAAATATTGGTAACCGGACCTCGTGTCCTGATTCAGCCCAATCTGTACAAGCCATACATAGCATGTCTGATTCGATGCGGCCCTGTTAATTCATTGGAATTATTGCTATTGGTACACAGGCAGAATCCGGCTAGGGCCATCGAATGCCTACAGAAAGGTCACCCCCAAAAACAAAGGTTTGACCACGTTTGTAGTCTTTAAAGAAATAATATTTATCTTAAGTTTTAAAACATATTTGGACGCGTTTAATCCTTAAATTATCTGTGAACACCATGAGTTGTTTTTTGGTATATTTTTGTTACGATTAGCAGTGGGTCTTTTGTTTTCCTGTAATGAGACTTGGTTAGGCATGATTCACACAACACACCTATTGGAAAAGACTTCGAGTTGTCAGTCAGAACATGTGCTATTTGTGGCGTGTTCTCACGGAGTGTCCACCACATTTTGAGAAACTGCATCTTAACCGAACAAAGTGCAAATACATTTTGGAAAATGCAGAAAGTGCCTTTTATTTCATTCTAAAACTGTTAACACTGCGGGGTTTTTTTTTCAGAATGTTTTTTTTAGGACAGTAATACATGCATTGTAGAGAACACATTGGTTAAACTGGGAAAATGTATTTGCAGTTGAAACGTGTCTTAGGAAGTTTCTGTTGGTAGTTCAAAAAGGTTCAATTAGGTATATACTGAATAGAGAAAACGTTCGCTATTGGGACAGCTGTCCCTCAGTAAGCACTGACACCGGCTACTCTAGTTCAGATATTTCCACTTGTTCCGGAGAGACTAGTTTCAGGGTAGGCATTGCAGTTATACAGCTCCTCGGGATCCCCTCAGCCCCCTCCCCCTCCCTCAATCTCTTCATAAACACCACACCCTGAGAAATATCAACATAGAAAACCCTAAAAATCATCATATTTTAAATGGCATGTAAATTCCTGAATCACGTTCTTACAAGATGATCATCTGACTATGATCCAAACTAGATTATTCTTTTGCGTACTCGTTCAAATCATCTTTGGTGCTCATTCAAACATTCTTGTGTACTTTGGCGTTCTTTTATGTAATCATTGCTCCTGTGTAATTGCCGCAATGTGAACTGATTAATGAAAAAAATATGAATAACTGTTTGATTGCTGATTCAGGGGGCAGATTCAGAGCACTAGAGGCTGTTAATGTAAACAATTGTGATTGAATAGTTAATCGCCAGGGAAAAAATCACCGTTTAGGGTTATTTGAGAATGAGTCCATTTAAATTAAGAAAAGTTTGTGTGACTCTATTGGCATTCAAGTAACTTTTTGTGAAACTCGTAGAGCAGTGGAAATTGCAGAAAATGAGAGCTCTAAAGACTATTAGAAAAATATGAAGTGATATTTTCATTTTTTTTTCAGATCAAGAAAACCTTACAGTGACAAAAAATTCACAAAACAAGCGGTGCGTAGAATGTCGAGACGCATGGGAAAAATTGATGACGTCACGGGTACACATTTCTGGTGATTCACCAATGAGAGAACTGCAGACGGCTCAGAACCATGGTGATAGTTTTAGCAGTGTCAGTAATCATGGTCAACCAGGTGACAACCATAGAAGTGGGCCAAGTGGCGACAGTAGCTTTGAGCCAAGGATATCGGAAATACCCGACTTCGATTCAGGTTTTGGATCAGAGGTCGGGTCGAAGGGAAGCGATTCTAATCCCTCATCGGGTATGTCATCTTTGCGGGGCACGCCTGTCTCAGATGGCCTACACGCTTTCGTTTTCCCAAGCATTACCGACACTCTGCAGTGGATTAGCCAAGGATCCGACCCCGACTTGTTTTCAACTTCGGGTATCGATTCACGACCTGCACCCCTAGTACTCAAAAACGCTAAGCACACGCAGGTGCTGTGCACTGGCAGCCTGCATCTTGTCGGCGGTCTTTTAGGTGTATTAGATCCTAACCTCAATTCGCACTAAGCGTGGGAAGCTTCATTAGGGATTTCTGTTTTAAATTGGGCTTCCTCGGTGACTTTAATTTTAGTGTATTGATCATCCTGCCATCATTCTTAGCAAATTCAGGTATTTTCACGACACCGGTGTTTATGTGAATGTTGATTTTCTGTATTATACATCTTGTCAGTGTGATCCCATGTAATAACTGGGCGTGCCGGGGCGGGGAGAGGGGGAGAGGAATGGGGGATGAGAGGAACTTAGAAAGAGATTTTGGTTCAGTTTCAGGAGGGGATTAGCACATTTATTGGTTCTTTATTGTCGTTCACATTAAATAGCGACAGTCCACCATGTTTGCGATGTGCATTATGGCAGGTCAGTTCGGTATTGTAAAGGTTCAAGATGCTAGGAAGTTGTCGGTCTCTTAATCACGTTCCAGAGATAGCAAGTCGCAGCTATGAGATTTTGCGGTCGGCGACGGCAATGGGGAATATTTCGAAACTCCTTGGCAACTGAAAAGTAAACACTTTTGTGTGGCTGACGCGCACCTGTGGAGGAGGGGATGCAGAATGTCAGAGCTCTCGGTCCATTATGGTGCACAAAATAAGGTCACATAACATAATTTTTTCTCCTGACTGCTATTTGCTTGCCTTTGTGTCGGAATATTCGCAGAAATTCTCGACGATTTATTTCCACTGAACAATACATTTTGAGATTACTGAGTGTCTTAATTTGGCGATAGACCCGCCCTTAGGGATTTGGCGGCGGTTTCCAAAAAAGCTGAGTTGGTTTGTTTCAGGAACAAAAAGCACTTACAATTGTTAAAGATATATATTTGTTTTTTTCTCCTTGTTGTTTATTTTAGATGTGTGGTTTTTTGAAATCGCCGGAAGTAATGAGGCGTGCTTTATGGGTAGGTCAGTCATATACATACGTTACTGTGGATTGCTTTGTTTTTAATATACTATAAAAGCGGGTATTCAGTTTAATAATCATTTCCAATCTTCATAATAGAGGGCGCCATTTTGTTATTCCTCAGTAAGGACTTGTCTGAGCAGAAACTTATCAATGAACCAATATTGTGTTGTAAATAAGTAAATAAATAACTATATAAAGGTAATAAACAACAAAAAACGGAAAACCGGCTAAATTTATTAAAAAAAAAAGCGGAGGCAGAAGCGTCTTTGTTTTGCTGGTTGTTGCGCGGTGGATGATTTACTCCACAGGGAACATATGCGATGGACACGCGTGTCCGTCTGTCGGTCGGTCTGTCATCAAGAGCTTGTTATCACGATAACTTAAAAAACTCCTGCAAGGATTTTAATGAAACTTGGTATGTAACCTCTATGGGAACAAACACCGATCGGTATTGTAAATGGGCTAGGTTCGTCCAAGGAAAATAGACCAGCTGGACTTGGAAAATTGCAGCTCTTGATTGACTATTGATGGCCGTGTTTAACTGATGGGGGGGGGGGGGGGAGCTGTTGGGAATATGTGGGCTATGCACACTGCTCTAGTTGAAACAGCCTTTATGCACTGCTATGAAATACTGTTCTCAAGACGACATATAAACTCGGGATGTTTCTTGCATCCAGACTAATATTTTATCGTAAGCAGCACGAGGTATATCTGCTTTATGGTATTTCAGAGTACGCATGCCTCCTCTCCCGACTTAAGGGGTAATGGGTTAAAGGAACCATATTTATTATAACGGATTTTATATCTACATACTATGATTCTCACTTTGTATTGTTTTTTGTAATTATTAACTTTATGCGCTTTTTGTTGTTTTAATAGGGGTTACTGTGGTCCTGTTACCTTATCGAAGGGGCGGGAGGGAGGGGGGGGGGGGGGGGAGGGCAGGTGAAATAGTACGAGAGGCACTGGTAAAAAAGTGCTTTTATCAGCTTGTAAGCCTTAAGTGAATCTTAGCCGTTATAACGGTTGGATTATTCGGATTAATTCCAATGTGATGTGGCAAGCAATAATTTATAATTCATAGGAGATTTATTAAAATTATCAGAGGTGAAACATGTGAATAATTCTTTTTTTTTTCAGCTGTGGAGTAACGGTGTCTTTCGTAAAAAAAATAAAATTCCAGTGAAGTTGTGCTGTTGTGTTTCAAGTTTTTTTTTCGCTCATTCCTCAGGACTGAAAATCCGTTTATTATAATTCTCAAGAAGTCATCCGTTTTAGACCACTTTTCGTAATAACGGGGTATTGTAAGGAAGAAAAATAAACAAAAAGAAGGGCACTTGTTTTTGAACGCGGGAATTCCCAGCAGGTTTTGTTTAGTTTACACAGGCTACCAAGATGTGTTTTCTAAAGCATTACATGCTTCCCGAATGTCGTTTTGTGCTGCGATATGTTCGCAAGGGTTTATTAAACGTGTGTGGTTTCGGTGACATCAACAATAAACATCATAACAGTATTTGTTTTGTTTTTTTAGGCCCCCACCCCCTAGGGGGGAGGGGGGGCCTATAGAAAGAGTTCTGTCTCTCCGTCCGTCCTCGTGTCTCTATTTTGGGTGTGTGTCTGTCCCCAGCTAAATGTCAAACATTATTGGGGAAAATCTTTTGAAACCCTTACACAGTAAAAAGAATATATACTGTAGTTGTGCACCTGGGTATCACTTTATTTGTACGTCTAAAAACGGGCCCACAGGACTTCAAAAATGAATTTTTTTATGAAATTTAACCTGTCTATTGCGAGCTAAATCTCCAGCACTGTTGAGGGGAATCTTTTGAAACCTTACACAGTGAAAGAATATATGCTGTAGTTGTATATCTGTTTGTATCCGGGTTTTTTTTCTGTGACAGACATCGGACATACGCGATTTGACAAAAATAATGGATTTAAACTCGTGCCGATCTGCACTGGAATAAGTTAAGAAATACTACTCACTGGAAAAACTTTATTGTTGCACGTGGGTATTCGTGTTTTCCGGCGTCTATAGGCTCGCTTGAACGACATGCATTGTGGAACATAAACTATGTTAACTGGCAATTTAATAATATATATATTTAGTATAATGGTCAGCTACTTCAATATTTTCTTACAATTAGACTTCTTGGTGCAAGCACGACTTTCAATCCCAGTTGTATATCCAGTGGTGAGCTTTAAATTTTCATACAATATGAAGGCGTATATGTCCCTTGTTTGCACAAAAGTGTGCCAGGGCGAAGTGGGTGGGAATACGCCTTGGGTGGATCCGCCGGTTGCTATTGTCTTTTACGCATATTGAACAATGCGTGTTGTCTGTCAAAACGTGAAAAATGCGTCACCACTTTAACTGCGACACGAAACGTCGGATCAGTCCCGCCCCTCCCCCCGACTCTCCAGCAGTTACGTAAACTTTTGTAGCATTGTTTACAGTACCTTAAAGTAATTTTCACTGTTAAGTGGATCATCTGCTGTCTTGTGCTATAACAAACAGCTCACCATTTTTGCATCAAAATGCCCCCTCCTCTCTCCCAACCTAGGTGAGTCATCCATTGTACAGTTGTAAAGTTGTAGTTCTTTTTATGCTGCTTAGAATGCACGAGGACACCATCATCAATGATGGTAAGTAAACAAGTATATCAGTGAAACTGATCTTAGTCCCTGAATAGGGAGCAGGACAACGGATTTTTTTTTTTTTAGTACGGCTGGAAAACATCACGACATGATGTGATATCATGGGTCAAGTTTTAAGTTTAACATTTTCGTCAATATTTAATTATGAATAACTTGCGTTTTTTTCATAGTTTCGTCAATTTTCGTCAAATCCAAAAACAATCCCACGTCGCACACTCGCAATATATATTCCTTCGCTCCATAAAAACTCAAAAGGCCGCCGTGCAGAATAACTGAGAAATTGCGCGTACAAAGTACCCTCACAGTACCCCCCCGCCATAAACAAAAAATTTGGTCAAGTTTAAAGTTTCACAGTTTCCTCATTTTTGGGCCCATTCAAAAATAACCCCAGGTCGCACAACTGCAACATATGTTAATACTTCCCACAAAAAATTAAAAGCCTGCGGTTAAAGGTGACTGAGAATTCGCGCGTACAAAAGTGGGGGCATCGTGCCCCATCAAACAAAAAAATTTGGTCAAGTTTGAAGTTTCGTCAGTTTTTGGTCAAATTCGAAAATAACCCCAGGTCGCACAACTCCAACATATGTTGTTACTTCCCACAAAAAAATCAAAGGCCTGCGGTAAAACGTGAGTGAGTAATCGCGCGTACAAAAGTGGGGGCACTGGTGGGGGACGAACGGACAGAGACGGACAACGAGCGTTTTATAAGCCCCCGCTCCGCGCGTACCGGAGCAGGGAATTGGCGATGAAACAACGTGCAAAGAGACGCACAGTTAAACCTACTTGCACTGTTGCACGTCACTAAGCGAGCACTGTTGCATCCGTTGTAGCTGACTGATGCGGCATTTAGGAAGACCATATAGTATTGCATTGCCGTAGTCCAACCTGGAGGATATCAGTGCATGTACTAGCTTTTCACAGGAGTCCTGTGAGATATATGGCCGTATGGAGCGAATGTTTCTGAGATGATATAGGCACGTCTTACAGCGCTGCGATATTTCCTTTTCTAGTGTCAAATGTGAATCAAATATTATTCCAATGTTTTTTGCACTATCTGTTGGGCTAATATGGGTTTCACCAATCACAATGCTATCCAAACTAAAACTAGTAACGTGTGATGATGGAGGTATAACAAGCACTTCGGTTTTCGAGTCATTTAATTTTAATTTGTTGACTGACATCCAAAGTCTAATTTCTTCGATGCATGCTTCCAGCTTCCTCACTGAATAATTGAAATCAGTACGATCATTTAGTCGAAATTGTACATAATTTTGAGTGTCATCCGCATAAATATGAAAGTTAACTGCATGGCGTCGTGTGATATCTGCCACCGGCAAGGTGTAAATTTTGTAATCCTCGGGACACATTAGAGAACCTTGGGGCGCACCGAAAGAAAGACAGATCTGGTCGGATAGTGCGCCATCTATAATAACCGCTTGCGACCTTCCAGTGTGATATTCGGAGAACCATTTAAGAGCGGTGTCTTCGATACCCAGACGCTCATGAAGCCTTTGCATCAGGACTGCATGATCAATTGTATCAAATGCCCCGCTCAGGTCCAACATAACTAAAACAACGCCACGCTTATCGTCAAGCGCGCGCAAGATATCTTCAAATATACGCACCAGAGCTGTCTCCGTTCCATGACCAGCACGATACGCAGATTGAAATTTTTCGTGTAATTGGTTTTGTGACATGTGTGTATCCAAACGTTTAATCACTGCTTTTTCCATTATTTTGGAAATCCACGGAATATTGGATACTGGTCGGTAATTTTTGAGTTCTTCCGGATTGAGAGTTGCTTTCTTAATAAGCGGTTTGACCAGTGCTTGTTTTAATGTAGCTGCAAAATGTCCATCCTTCAATGATAAGTTCACGATATCAGTTATAGTGGGCAGCAGGTGAGGTAAGCACCGTTTCAGAAGACTAGTTGGTATGGGGTCCAGAGTACAGGTAGCATTACTTGTCTTGGCGATAATTTTTAAAATTTCATCTTTGGTGTAGGTCGTGAGAGACGGTAGTTTCGTATCACAAGCTCGTTCAGAATTTGGACTATATGCGCTACAATTTTCGTCCAGTTTTTCTCGAAGTTTTGTGATTTTATCCGAAAAGAAGTTGTTAAACCTCTCTGCCAAATCTTCTTTAGATAAATGTTCGGGTAGAACGGTTTTCTTTTTGCTTTTCAGTAACTCGTTTAGTACGTTAAAAAGCTTTTTTTGGTCAAATCCACAATTATTGATTTGTTGCGAATAGTAAGATTGCTTTTTCCTTCTGAATAGTGTTTACAAATTTAAGTCTAGCTTGCCGATAACGACTGACATTTTCTGGAGTTCTGAATTTTCGCATGGTCCTTTCCGGTTTTCTTTTTTCTCTCTTGGCTATGGCAATATCCTTCGAAAACCAGGGAACTTTAGGTCGAATGGTAATTACTAATGTTTTGTCTGGTGCATGTTTATCCAAAATATTACACAGAGAGGAATTGTATCTTTCTAAAAGGGTGGTCGTTGTTGTGTCGCCAGGTCGTGACAAAATATTTTCGACATCATGGCAAAATAAGTCAATATCAATATCTTTAATTTTTCTGTATGTAACACGTTTTTGTTCAAGTTTTGATTTTTTTATTCTAAAATATCCGTGTACGGCATGGTGGTCCGAGAGGAGATCACTGATAGCACACGTTGAAAGCAGTTCGTCATCGGCTCTAGTAATAATATAGTCCAGGATGTGACCTTATATATGTGTCGCATAGGGAACATGTTGCTTAAGATTCATCCATGATAGCAGGGAAGACAATTCTTTGTTTTCAGGGTGGCTTGACACGTCCCAGTGAATATTAAAGTCACCAAGAATACATATTTTTCCTGGAGTTAAAACAATATTTTCTAAAAAGTCTGCAAACTGACTGAGTGGCGATAAATTCAAAAGATGAATAAGTTTTGATGGCGGCTGTAATATCCGTTGTTTTAATGGATTTTTGCGTGATAACTGCCACACCACCACCGCGCTGACCATTCTTCCTTGGTTTTTGATAGTATGAATAACCATTGGTAGTTGCAGATCTTAGAGAGAGATCGTCAGACAGATCTTTCGGCATCCATGTTTCGGTTAAAAAGCATAGTGATAACGAATCTGTTAAATGTGCCAAAATCCCGGACAAAAACCTATGGTGATAGGGCCTTCTCTGTTTCGGCACCGCAACTGTGGAACAACCTACCAACTTACCTACGTTTAGAAACGAACTACCTGTCTTTTAAAAAGAAACTAAAAACTTTTTTATTCAGTATTACCTATCTGTGATAACAACCTAGTCAGTGTCTTTTAGCTATTTTACTATGTGATCAGTTATTTTTATATTATTGTATCGTGTCTTTGAATATCTTTTAGAACTAGGCAAGTAAAATCTATTTACTATTATTATTACTATTACTTGTCCATAACAAAATACAGTAAAACCTGTGTTGACCACCTTCCAGACCCGGAAGAAAAGGTCTACAATCAAACCTGTTTGCAGCGACCACATTCTAGATCCAGATAACATCGAGTATAAGCCCAGTTTATAGTGACCACATTCCACATTGCTGCACCTGGACGTGTATGGACACGGAGACCCACTACTCTGGTTATGTACCCCCCCCCCCCCCCCTGCCATGAGAAATACGATAAAGGTGTTCGTAGCCAGACTTCTGAGCACATCCGATGGATATTCATATACATTTATGTAAGCTAAAAGTTTTATGATTCTGAAACAGTACAAAATGGTCAAAATGAAACTTTCTAAACCGACGGAGGGCAAGCGGTGGAAGGGCGGGTGGAACTTAAGGAAGGGAGGGGGGAGGGGGGAGTAGCTGTCGGGGGAAACATTTGTTTTTGTTTACAACGATAAAACGCCAATGGCTGGTTGATAAAAATGTTTGACATGTTCACGTGTACTTCTTTTTTGTCACTGGGTTAAGTGTTGTAAGCTGGGCAAAAGTAAAACACAATTAAAACCACAAATGACATATACACTAGATGTATTATAATCAGTAAATAAACATATCGATACTGACGTAAAAACACTACGAACACTAAAACATTACGATAATAGCGGTACAGTTAGATTGCCAGTAAATTGCTGCTAACGTCAAAAAAAAAAAAAAAAAAAAAAAAAAAAAAAAAAAAACACACACACTCACATAAACGCAGTTTCAGTCACTCTGTCTACTAGAAAAAGTGAAACATACACAGGTTTCCCAGCGGAACCTCTAAAACCCCTAAAAGCCTTTATTTATTGATTTTTTTGACAACCCCTAAAGTCCTTGAAAAAACTCGGAGAACGCCTAAAGACCTCCCACTTTTTCTGCAGACTAAAAAGCTTTTTTTTTTAAGGTTGAGTATTTTTTTTTTCAATGTGAGTTTTATTAAAATTGCTTCGAGTGAAAAACTTGTCTTTGCTATTACAGTCCAGCCTGGTCTAGTCACATCATATGGGTCATACGTTGTCTGCAGGTGTGCCTACAAATATGTGAACCTTTACATAAAAAAACTCCCACAATTTTGATCTCATTCCTTTTCAAATTTTAGTACAAATGTTCCCAAAATGGTCCTCTCTTGACTAGGTACCTATTGTGGCGATTCGCCAAGAAATTGGACAAGTGGTACTGTAGGTTGAAGGTGGGTGAATGGAAGGGAGTTTTCGGGAACCTGCCAGGAAAGATATCATAAATTTATTGTGATATAAAATTTCTGCCTCAAATGAAATAAGCATTACAAGTCTAAAAATAAAAAAAAAAATCGATAACGTGATCTTATAATGACGCCATAGACAAAAGACCAAAATCTTTCACGTCAATGAAGATCAAATAGTCGACTGTAAGTGTGGCAAGTTTCATTCTCCTGGCTCCAGTTGTTTCGTAAACGTAAAACGGAGATGTAAAACTGTGTGAAAAAATATATAGTAGATGCTCGTTAATTGGGTCACGGTAATAACAATTTACATAATAATAATGCACTGATAGGACAAAAATTAGTGACTAATCATTTAAACCCTTAAGGACAACCATAAACGTTTATTTTTGTACGTGTAACCCCTTAAAAAATCCTAACAGTTTTCAAAGCTGCTGGGAAACCTGCATGTTTTTTTATATATTCCTAGTCTGGGGACTAATCCGTAAAACATTAACTCTCCACAGGGTTGAGTTTCTTCGAGTCCGTAAGGTTTTTATTCCGGAGAGTGGAACATAGCCCGAAAAAAAAGCCTCTAATTGATAAGTGATGAAGCTCGTAACAGGCTATTACCAAAGGGATAAAAAACTGAAGTGCAATGGAAGGTGGTGGGGCTAAATGATGTTTAAACATGGCGTCGCGAAAGGGGTACCAACGCACGTTTAAATATAGGGTTGCAGAACAATTTATAAATGTTAAGTACAGAGCTTGAAGACATAGTTGGATTCGAAAGGTCTACTATTATGGTTGATTATTATGATAAGCCTGCTCGTGCCATATACAGCATTATTCAGGGTTCGCGCTGGGTTCTCTCGAAAGTGAGTCAAAAAAGGAAAGTGTGACTCAGTTGGGTCCAGAAAGACTCGGTGGCTTCCGAAAAAGTTAGTCATTTCGTAAAAAAATGCCCAAAAAGTGGACAAAAACCCCGCCAACGCGAACCCTGTAGCAATGTGTACAATGCAAAGAAAAAAAATAGAAAAAAAAAGTACTGACTTACTAAATAAACATCCCATTGTGTTGTTCACTTCATTTTAAAACTTTCAATGACTTAAGATACCCAAAAAAGGCGTCCAAAAAGGGGCTCAGAGTCACTTCAAGTTATTTCCACCCTTGGGTAGAAGAAAGTATTTTTTCCGGACAGCTAAAACCACTTTCTTTTCATTGGTTTTTTTCCAGCTTGGAAGAAATCGGCCAACCCTGGTTCCCCATAACTTTGTTCAGAGCATGGCCACGTGAAAACGGGATTTCGGAACGGTCTAGGAAACCACAACTCACCAAAGATTTTAACTTGTACAGTAATTTTCCTGTTAAACTTAGCTCCATCTGAACTTAACAAATATTCGGATAGATAAGCAATACCATGGATACGAACTTACCATACAATAAATACAATGCGTGTGTAAAATCTCTGCATTTAATATATAAAACCTAGAAAGACGATGGACTAAAAATAATAATACTTGTGCGCATACATCTACATTTACCAGATCTAAACGACAGATTCTGTGCCTTTTAACACACATATCTAGCAACAACTGGTGCTGACCAAAGATCCGGCCAGCCCTTTACAGCTAATAAACACACATTCTGTTAATAAACGTTAACAAATTTCAAATGCCAACAGTAACAACATGTCGTCTGTGATACTTCTAGCGGCACACTCTACATTAGCGTATAAAAGCTGGATTGATTAATTGGAACAATCAAAATGAATAAACATGTAAACTAGAAGGCATGAATATTTTTGACATTTGCTCTAAATCACTTATCAATAGATAAAAATTATAAATTGCAATAAAGGAAAGTATACGTCACACTTCTCTCCCACATGAAGAGAAAACCTTCTTATAGGCTATGTGTAACAACATTTCTCTCACTCTCCCCCATGAAGAGAAAACCTTCTTATAGGCTATGTATAATAACATTTATATCAATCTCCCATATGAAGAGAAAACCTTCTTATAGGTTATGCAGGGCTGATTTTAGGAATTCAAAATTTTGCGCACGCGTGCGCGTCCACTTCAAAAACTTGCGCACCTAATCTGATATCCGCGCACTATATATATATATATATATATATATATATATATATATATATATATATATATATATATATATAGCAAATGGACCGGATGACGAAACCTAAATAAAACAATATTTTTCAGGATGACTTTTAAGTTGTATATTATACAGTCGGACCCACTTATGTCGACATCGGATATCTCGACATTTCGGTTAATTCGACGTTTTTTTTTCAGTCCCGTCTATTTGTATGATAAAAAGCTCGGATATGTCGACATTTTTTTGTCTCGACATAAATTAACCTAGCTATAATGCCCTCATATAGAATTTTTTGTATAAAATAGCGTACTCATACACCCTGAATTTCGTACAGGATATCATAAAAATGCATTTATGCAGTATCCAAATTTTACTTGTTACAGTCAGCTGTATGTACCAACAGTAAACGGTACACCCCTCCTTGTGTAAACAAGTAGCCCAGTGCATGCCAGCAGATAAGCCCTTTTGTTCACCCTAGCCAGTGTTTGCTAATTCTTCATCTCTCCATATCCTATAGCAGATTTTATCTGCATAGGCTGTAGTGCAGTATGAACTCCCTAAATGACTGTAAACACCCCTCCTTGTGTAAACAATTAAGTAGCCCAGTGCATGCCTCTGTAAAGCAGATAAGCCCTTTTATTCACGCTAACCAGTGCATGCTAATTGTCAGTGGACTAAACGTTGTTTCAAATTTGAATTTGTAAAATAAAGATGATTCGACGAAAAATTAAAAAAACGTAACCTTTCGCAAATGTCCCTGCATGTGAGATACCGAGCATTACAAAACATTGAAAGAAAAGTAAAAAAAGCTAAAATTGCGACGACGGAAATAATACTTCGATGTGAATAACGAATAAGGACATCCTATGAAAACAAAAAGAAAAAAAATCATCACTTTTAAAACAATTGTCGTTTTATTTAAAAAACTCGCTTATCTCGACACCCCGCTATCTCGACATAAAATCGGAGGTCCGCCCAATGTCGAATTAACGAAGTCCGACTGTATATATATAATTATATGTATAAATATATGGCGGCCGCCTCCCACATCCTTTCCAAATTATGAGCTTTTTGTTACCAATTTGCTAAATATCAACCACAAGAAAACATATATGCAAAAAAATTTGTTTTTAACTATTCATCTTCTCGAGTGCGTTCTCCTTAAAATCCAAAATATGACGAAAAGAATGGTGCGTGCGTACGCTTTGGTGTAGACCCCCTCTCACTCTGTACACAGTGCATACGCGTTGGCTCAAACACCCCCACCCCCCCCCCCCCCCCCCGTGCGTACGTACTTTATAGATTAATCTCTAGAATTACGTGGACGCGTAATACACTAAGAGAAAGCAAGAACATTTGAGCTGTTAAAAATCTACGGACAATAGGAACAGCACCGACACCAACAACGCAGATAGCTAAGGTAGCAGAAAAATCAGCTCATAACCGTGGTGGCTACCGTTTTACATGTTAGGATGTCACGCTAATTCACGAAAAAAAGTTAAAAATTGTAAAAAAAAATAATTAACAAATCTGTATACAAATATTATTCTTAGACCATTGCGAAAAATAAACTTAACTATACATTATGTGTTATTCCGCTTGTTGAACAACGCCTCTTGGTAATATCCTTCTTTGTGTACACGTCAAGGTATCAGCCCTTTTATTCAATACCGGAACTTTTGGAATCCTTAAAGCTATCCTTAAATACCAGCTCTGGAGGCAAGGAACGCCACCTCGTTTTAGTATATTTTTACCAGAATCCATTCCAATATAATCTCGGCTCAAATATGAATTATGGCTTGCTTCTGTTTTCAAAATATACTGCCATGGTCTTCATGAACATACTTAATTACTATAAAAAGAGTGAAGGTGAATGAAAAAGACAGGAAAATATACAATAAAAAAATAATCGGTGCGCGCCCTCATGAAAAGTTTGCGCACTCTTACAAAATTTTGCGCACTGGCGGGCGCGTTGTGCTCGCCAGGGCGCACACCTTTTCATTTTTTGCGCACTTTGCGCACTCTGCGCAATCGCCGCTATGTGTAATAACATTTATCTCACTCTCCCACATAAAGAGAAAACCTTCTTATAGGCTATGTGTAATAACATTTGTCTCACAGCTCGCTGTTGGATTGGAGCTAAAAAGAA
Source organism: Protula sp. h YS-2021 (assembly GCA_949752745.1). Taxonomy (NCBI): domain Eukaryota; kingdom Metazoa; phylum Annelida; class Polychaeta; order Sabellida; family Serpulidae; genus Protula; species Protula sp. h YS-2021. The sequence continues at coordinate 13,055,246 of OX457033.1, forward strand.
GTCACTTTCAACAACTTGCGTAAACCGTTGACTAGAAAAACACCTGGCTAATGCAAAATATGAAAGTTCACATCTTTCTTCTTAAGTGTAGCAAATGTTGAACGACTCATTTCAAATTAAAACATGTGCAAAATATAACTTCAGCAATAAGTTTTTGATTTCGGTGTTCAAGTATATCTTTGAAACAGCGACATCAAATACAAAATCGGAGCGCCATAAATAGCGCCCCAAGTATAAATGTGAGTGGACTTCTCCAGATCTTTCTTCTTAAAAAAAAAATAATACTGTTTTGTTTTTCTTTTAATAATAATAGGGGAAGCAGGTGTTTGTTGGTTTACTTTTGGCTATGGTTGCTCAAAACAAAGGAGTGCAACAAATGGAGATAGATTATGCACATGAACTACATTACACGTGTCTTATTTGTTTATTATCATCTGGTGCCCTCAGCTTACACAGTAGGAAGGGTAGCTCTTTAATTCCAGGTGGTAAATTTGTTCAACTTAACCCAGTCATTGGGTAAGTTGATCCAGAGACCGGGGTAAGTTGAACCATAACTTCAATATCATACAAAACCTGATGTTGTTTCAGTCGGGGTAAGTTAATCCACTTTGTTACTTGTTTTAACATCTCAGAAAGTTGGGAAGCAATAAATCTTATTGATTTTTACCGAAGTCCTTAACCCTACTACACGAAACCCCTGCTTCCCCTACTAAACCTCCAAATATACCAACTTAAATATATGATTGAACATTTTACTGCATAAGTAATTCTAATAAGTACCCAGCTTGGTAAGTATCCTGAGGGACGAAAATACTTCAGTATCATTGAACTTGTATTAAATATCATACCACTAGCATTTAGTATCCGTCAACTAGTATTCAATATCACTCAATTAGCATCAGGGCTGGTATGAAATATTTCAGTGTAAAAATTTCAAAAATTTCACATGTTTTGAAATTTTTAAGTAAGAAATAAGTTAGACATCAAGAATACCAAATACTGACGGATACATATCCACGGATATTCATCTTAAGTTGTCAGTTAACACATTGCGTTGGCATAACTCTATCAGTAAACAATGCAGCCACAGAAATCCTGCGCAGTCTATGAGTTTTGAGTAACAAAGCTAGCAGCTGCTGGCCTATAGCGCCGTTGACACATCTACTCCGGGTATCTGAGCGGGTGTTTCTAAGGGGTGGGGAGAAAAGCAGGAGGGTTTATAGTAACTGCTCACTGTTAACGGCACAGGGGAAAGAGGTCGGATATGTGCACAATAGGTCTAAGATATAACAGACAATATGTTAGCTAAACAAACAGGGAGCAACTCACGCCCGAGCACTGTTTGAATAAGTCACCCTTAATTTCTGCAATTAAGCAGTGTTTCCCATTTAAACGAGACAAAACCTTGCCTTTTTCCTGTTTTACTATAAAGCGGTACGCAATTATCCTGTTAAAAATACATAATTTTATGCAATCAACCGATTTATGCGTTTAACCGGTATGCGATTGTGTCATTTTATCTGTCTATGCATTTTTGACGGTGGTATTTGTTAAATTAAACGAACAGATATTACGCATAACCTGGAAATGTGTGTTTCTCTAATGTGCTTTGAAAGATTTCAAAAATTTCAATATTTCTGAAATATTTCAAAAATTTCAAATTTCATGAAATTTTTAAAAATTTCGAAATTTTCACCAGCCCTGATTAGCACTGAATATCATTCAACTAGCTTCCATGCCAAGCATAGAAATCAGCGATGCAAAGTCCCCAGTCACAGCGATACTTAGTACCATAACGACTGACTGCCGGGACAGACCATCAACGTTGTGGTAGGTGTGGTTGCTGTCACTGACCGAAAGCACGACAAGCATCAGCATCGTCATTTCTACCGACAAAGCAAGGTAGGTGTAACTTTCAGGCCCAGGTTGGACTAAGAGGAACTTAGGTTATGAGTTTTAATCACTGCTTCAAAATATTGTGACTTGACAGTGCTACAAGCATAGGCCGGAGAGAAGGTTAACGGGCCATAAGTCCTCAGTACTTCATCGCAAATCCCAAAAACAGAGAACATGTCCTTTGTGGTATGAGAAACGCGATCAATGTAGCTATGTTCGTCGGTAGTGGATTCTTTAAGAAGGCATGAATATGCCAGGTTTGTCAAAGAAATACGTCAGGCGCTTGCAAGTAGGGTTTGGGTTTAGAACGTCAATACTTAAATCACCTATTAATGATTTGCATTAGAGCTCTTTGAAAGAGACACAGTTTTACGGGATGGTGGCATGTACCAGCCTACAAGAAATGTTTTCTTCCACTTCCTTACGACGTCCAACGACGAACCCTGCATGACGTACTGTTTTCTTAAATATGTCAGATATTTACACTGGTTGGCTCATAAAAAACAGACATTACGATCAAATCTAGACTATGCATATCTGCAATATAGATTCTTTCACTGCAGGACGTTTCAAACCTGTAGCACAAAGGCTTCACACAAAAGTGCCGCCTACAAACTTCTAATTACCGGACTTTAATATGCAGAGTATTCACCCTATTTTCAAAGTGCGGGATTTCAACGATTTCCGGTCGTATCAAACCTAGGCGTTGCACATCTGCAATATATTTTCTATCGAGGTATGACGTTTCAAACCTGTAGTACAAAGGCTGTAAACAAAAATGCTGCCGACAAAGTTGAGCGCAGAATTATTTTGGTTTGGGGCTTAAAACAGATTAAATTTACATCAGAACTGCCAATCTCTACAAGCAAAATTTGGCGATTACGAGATTTAATCGCCATAACAGCCTTAATATTTTTGTCTAAGATTTACTCCTTGCTAAATGTAAGATCGAATTCGGCTTCGTATTCCTCGTCAAGAATTACTGACTGCAAAATGTGATTACCAATCACTAGCTCCTCCACGACCTTGCCCTTTGTGTCACTTCCATCCTCCTGTTCTGCTGGGCGACGACGCACATGCGCATAACAGTTCTTGAGCTGGGAACACTTGACAAGATATGGCTGAGAAAAATAAGCCCTGTGCTCGTCCTTGTGATTCCAAAAGCTTTGCTTGCATTGAAAATTACCGAACTTTGCTCTAAGAAATTTCAGCGGTTTCCTTGGTGCAGGCACCCACAAACGGTTGTACGGCCGTAAGTGGAATGGGTAAAAATTGCCCAATGGGATTTCAATCCGACCATCACGTGACCAGAGTTCGTGATTATACATGTGTGTTGCATTGGTGGCATAAAAAATGAAATCCACGAATGGATACCTCCACTCGTATTGGCCTGCGTGCTGGCTTGTCTTGTAGTAAATCTTGCCCTGCTGGTGGCAAACTAGACCTGGGTTATGCCGTCCGCAGCTTAGTGTATTGCTCGTTGGTATGTCCTCCCCGATGACGTCATCGGCATACATGTTCACTGGGTCGTGAAAGGAATGGGCGCCATATCTGCTGCTGATTTCGTCTTCTCTAAACATAGCACGTAGTTTGTTGATGTCCTTGATATCCACCATCAGGTCAATGTCATCATCCCATGGAATAAGATCATGGAAAAAGAACGATCCTAACAGCATGCCCTGCGACATGAAGTACGATATCTGGTGCTTTTCTAACAAAGCAATGAAGTCTTCCAGTAGCCTTATCAAACCATCCTTGATTTCTCTGCTAGTAACACGTGGTAAGTGACTGTAACTATTCTCATAATTTGCATTATTTCTGAGACTGCCACCTGCACGTAAACTTTTCAGTGGCCTGTCTTTAACTGCTCGCTCCAAGGCGGCAAGAGAAAAATTTGTATGATTCGGCGAAGTACATTTTGGCTCTTCAAAAAACAAGGGCCCAACGACTTTCAAAACCTTTGAAACGTATATAACAACCACTATAAAAAATACTACTATCAAACTGAAACACCACGTAAAACTCTTTCTGTTTGTTTTCTTCACTCGCAGCGACCGTAGATTCATGACGTGTATGTGTGATATCCCTTTATCTCGATACAAATCGACAAGAAAATACACTGTCTTGGAGGAGAAGATGCGTGGCTGAACTGAGAGTAAGCTGAAACTGACTCTTCAGTATTTACTGGAATTGTTTACCTGCTCTCAGCCCAGACACTTCCTACAACAAAAGAAACAGACAGGAAGATAATGCGGGCAAATTCACAAATTCACCTTCTAAATTAAAGGTGATAAGGCAGCCTTGTAAAAGTGAGAGTCTGAATTAAGCAGAAATGTTTCCTCAAACAAGATTATCAAACGAATAGATATTTTCTGTAGCCTTTCCAGTTTTCTGACTTTATATGTTTTTGTGAGCACGGGATAAAAAAAAAACGTCGCTAAGCTGCCAAAGCATTTTTTTGAATGGTACTTAAGAGCTAATTAAAGCGCGAAATTCATATTTGTCGAGTGTGAGATTCTCTAATTCAATAAAAAATATTCTAGGCTAACTGGAATAGGTTTTTTGTAACTTTTTCAGTAAAAGCAATTGACATTTTTGAATGTCGTAAATAAACCATGAACTATAACTGCTTTCCGGCATTTTTTCATATTGTTCATATATTTTTCAGGCTGCAAATTGGCTTGATCATCGGTATCAAGGCAAACGACTAACCTCTGCACCATTAACAGAAACTACGCAGTTCATTAACAGCATAAATCCAGAAGCGAAGCATGCAGCAACGCAGTTTATTGCTGAAGCAGCCACATACGACATTTGTTTGAGTGAGGATGTGGTGACTGGCTTAAAAACGAATGGACTTTGAAGAGGAATTGTGTAAAATTGCGCTACATCTGGTAGTCAGCTTTGGCAAATAGCGCGGACATAGAAAGGCCATTCAGCATTCTGCGTTTTATATATGGCTCCTTGAGAACCAGTTTGGGAATCGAAAAGGCTGACACACTCGCATTTTGTTACCGTTCGCTAAATAAGTGACTTCATACTTTGTACAAAAGTTGACTTTTGACTTTGGACTCGTATGGGATTTTACGTTCTGTTTTATTATTTATTACTGTTCGCTGACTGTGTAAGTTCGTACAAAAACTGACTGCTGAGTTGTGCTTTGTTTGGGGTATTATATACTATTTAATGTTGGCTAGTATTTGTCAAATATTTTTCAATAAAACGAGTGTATGATATGTAAAACACGTAGAACTCCAAGACAGTATTTTTCTTTGGTTTTCAAACGCCAGAGCAAACAATTTGCCCATAACTGATGAAATTTTGACGAAAAAAGCTAAAATATTTGGCACTGAACTTTAGATTACAGATTTTCTGTACTCAAATGACTGGCTCCACAGGTTTAAAAGTCGATTTGGGATAGCAAACCGCGTAATAAGTGGAGAAGGCGCCGGAGTTTGTAAAACCCTAATTTCTGACGGTCGTGAAAAATCAATTAATGCCTCAAAGGATTACAAATTATCCGACATTAATAGCATGGATGAAACAGGCCTCTTTTACAGACTTTTGCCGGATAAATCTCTTACGACAAACGACAAAACAGTTGGTGCCAAGCGTGCAAAGGATGGGATAACCGTTGCGTTGTGCACAAATGCCGACGGCATGAAGCGAGAAAGCATATTCCAAGTGTGAAAATATGTATGTACAGGCAACTAAGCAGAAATCTATCCTTGACTTTTTCAAGAAACAGTGAAAAAGATTTGGGACAGAAATATTATTCTGTAATTGAAAAATGTAAGTTCATGTTGAAAAAAACATTGCACCGATTGAACAATTTACAGTACATATTTTAGCAAAACCTGAATGGAACTGGACAAATAATTAAACTGAAAATGTGTTATGTAAATTAACTGAAAATTTTACAAAGTTTGCTTTTAAATGCAGCAGAACTAAACAGAAATGTTAAATGATTGTAATTCTACACTGTTTAACAATATTGGTGCACACAACACCAAAAAAAATGAAAGATTTTGTTTTTATTCGAAGTAACACCTTTTCGATGTAGCGTCATAATTTGCCTGGAACACTGTGGCGTTACATCGGGAGCAGACTGTATTGGACAATAGTATATTGAATCTGGGGAAACTAAAAACGCTGAAGTGAGCAGGGGCGCACCGTTTGGGCCTCTTGCCCCATATTTTTTAGTATAAACTGAAAGTCCGGCAATTTGCTAAAACGTTCTTTTAGAAAGTTGGAAGTGAAACGCGTTGTAGCTCTACTCGCAGAGACACGAGCGTATAAGCCAAATCATACTTGGTCGTTTCCAATAAAAATGCGCACAAAATTATGCGTTTCGAATGAAATAACCGGGTAAGAAAATGAAAGAAATGACAGAGTGGATTCGCCTAAATGTCAAATTTCTCTTGCATCAAAGAACAATCGGTTTTGAACAACCCGTATGCTATTTTAAAAATTCATTAAAAGTTTTAACAAATAGTTTCAAGTTTCAATTTCTTTTATGTTCTGAGGATGAGCTGTTTTGCGTATTCGTTCAATATTTCTATCACTTCTTTACCCGGTTGCCTTGCAGTCAGAATTATTGCGCATTTTATTCGAAACAACGAAAGTGGGATATGGCGAGTACGATGCAGTACAGAACGTAATAGTCCTAGATGACTCTTGCGGTCCTCCTATGCCTTTCTGTCCTAGGAAGATAGAAAGGGTCCGCTGGGAGTAAGAACGTAAGAGTACTCGTAGGGTAAAAAGTAAGGAGCTAACTTATAGCTACACTAAAACGGCATTATTCCTTTGAGGCAGAAAGGAGGGTTCTACACTGGTGTTTCCCCATGAATACAATCACTACGAGTAGTAAAGATAAAACTTACAGTAGTTCCTTGCAGGCTTGGTACAGCCACGGTCGTTGCTATAAAGCAGCCGACCTCTGAAAAGATCTATCAATTATGTATAACCACAGAGCGGATAAATATTTTTTAAAAAGTTCCTCTGAAAGTTTTAAAAAGTTATTCTGAGGAATAATCTATGGGTCAGCGGGGTAAAGAGGTGACATTCACAGCAGACTGATCTGTTACAGAGGTTAGCTAGTAAGCAACAACGAGTCATGGGGATAATCTGGAGAGGCTATTTACCAGTTAAATACAGTAATGTAATGTATGTGCTCCGTTGTTATAAAACAGCTGACCTCCGATAGGATCTACCTGTTATGCGCTGTTGTTCAACAACCAATCTCAATGGTGGTTTGGTCTGTTGTGTATAACACAACCCTTTTTACTCAGCAGACCCACTGGTATTCCGCCAAAAAATGGTAGTTCATAAAAGAGAGGAAGTATTTTTTAAAATAAGTTCAGCAACCAAGCTCTACGGCGATTCGGTCTGTTGTGTATAATACCTTTCTATTTAGTACACCCACTGGGGATTCCGCAAAAATAATACTCATAAAATGACCGGAAATATGTTTTCACATAATTGATAGATCTCATCAGGAGTCAGTTGTTTTCATACAACGTCTGTTATGTATAAACACAGAGTGGTGGATATTTTAAAAGGCAGCTCTATTATGATTATTATTTTCGTGGAATCCCCAATGGGTATGCGGAGTGAAAATGTATTATTTACAAGAGATCAAATCGCCGTAGAGCTTGGTTGCTGAACACATTTCAAAAGTAGTTCCTCTTTTTTATGAGTACTACTTTCGCAGAATCTTCAGTGGGTATGCGGAGTAAAAAGACCGAATCGCCAGAGAAGTTGGCTGTTTGACAATAACGATATGTGTTCATCTAGGGCTGAGTCGTTGATATAAAACAGATGTACTCTGCGAGATCTATCAGTCATGTATCAACCCAGAGCGGATGGATACTTTAAAAAGCAGTCCCCCACATTATAAGTACTATTTTCGCGGAATCTCTGGCGTATCTGTGGAATAAAAAAGTGCTATATTGCAGCACTGTTATTAAACTGATGACCCCTGAGATATCTATCTTTTATGTATAAACAAAGGGCAGAATGATGAACCTTTTCCCAACAAACACACCCTTTAATCGTTTCGCCAATTTTGTTCATTTTCTTCAAAGACGCATGTAGTGTTATACAAATTGTGCATTTATGGTCAGTATATATATATGCCCTGAAGTGTCTAGCTATATAATTACTGTCAAAATCTCCCATTTGTGAGAGACTTGTTCTACCTGGCAATAGATTAGCACATGCACACCTTTACTCTAACTCATATAAAACAGCTTCGTCTCGGCAGAAGTGTTTCATAAAATCCCTGGGGCCCACTTAGGTACCAGCTGGTTACAAAGCGTGTTCATGACTTCTTAAAACAACACCTAAACGCTGAGTGTTGATTTTGGATTAATACCTCCTTTTGATACCAAATGCCGAGTGAATTTCTGAACTAATCTCTTTTGTAGTAAACGAGGAGTAATGAATGAAAAATGCTCTCCCTTTATAACGATATTGGCACATCACGCGGACCGTATCTGGCCTCAAAACAATACCTTTCTCGGTCTTTTTTTTGAACACGCATGGTAACACATAAGATACCAAGTGCCCCCCCCCTCCCCTCGCCCTGGGTATAAAATAAAGCTTGATCTTTCCTATATAAATGATTAAATATGTCCTCGTAGACCAGTAAGCGTGGTTATTAATCGACCGGCCTCGGGTACTCCATCTGTCCTAGAACTAGTCACTGCACTCACAAAATTGCAACTCTTCGGCTCCAGTCTCAACTGTCAACAGTTGAAAACTAAACACTAAAATATTGTTTTCTTCGGCACTTTTAAAGAACGTAAATCGGTGCAGTTCTGAGAGATGTCTAGTCTCTGTGCATGCTTCATTAAAAAATAGTTTTTTTTTTTATAATTTTAGTATAATGCCGAAATATTGTATTATCGCCAAGCAAATCTCATTACATTTAGTCCAGCCACATCTCAAGTGATCATAGTCCAGCCACCTGTTCTATCCAGACTCTGTGGAGGGGAAGTTACATGGAACTATATAACTGTTTACCATTTAACGCCCAGGATATTGCTTTGCAGTTTGCTTATCGATTCTCTCGTGTGCCAGTTTAATCAACTTATAAATATTCACATAAATTGGACTTATAATAAATACCTTTCTTTTTGAATTTGCATGCATTTAACTAGAATGGCAAGTGATCCTTTTGATCAAGGTCAAAATATGTACCAGACTTAATTGGTAAGACAGCCTACTAACAATGGTTTCATTATATACGTCTTATACGGTATTACAGCGCCGACTCCATCTTAGCATGCAAAGTACAAAGTCCTGGTACAAACAAAATGCCGATTTAATCTCCAGTATGAGACAGGCAAGTGCAGTTCTATATCTAAATCATAATAGACAGCAACTGTAATGGCGAGGGCATTTTATAATCGGTGACCACACTAAATACATCTTACGTGTATTTCGCCAGGATTATGTAAGTACTTGCATCTTAGTACTTCTTTACACAGTGATAGAATATTAAAAAAGAATCACAAAGAGCAGTGATATAATTAAAAAAACATGTTTGTAGATATCAGAGTGACCCCATAGTGCAAGTGGATTTTCAGAACTGGTCCAATTATATTAATACCACGGAAATCCCCATTAACTCATGTTTTTATGACTTACATACAAAATAAATTCATATTTCTAAAATGCGGTGACTCCTGCAGTATTCCTCAATTTTTTTTCTAAATGTTAGAAGCATGTGTTTCAGATAATTTTTTCTTCACAAATTACCTTTAATACGATATTTTAAAAAATGGCGTGATATTAAAAACGGTGAAGTTAGTACTTATCGCTGCTTGCTATTTTTTTGGTTGGCCTCCCACAGAGTGCTTCCACAGAGATTTTTTATGCAATAAATTGGCACTCTCCGATGGTAGCACAGCAAGTTAAGTATTAGACTAGAAAGCATTACCAGTAAAATGGTCAGAGACCACTAATTTTTCTCATAGGATAGAAAAAAGAATCGAGGTAAGTGGTACATGTTGAAGAAAGAATGTTAAATGGGTGAGCAGTTGCGACACAAATTTCCGGATCATTGTCACTAAAACTGTATATGTGCGTTAAAATAGCAATGCTAAATTTTCAAATGCTATTCGACCTATAGCTTAGGTCGAATCATGCAAATTGGTTGAATTTTCAACATCTTAAAAAAGCAAGATTGTCCAGGGAAATTATAACCAGGGTTTGAATTAGTGAATTACGTACAAAGGGCTGTAGGGTCGCTAAGATTGGGAAGTAGCATTTTAAAAACTGGTCAATGATAAATTTTAAAGGCCGACGGGATTGGCAAGCGTCATTAATAAACGACCGACCTCGAGTAATCTATGAGTCCCTGACCTTTGCACTGTACCCCAAAAATGTTGTGTTCTGCAAATTTTTGGCTCCAGTCTTAAATTTAAAGTTGGAGAGTAAACACAAAAATAGTGATATCTTTTTCATTTATAAGAACTGGTGTTGTACAATATCAGCGTAAGTACTAACAATGATGTCTAATCATTTTTCGCATCAATAAAAATTTATCTTGTATGTTTTTACATAATGTCTATATATTTATTATAGCCCAATGAAGACAGCAACTGTAAGTCCTTAGTCCAACCACCCCTAAATGAGCACAATTAACCCACGCTGTTCTACCACAGGAGAGCGCCTATTCGTTATGCAATCCACAATACTAAAGAGAGTATTAGAATGTAATAAAACTATCTGGCTGTCTGTATTGTTTGATTTAAGTAACAAGCAGTAGCAGTAACATATTGAAAGAGATTCAAAACAAATTTAAAAATGTTAACTATTTGCTTGTTTTTGACGGATTGAAATAAATATTTTGTGCAGCTATATAGGACACATCGACGGTATTCAGACCACAAAGTCAAGGTACATTATGACTGACCAAAATGCCCCACCCTCTCAAAAAACTAAGTCAGCGGTATTTTTGAGCTGACTCTGTGCGAGTGGTTGTTTGGGAACTTTACTCCTTGTTTAGGGGTCCTTTATAAAAAATGTCATGGAGAAGCATGATAACCAGTTAGTACGTGACTGCACCCCCGACCCCTTTGCGACTGAAACACCTACAGATTTGGCAAGGATGCTCCCAATCACGAGAAGAGCAAAAAGTATAAGTACGGAGCTAAATTGTAGCAAGCACGACAACACAGTATTTGTGCAATGTTGCAGTATTTCCAAAATGTCAGTACTTTATGAATACAAGAAAGGTAAACAGGGCATACCCATTTTATCTGTGCAATTTACATTAAATTAGTCTCCACAGCCACTCTAGAGTAGCTTTGATATCGATTCGCTGTTCACTGGCAACTTCGACGAAGTAGCACAGATAACTACTAATCGCCATCTTGGAATTCCGATTCATTGGCTCTGGTGGATGTGGCCAAATGCTATCACACCTATTGAATTTAAAGTTTCAACTTCACGTTTCATATGACAGATTGAGCAGCAAAAAGTCATAGAAACAAACAAATGCATGTATTAGCTTTCATTGTTGTAACAGATTGGTATGTTATGAAATTTTTTACGTGAAATGTTATTGTTCTTTATTTAAGCTAAAAAAATGCTTGGCTTAGATTTTTGCAATGTTTGACACCATATTCCATGTGAGCAATGTCAGCTCAAACCAATCAAGCCAATTGCTTATACTGTCATTGCTCGTATGTAAAATAAAATGCTTTAACTTTGAGTGGCTGTGCTTAAAATGAGCACTGGTTTAGTTCCTGTACAAGGATAAGCTCCAGATGACATGTAATCCAGAATTACGCTCCCTACAGCATGCATATATATATATATATATATATATATATATATATATATATATATATATATATATATATATATATATATATATATATATATATATATATATATATATATATTGATAAACATCGATGAGAGTGCAGGGATTAAACTTGGCGTTAAAGACTAAATAACATACAGATTAAATCTTTATTATCAGTTTTCATGATCACAGTGGGATTGTCAGAATAGACAACCACTAGAAATGCAAGGGCATCTGGTCATCAGCGATCACACAATATACTGCCATTTTTTCAAGTGGCAATTGTGTTATATGCCAAAATTGGTAGAGAGCAGACTTTTTCTATTTTTCAAAACGCATTTCGAAAGGCTTCCTGCTAGAATTTGATAGGGCTACAATCAAAGTTATAAACTTATTTTCACTATGGTCTCTTGTGTATCAAAATAGCTAGAAAAAATGAGAAAAAAAAGAAAATGGTGCGATTTTTTCACAAAAAGGTGTTTGTATTTGCATGGTGGTCTTATTTGCGGGATGGTCGTATCCCGGGGTTTTGGTATAATTTAAAATAATAAACTTTAGCATTATCGTAAAAATATCTACATCCACATACAATACAGTAAACATTTGTTCGACCTAGACTATCTGTTCGGTTTTTTCACCAGAAAAACTTTGTAAACTTGAGAAATTGTAGGGATGACGACATATACAGCCCAAAAAAGCTGACATATCAGTTAAACTAACATATTAGAAACAAGTTAGAAAAGAAGACAGAGAGTAATTAAACTTAGGGATGCAAAGTATATGATAAAAATAAAGTCTATAAAACACAAAATTGTTTGAAAAGTTTTGTTGTGAGAATTTAAAAGCGATACAGCTTAGGCTTTATGATCTCTCTTTAGGCTAGGTCTGATACTGCAAGGAAAGTGTTAATATGTAAACGTAGATTTATATTTGAAAGAGTATGGTAAACTCCCCCTCAAAAATATTCTGCTTGGGTAGAACAAAATTTAGCAGTGAGCTAAGCAGTGGGTTGAAATAAGTCTACAGCACACACTATAGTTGCTCACTTTGGTGATAGCGGAGGGCGCAGCATACTACTAATGTTCTTTGCAGCATCCTGCTAATGTTCTTTGCGTTTTTTATACCTTATGCATGGGATTTAATGACGAAATTTTGATGTCCATAACATAACAAATAAATGAAAAGAGCAAAGGAGGGTCAACTTTACATACGTGAGTAAATCTTTGATACAGTTTGTCCTAATAGCCTTGGCGTTCTTAGACTGTTTTGTCAGACAAATTGGTACGGCAAAAAATGAAACAGCTCTCAAAGAGTAATGATATAGCAATCATATCTGCTGGGCGTTAATGCAATCAAAACGTACCGTTTCATTCTAGTCGAGCTTTTTCTCAATTGAAGAAAAAGGCACTTGAGACCATCTCTACGACGAGGGTGTCAGATGCAGATCGCTATAGCGAAGTACATGAATGACAAGACTGAACTAGGCTTTTCTCCCCACATAACACCTCGAGTGAACAAAACTGAGTACCACCCTTCCAACTATGTAAAAATTACATATTGGCTTGTTAACTGACTGCATAATTTTATCTCAACTGAAAATAAATATGCAAAGCGTTCTTTTGTTGTTTTTTCTGCAGTTCAAGCCGTTTTTGTTCATTTGAGGCCCGGCTTGTGTTATTTGAAGCGTAAAAGACAGTATAATTGGATATGCAAACTGCTGTTGATATATAACAGTGTCTCTGTGTTGATAATAATACCTAAAAAGTAAGTCAAAATGTATTAAAATTTTATAATTTGCTTGTAATCCCTTCAATTAGAGACATTATATGATTGGGGGATGATCGAATTTTACATTTCAACTCATTATATTTGGAAAGTTGTAATTTCCTGGTGTAGCTAAAATTCATACGGACATACCCATGTTTCTCTTCTGTACAAAATATTTCTTAACAGCTGGAAAGTCGAAAGTTTACATTAGTCTAGGGGGTATGTATTTTGGTGCTGTATGAAATTTTGAGAAGAAGCTGCGTTAGATGACCTGTTTTATGTATAAAAAAAAGTTATTACACATGGCGAAAGCAAAAACGTATGAGCAGTCGCATATAGGTGGAGGACTAAGTGAACTGCCGCATTAGCTGCATTAGTATTTGATGGCTGTCTTGGAAAGGAGTCCCAAGTAGTTGTTGAATTATTGGAAATTCTGGAAGAGTATCATTTTTTTAAATAATATTATTATTATGCTTTTTCTTATTCTTTTTCTTATTATACACTTTTGCTTTTTCACACAACTCCTCAAACAGCTAAGACTAGGAAAATGAAACTAATAGTTGACAATGGGATAATGTTTTCACCGACGACGTCATCATCGACATCGTATGACATCATGAAGTTTATAAACTATATATTTGGAAAACAGTTGCACTTACAACTTCCTAGTAAAAGGCATTTCGAGACATTTTTTGCTCAAGAATTATTTAGTGAATTGCTTTTTCAACTGTGACGGTGTTGTGATGCAATTTTATCGTTTTTTGTTATTTTGGCACTTCTAATGTTGATTTTAAGTTCGTCCGATCCAAAAAGTTTCAAATTATAAGGGGTTAAGTTGAATACACTGGAAAGCTCCTAAACGCCTCTCCAACTCTCCCATAATCCGACAACAAAGAAAATACTTACCTGGGTACACATGCAGCATGCCAGTCAACACACATAACAGTGGCAGTGACGCTGATAGCTTTCAGTACTTTACCAAGATACTAGATCTATTTGTCAATGTTCTGATTCGAGTCGCGCCGTTTTCATTTGTGGTCCGCCTTTGCTCATTTAACGTTGGTTGCTATCAAAAGCAAATGTCTAATCAGGGCTGCTTAGTCGACGTGTAATCAACTTGTGCCAAAGGCATTGGTAAGAGGTTAATCTTTGGCCGAATTTACGTTGTAAATCTACGTTATATCGACATCGGAATGTTTACAGGAACATAACATGTCTAAAGCTATGTTTTGTAGAGTGCAATGGACATGGTGACACTACTTTTAACATAGGTCTATCAGGAATTCTGCTGTTTTTTAAAGTTTCAATGTCTTTATTTTTAAGTTCCTAAGTGTAATTCTATTTACTCTTTAGCAGAAACAGTCTAGTCTGAAGTATATAATTGTTGAAAATACGCAAAAGCATACTTTAACTAAAAAGCCAAATGTCTGACGAGTGCACATCTATATGTCGAAATCATTTATAATCTAATTTTAATTTGTGACATTCATTTGCCTGCCATTTGCTTATGAACAAGACATTGGTTGAATGTAAACATTATTCCTGTATAAAGCAGGCACAATTATTCCAGCTGACCTGGATTAATTGGTGAGTTCATGACCTGATTGACTTTAATTCCTACGTTGATTGGTTAACAACGACGAGGTTATCGAGAACCACGGGAGTGTCTTACAACTAATTGCTTAAATCATCTTGAAATCTCAGTCCGTTGGATTATGCGACTTTTTCCAACCGATTTACGTATCCTCTGTCTTTTGGGTTGGTCTAGTGTTCTATTTTTCTTCACAGAACGTGCTTCAAACTTCAGTGATCAAACCTCAGGGATCTTTGAATATGTATTGAACAAAATTAAAAAACGCAATGATTCCAGTCACTGTCTATATATGAATATACTTCGGATCATGATATTAATTGAATCTATCAAGCTTTTGCGGCTTATACTCGGTTACCTGGAATTAAAGTGCGAATGAGCAATCGGGATGCTCTAAATTAGAAATTCGGCCTAAGTGGTCGCTAGAGCTTGGAGTGCACAAATCATCCGTTAAGAGTGAAATTTACCCACCACCGTCGACCAGGGAGACTGCGGACTACTACCCGCAGGCAGGACCAAAGAATACGTCTGTAATATTTGCGAGACCGTTTTCTTCTGGAACCCACGATAATCCGTGACTGTAGCCAGACTGAGAAGCCGACTCGTTACGGTTTACGCACGAGCCGCCCTATCGAGGATTGCCGTTAACCTCCGCCCGGAGGTGCGCACGACTGAAATGGATCAGAGCACATCTGCACTGGACACAGAGACAATGGAACCAAGTCCTTGTTACCAGTGAATCGCGTTTTGTTTGAACGCCAACGGAAGAGCTGACGTTTGGTGCCGAACGAACGAGAGGTTTAGTGACGCCTGCCTTCCAGAAAGAAACCGATGCCAAATTGTGACAGTATGGGCAGACATATCGTTCGCTCAACGCACTGAACTCTGAACAGTATCGGGAACAAAGTCTGGAGCTGTCAGCGGTTTCTTTTGTGAGTCAAAATGGGCCAATTCTACAGCAAAACAACGCGCGTCTACATTCCACGAGAGCTACACAGCAGTATCTTCAGGCGCAAAACGTCCGAATCTTGTCCTGGCCTGCTTTTTCACTGGATCTTTCGTCGATCGAACACGTGTGGGACATGCTTGGAAAAGACCATTCGACCACCACATCTCACCCGCGACATTGTCTGGGCTTGGACCGAATTTGATGAGATCGATGCCACGAAGTTTGATTGCAGTAAGAGATATAACATAGCATAGCATAACATCTTGCTTGTATAGCGCTCTTTTACCTATCAAAAGACAAATGTTCGTAGCGCTTGACAGTTTAAAACTGAACGACATCAATAGGCTGTGGTAAGTAATGAGTTTTTAGCTGCTTTTTAAATTGATCGGCGGAGATAAACGATGGTAGTTGCAAGGGTAGCGAGTTCATGGGACGTGCACAGAAAAAGTTCGGTCGCCGGCTTTCAAGCGTGTTTTAGGTATTTCGAGAAATTTTTCATTTTACCTGAGAATAGGTGCGCTTGATTTGAGATATGGGGGTCTCTAAGAGAACCAGGCACGTTCCTGTTAGGGTTTTATGCACGAGCAGTGCAACTTATAATCTATTCTATATTTGGTGGGCAGCCAATGCCAGGCTTTGCTCCCATCGCGCTGATCTTATTTGCGAAACCTCGTAATTAGACGGGTACAGGCGTTTTGCACTTTCTAAAAGTTGGAAGTCAGTTCTTGAGTTATGCTTACAAGCAAGCAGTTGCAGTAATCCAACCTCAAGATGATCAGCGACTGCACAAGTATTTTGGTTGCATCATCAGTGAGCAGATGACGTATAGATCGCAGTTTTCGAATCCACAAGTACGAGGTTTTGACAAGATGTAAAACATGACTTCTCATCGTCAGCTCTTTATCTATGAAACCGCAAGATATAATTTTAATTTCTTCACCAGCAATACAGATCAAATCGCATGGAACTTTTGTCAATTGATATTTTCAGCCGAAAATTATAAATTCAGTTTTACTTTGATTTAGGTTTAGATTGTTATCGAACATCCATTTTGAGATCGCTTTAAGACACTGCTCTAGTTCTCGCCCAGTAGACCATGGTAATTTGGTGTGTTTATGGCTGTCTGATTTATAAATTTGAATGTTGTCAGCGAAGAAATGATAGAGAATATTGAGTACGAAGAAAATAGTACCAAGCTCTTTCGTGTAACATGTGTATTCCCATGGGCCTAGATCCGATCCGCGAGGGACTCGAGTCGTAAGTTGAACGATAATGCATTATCCAATAAAACGCACTGGCGGTCGCACGGTCGTGTAAGTACGATGAAAGCCATTTATTCCAAGATCAGATCGTAGTAAAATGCTATGATTGAGAGTATCAAATGCGGCACTTAAATATAGCATGGCTTGGAGCACGACTTTTTGATCATCCATGCTACGATGTATGTCATTCACTACTTTAACCAGTGCTGTTTCACTGCTGAAACCCTTCCCATAGGACGCCCGATAGGACGATATCAAGTGCGCATTTTTAATTAAACGTGGCATTGTCGCGTTTGAGCAAAGTTGATTTTGTTTCCAAAAACAGAAATTTTAACATTTCAGCCACTAAAATATGGAATTATTTAGGCTTAATTATTTGTCACATAATACATTTTGCATGTTTCAAAGTTGGGTTTTTACATTTGTTGAGTATATTTTACTGCAATATATTTTTGGAATAAATCGCCATTTTATGGACAGTCTTCCGGAACGAAGTAATTTTATAGGGATATCTGCTATTTCGTGTAGCCTTCAGCCGAACATGTGTATGAGTTTGAAAACCAGCCTTTTCCCCCATGCAACTCCCCCTCCCCCCATCTCCCGTTCTGGCAAGTTTACTGCACTGAAATCTCAGATAGATCTATTCTTATATTAATACACTGTTGAAAGTTTTGTTATCATGTAATATTTTATATGTTTCCAAGTGTATCATTTTACTTAGAAAAAAAAACAAAATGTGGTTGTAATTTTTTGTCGCATTCTTTCTACCTCATGCCGCACTTTTTTAGCAAAACTTAAGGGGCAATGGGCATCTTTGAAAGTGTATACATTTAGGGTACATTAAAGTCATTTCTGTGTAAAGCCATAGAAAACATGCACTAATATAAGTTTGTGATAAATCTTTCTGGTACAGTTGAAGGGTTTTCATTGTTCATTGTTTCATTTACTGAAATGTCTGTCCATATGAAGATGCCCCAATGTCGAGTAGGCTGTATGCAGTTGAATACACAAACATGTAAGGTCCAATAAAGTGACAATTCACAGACATCGGCATCGAATTAATAATAACAAAAAATCACACTCGTTTCTCAGAAAATGGAGCCCTTAGTTGCAAAACGGAAAATAGGACAAAGCAGGGTTGTAAAATTTTACATTTAATGTTACAATTTGAGCAGTTTTTTAAGCTATTGTTTTGAAAATATGCGAACAGTAAAATCTCAACAAAAGGCAGAGAACTGATTTGTCTGGTTTAGCTAGGTGTGGCCTGTATGAGGATTTCTCATTTTCTACAACCGCCGCTTCTTCACAAAAATAGATATTTTATGTATTTTCTCCCAGCATGGAAAAAATCTGGGTAGGGGGTGGAGAAGAGGTGCGGTTTTCTTTTCTCTGCAGTTAACAAACTATGAGGGATTCCTTCATAGTACGTTTGTACTATTATTAACTGGCAAGTTTCTTCCCGTTTTTTTAACAGTTTAGTGAACAACCGAGTTCAAATAAGGTTTTAATGTCTGGATACCGGATATTTCTCTGCAATTCATGCCGACCGGTTTTCATCCGATCAAGTTACTAAGTCAGTTTAATTCACTTTAAAAAACTCAAATACTGCGATGAGACTGAATGGTGACATCAGAGAACTAGAACCGCATTTCGTTAGCGAAATGTTAAACACTTGACAAAAATTAAAACGCAAAAATACTTCCTTCACTGGGTTATTTCTTGAATAATGTAAAGTATTTTACAACATGCATACAGTGTGTTATACAACTATGTACAGAGCTTATGGCACAGCATATATGCAGCTTATAATATTCTAAAAAATCGGACCACTGTCAAGAAAAAATTCCACAAGTTGATAACTTAATACCAGCTAAATATATTAGCAAAGAACAAAGCTTGAATACGTCTTATAAGCCGAGTAGTGTTTTTGTTGACTTAAGGTTTCACTGACTGATCAGGCATACACTGTGTTATCTGTTTACCCAGTGAGAGCTCGCACAAACCTGAGCAACTGTGTGGTGTTCTGTACTGTACGTGAAATGCTCCGCATTTACTTGCAAAAATACACTCTTTTCACATGGCGTTTTAATAAAGAAAGCGAAATGGAAGACGAAATGAAAAGTGACATGCACACGTTCAGATCAAGCTCTTCATAAGTCCTAAGTTTCATGGTCTTCGGGCCCATAGTGTCAGAGAAGAAGAAGATACAAAAAAATGGAAAGCTGTCAAGAAGAAAAAAAGACGAACGGCTGCTCGCACAAATTCATATAACCCTTGCAAACTAACAGCTTTTCAAGTGTTAATAATGGAAAGCTGAAGGGTCTGTGGCTCTCTATCATACTAAATTGAAGAGTGAAACACAGAGAGGTGGGAGCATTACCGGGGATAAATGACCGATAAAGGTTCATTTAGTGAATAAATCAAGCTGTTATTGCATAATGTTAGTATTTAGGACAGCTTACTAATCCGGACAAGTTTTGTCAGTCATCATGCTTTCCGAATTAACCAGGTTTCGGTCTAAATAATTCTTGCTGCTCCGACAGCAAAACATGCATGTTCAGGTAACAAAATACGGGGTCTTAATATAAAGCGCCCGGAATGTAAGGGTTCTTGACACAGTAAAGATTGCATTGGACACCAAACCGGACGTCCAGTTTAAAGAAGAGTCCGGTTTTTTAAGTTACCTTTTTATAGAAAAATGGAATAGGACTGGAAAAAGACTGAGAATATGGAATGGCGATTTTTCCGATTTATTGAATTTTTACTGTAGTTTCGACTTCTTTCATGTTATTCTTCATATGATGACGATCTCACTGAGTGGGTTTTCTATCCGAGGGGCTGCCATGGTGTGAGGAATGTCTGTGTAACGCTGTCCTGGTGTCTGAAAACTTACGCACCTCCACTGTCTCAACCTAGGGGCATTATGTTGTCTGAACACTTCCACACCTCCACTGCCTCAACCTAGGGGCATTATGTTGTCTGAACACTTCCCCACCTCTACTGCCTAAACCTAGGGGCATTATGTTGTCTGTACACTTCCACATCTTCACTGCCTCAACCTAGAAGCATTATGTTTTCTGTACACTTCCACACCTCCACTGCCTCATCCTAGGGGCATTATGTTGTCTGTACACTTCCACATCTCCACTGCCTCAAACTAGAAGCATTATGCTGTATGAACATTTCCACACCAGCACTGCCTCAACCTAGGTTCATTATGTTGTCTGTACACTTCCACATCTCCACTGCCTCAACCTAGGAGCACTATGTTGTCTGAACACTGCCACACCTCCACTGCCTCATCCTAGGAGCATTATGTTGTCTGAACACCGCCACATCTCCACTGGCTCAACCTAGGGGCATTATGTTGTCTGTACACTTCTACACCTCCGCTGCCTCAACCTAGGGGCACTATGTTGTCTGAACACTTCCACATCTCCACTTCCTCAATCTAGGGGCATTATGTTGTCCGTAACTTCCACATCTCCACTGCCTCAACCTAGGGGCATTATATTGTCTGTGTCCCTCTACACCTCCACTGCCTCAACCTAGAAGCATTATGTTGTCTGAACATTTCCACACCAGCACTGCCTCAACCTAGGTTCATTATGTTGTCTGTACACTTACACATCTCCATTGCCTCAACCTAGGGGCACTATGTTGTCTGTACACTTCCACATCTCCACTGCCTCATCCTAGGGGCATTATGTTGTCTGTACACTTCCACATCTCAACTGCCTCAATATACGGGCTTTATGTTGTCTGTACACTTCCACACCTCCATTGCCTCAACCGAGGGACATTATGTTGTCTGTACACTTCCACATCTCCACTGCCTCAACCTAGGGGCTTTATGTTGTCAGTACACTTCCACACCTCCACTGCCTCATCCTAGGGGCACTATGTTGTCTGTACACTTCCACATGTCCACTGCCTCATCCTAGGGGCATTATGTTGTCTGTACATTTCCACACCAGCACTGCCTCATCCTAGGGGCATTATGTTGTCTGTACACTTCCACATGTCCACTGCCTCAATATACGGGCTTTATATTGTATGTACACTTCCACACCTCCATTGCCTCAACCGAGGGACATTATGTTGTCTGTACACTTCCACATCTCCACTGCCTCATCCTAGGGGCATTATGTTGTCTGTACACTTCCACATCTCAACTGCCTCAATATACGGGCTTTATGTTGTCTGTACACTTCCACACCTCCATTGCCTCAACCGAGGGACATTATGTTGTCTGTACACTTCCACATCTCCACTGCCTCAACCTAGGGGCTTTATGTTGTCCGTACACTTCCACACCTCCACTGCCTCATCCTAGGGGCACTATGTTGTCTGTACACTTCCACATGTCCACTGCCTCAATATACGGGCTTTATATTGTATGTACACTTCCACACCTCCATTGCCTCAACCGAGGGACATTATGTTGTCTGTACACTTCCACATCTCCACTGCCTCAACCTAGGGGCTTTATGTTGTCCGTACACTTCCACACCTCCACTGCCTCATCCTAGGGGCACTATGTTGTCTGTACACTTCCACATCTCCACTGCCTCAACCGAGGGACATTATGTTGTCTGTACACTTCCACATCTCCACTGCCTGAACCGAGGGACATTATGTTGTCTGTACACTTCCACATCTCCACTGCCTCAACCTAGGGGCATTATGTTGTCCGTACACTTCCACACCTCCACTGCCTCATCCTAGGGGCACTATGTTGTCTGTACACTTCCACATGTCCACTGCCTCATCCTAGGGGCATTATGTTGTCTGTACACTTCCACACCTCCACTGCCTCATCCTAGGGGCATTATGTTGTCTGTGTCCCTCTACACCTCCACTG
Organism: Protula sp. h YS-2021; assembly: GCA_949752745.1. Classification (NCBI taxonomy): domain Eukaryota; kingdom Metazoa; phylum Annelida; class Polychaeta; order Sabellida; family Serpulidae; genus Protula; species Protula sp. h YS-2021. The sequence goes on from OX457033.1 coordinate 13,077,395, forward strand.
CCTCAACCTAGAAGCATTATGTTGTCTGAACATTTCCACACCAGCACTGCCTCAACCTAGGTTCATTATGTTGTCTGTACACTTCCACATCTCCACTGCCTCAACCTAGGGGCATTATGTTGTCCGTACACTTCCACACCTCCACTGCCTCATCCTAGGGGCACTATGTTGTCTGCACACTTCCACACCTCCATTGCCTCAACCGAGGGACATTATGTTGTCTGAACACTTCGATACCGCCGCTGACTCAATCTACGAGCAGTTGTCTGATTTATTTCGACTTTAGGTGGATGCCGGATGTTTACTGGACAACATACATCATATCTTCACAGACACATCGATGTGTATTTGATATTATGATAAAAAAATTATGTATCTACCACCTATAGAGCGACCCAAACATTCCTGTGAACCATAAAGACAGTAGAAGAAAAACACACAGTTTAACCTATGCCCTTAAAAATATCAATCACTTAGAATCTGAAGCCCTGGCTTAACCACAGCCAAACAATTATTACACTTGGGGATTTTCAATCCCCTGGTTTATTGAATTCGTACGATTCGACAAAGTGTTTCCGCATGATTTGTTTTATTCCGCCATAACCTTGTCATGCGAATTTCCCTGAGACAGTTAGAGGTACAGGTCCAGGGCCCCCACATTTGGCAGAGACATAATGCAGAATATCTAGTTGGTCTAAATCAGTCTTTTCAGATATTCATTAACATTTTATATGCAAAAATGGACAATGAAATTTTGCCTTTGAAGCCCACAGTTAAGGCATTTAAGGCACATTGTATGATATCAGCGTAGTCTTATTGATTGTAACTGCCCACAATGAGTGCAATTATAGCATGTGTGTGCTACTGACTGTAGCGGTTTCAGTTTTCCCCACTTGCTAAAGAGTGAAATCTGCAAAAAATTTAGCTTGACCTTCAAGGTCAAGGTCAATTTGAGGTCAAAATTTTTTGAGTATTTTTTACCTCAAAGTTGTTTCCACAAGGTTTGACGTAGGAAAATGACATTTGGCAAAGGTATAGAGGGTAATTAGTCCTCGTGAAATCAGCAAATGTTTTACCTTGACCTTTCAGATTAAGGTCAGGTTCAGGTCAAATTTTTTAAACCCTTATTTACCACGAAATCTGACCAGTACTCAAGCCCTCGTTTGAACACCTATACGGTTTCAGTACAGGTTACAGAGCTCGCGATTTGAATCTGAACATTCAGGGTCAAGCTCAAAGGTCATGTGAACTCTGTATAACGAAAAGCGCGAGAGAAAGATTGACCATTATCTTGAAAACGGTTAGAGATAGAGCTATTTTGAGCTTATCTTCGGCTGTCTGAGCATGAAAGATGATATGACGGTGAGCTTGACGTCCTCGGCCATGGTTAAGGTCAAAAACCGAAAGTTGACTATTATCTCGAAAACGGTTAGATATAGAGCGATCTGAGCTTATTTGCGACCCTGTGGGTTTTAACAAAGTTATGCAAGAGGTATTTCGGTAGCTTTGACCTCCTCGGTCATGGTCAAAGTCAAAAACCGGAGGTTGACCATTATCTCGAAAAAGGTTAAAGTATAAACTATTGTGAGCTTATTTTCGAGCCATTGGGCCTTAAAGACTATGTAAGAGGTACCTCAAAAAACGGGATTTTTTTTTAAGAACTCTGAATTTTTAAGAGTTCAAAATCGTATTTTTGTGGCTCTTAGTATAATTTTTCGCTACTCGGTAGCGAAAACGGTCTAGCTTTTGCTTTGCTTGCCTATTTTCGTAGATCTCAAATATATCATTCAATCAGTTGTTTTTATAAACCAGTGACTCAGTCATGTCACTCTTCTGTAAGGGAAAAAAGGCTTTGTTTGCGGTTGACTGTGTAAAGACTGCGAGCAGTTATTTAATGGTTTTTTTGTTTGCTTTAGATACTCCTCCTTTGTTTATATATTTACAATTCAATCTTGATAAAGTTGAATGGGACATGTTTTGGCAGCGAAATTTTTCTTTTCAGTGTATAGGAAATCGGTTTAACTCAAGTTTTAATTCGAAAATTTACCAATCTAATCGTGCTTCAAATTTAAGAATATTCCGGAGAGTACGTTTATTCTGTCTTTAGGTATTTTAAATATTCGCGGTTTTGACAAATATAGACAGAAACCCATAAATAAGGCCCTGCTGTTTCCCTTTCTTTCTTTCTTTCTTTCTTTCTTTCTTTCTTTCTTTCTTTCTTTCTTTCTTTCTTTCTTTCGCAAAACACGTTATGCTTCAGGCGGTGTGGATATTAAAACTTAAACCAATAGATTTCATAAAAACTTGCTCCTCCTCTCCTACCCCCCCCCCACCCACCCTTACACGGTATTCGGAGTAAAGAATGCACCTCTAGATCAACGTCTCTGTGAAGTCGTGCTGTTGGTCGATTAATTTGTCAAAAGATGAAATTTACAACGTCTATGCAACGTCTTTCCTACAACGTTGAAGACAATCAATAAATAGAATTTGCAGAAGTGTCGTAGCTCCAATCAAATAACAATGTATTCCAGTTGTGTGATCCAGAAAAGGAGGCAGCAATAATGATGTATAATGCCTTTCTATGAAGGACAAGATAAATGACTTCGTGCATTCTCACAGTTCTGTAGCGGAGGGTGGATTCCCGGGAGGACGACTGTCATTTCCTCTTAGAACAATTTGCATCTTGATGACGGCGAATGGAAAACCAACAAATGCAACATTTTGTTACTCCTAACTTTGACACTTTCTTAAGCTATTAATGAAATAGAATACGTTCAAAAATGTCTATTAATCCAAATAAACATAAAAACCACATAGTCAATAATTTCCCTTACAGTGTGTATTTTTTTATTCTTTCGTTTTTTTCTATATAGAGTTCAGCAGTACGCCGCACCGCCCGTTCTTCCATTCACATGCATTGTCACGTTTTCCCTGTTGCTGCCAGAATGAGTTAGAGCAGCAATATACTGCCAGCTGAAGTTTGGTACAAGGATGATATTAAGATCAAAGTCATCAGAAATTAATCAACAACAGACATGTCTATATGGAGATTTTTCGCTATTTAAAAAGTGACCTGTACTTTGGGTTGGTTATAATCTAAAAGTCACTCATCGCTCTGTGATGGCTGAAGGAAGATTTTCTCCAAGTTTCATTAAAATCGGTCAAGGCTGTCAAACGTTTTGCTGTAAACAATGTAACGGTTACCAACGAACTGGCGGACGGACAAACCCCAGAGATAAAATCAACGTCTTCCAAAGTGCAACGGGGACACAATTAATGGTATGAATGCACTTTCTAAAGATAATCGAGAAGTTTTTTTTCCACTTAGTATTAGTCAGACGTTTTGCAGACATAAAGAAAATATACAACTATAAACCCCTCGATATAAATCATCTCTAAGTTTACTTCATAATGCAGTCTGGGTGTAAGGAATTGTTTAAAGGGTAGCTTAAGACATCAGAATAAATATGCAGATTTTTTAAATTCGAAAAAAGAGATGTAATTCGTATATTCAATTAGGCTTATCCTTGTAAAAAATATAAACCACAAAATAAATAAAAATACGTAGTAATTGTAGCATATATTAGTGACTGAGAGAATGCCTTAGGTCATGTGAATGCAGGATGGGAAAACTTTTTTTATGTGCAAACCATGAACCAAGCAGAGTGCCTCGGGTTATCGGGTGTAGTAGTTTGCTGATTTCAATTGGCTGGATGTTGTTTAAGTTCTCAAGCAAAAACTTCGAAATTTAAATTGTTTCTTTGTTACAATGTTGGAACAGTATGCGCTCGATGAAAGTATGAAACATCTGCAAGATTATTCATGTTAATTTCTTGCACACTTACTTTTTATACGAAAATTTATCGTTTTCCAGTCCTGGTTTCCTCTATCATTCAGTTTTAAATAAATTCAACACGGGTGTCACGTTTCTCGTTCAATTACTGCTGTGAGAGTCTGGGAATTGAATCTATCTTTTCTTGCGTTATTTGACATGGCGCCAAATTGCTAAAACAAAGCCCAGTTTGTTGGATTCGAATGTGTAGCTTGAACGAGGCTCCACAGTAAACACTATGATGCCCAAACACCGTCTGTTCGACCTAATTAAAACCTTTTTTGATTTTATTTCGCTGCAACCAAAGCCCGAGCGTTGAATATACGTCAATAATAGACGTTGTGCAGACGATGTTGGACAATGTTATTTAATTGCTGAAATAAAAATAACAAATGACATTTTGTTTCGAATTTCTTCTGATGCGTGGATCCGACGTTGATTCGACGCCTATTCCCGGCAGTTGCTTCACGCACCATGTTTTCTGGGTGGTTTTTATGAAGAATATGCGGTGTTTAAAGCATGCGTCGTGTGAATGTCTCGCAGAGGCCTGCTCGGCTTGCCCAGCAAGCGCGAGCACACCACATGCAGGCAAGGCAAATTAAGACGAGTGGAGCTAGCCGCACCAGTGACATTACCAATTTTAACGATTTTCAATTGCTTCGTTATAAATACTTGTAAGAAGAGCGACAGTAATATAAAACAACAGCTACAGTAGAACTTTAGATACGATATATTTATGTATACTCGCGTTTGCATATCTGTGTGTGTGATAAACATGCACCGCTGGACAAGTTTGTCAATATGAGGATCTAATTTATCTCATTGATCATGCCAACATTAACCCTCATATTATAAAGTCGAAGTAAGAACTAAGAAAAAAAGAGTGCAGGCTGGTAGACATATCCACACGACTAGACGCTTGGGAGGGATATGATAAGAGACTTGTGCCAAACAATGCCATTAATGCTATAACGGATAAGAAATATGTTTTATTTAGCGGTCATTGTTTTGCTACACATAACCTGTACACAACAGACGGGTGAGTATACAACCAATAACAAAACTTGTAAACATTATAGGCAGTTACGTTACATTACCGGTCAGAACTTATAGTACTTCAAAGGAAAAAAAATATAACATATGGATGATTTATATGACATAAATGCAGACTAGACCCACTGCACTGCATGTGTACTTTTTCCAAAGGCAAAGAAGATTTGTTCAGAAACTTGCCAAAATATGCAGGCAGGCATACGGTGCACAACCTGCATTTATCTCAAGGCTTCTGAAAAGCGTCATTACATAATTTTGTTAAGCCAGTAGAAACGTTTTAAAGCCATTGTCAATGGTCTCGATTCACATTGTTGATGATTTTTTCACGTTGTGACTTTTTTTTACAACCCATAACATTCGTGATTGAGTGTCAATCCTCAGGCTGGGGGGGGGGGGGAGCTGTTTGACATAGGTTGGTGCGAAGCAGCATTATTACCTCACAACTGTTATATATATATATATATATATATATATATATATATATATATATATATATATATATATATATATATATATATATATATATATATATATATATATATATATAGTTTATTCAACGCCACTGCGAATTGCGAGCCTCTCACTCCAGATTAAGAGCTGCTTCCCCACTTCTTCAGGGTGTGGCCGGATCGCTATTTGTTTCACACTGTTTCTAACGAAGCAGCCTACAGCCTACAGCCTACAGCCTACAGCCGCATCCAAGACACAAAAGGGGGAAAAAGAGCGTAGTCTTAAAATAAGGCGAACTGTGAAAGACAAAACGAAATACCAGCGTGTTAGCGTAGCCATTCCTTCGAACGAGAATGGACTCGCTTCAGATTTACGGAAGCTTTGAACTATGGCTGAGTCTACAAATAAACCAAATTCACTTCAATTTAGTCGTGCCATTGTTTATAAAATGCTTAACTGTGTCACAAATAAATTATCACATGAGACTCCTCACCCCCCTCCCCTCACCCATGCACCCACCCATATCACCAGATCAATACATTGGACTACTGATAAAAAAAAAAACAACAACCACAGAGCGTTATATTGAAGCTGCAAGCTCAAGGGAACCATCTCGGGTTGACAGTTTGCAGCCGTGATAAAAAACAAAGTTATTTGCAGTAATGACACTTGAAATGGGGATAGATCTAAGCACGAAATTGGCTTAGTTGGTTTCATGAATGACTCTGCTATTTGGTTTTGGAAAATTTAAATGATTCAATTTCATAACCAGTATGTCAGCAAATCTGTTCCGCTTCGGATGTTCGATAGGAACGACTCGAAATGTTTCCATGTCAATAGTCTTTGCCTACTTTTTGTTCAACCGTATCACAGGGAATAAGACATTCGATATTGATAACAATATTAAAACGTTACTATTATATTTTATGGCAATATAAGTCAGAAAAATGGGGTAAAATTTCTCTAGCTCTGATGATTTCTGAGGTATACTGGTTACGCGTTTATTGACATTGAAACTATATGTTACGCTCCATACCTCAAAGTTAATCTAATTAAAAGAGAAAGAAAAATCGCTGCATGTTCGGAGAAACGGAGGTCCTGTGAACTTTGACTCAATATCGGGTTTAGATCACCACGTTTGAGATCAAAATGAAAAAAAAAATCACTGTTCTAACGAGTTTTCCCATAAATGTGAATCAAAATGTCATCTTCGTTTGTGAACAGTGAAGCAAGTGTTTTGTAGAAATTATTTCAACAGAAACAAAGAAGGAATAAAGTACAGACTAACGTTTAAAATTGTCGTAGTTGAAAGAAAAGGGGAACATTGAAACAAGACAAGCTGAAAAGAATTTGAGCATAAAAAAGAAATAGCTAGGGCGTGTTTTTTTTTTTTTTTTTGCCTCTTAAGATTTATAGCCATTTTCGCCTGAGTAAACACAAAATTTATGCTTGTTCAGTGTGCTTCCAAGCCTAATGCAGCCTCAAGGTGTAGACAAAAGAGTCATGCTTATGTTATTATGAATGAAATGAGGTATGGGCACACCCAGCGATCTTGACATGCTTCTATACTTCGTTAAAAAAAAAAAAGATTTATATTGCTTCCATTTTGAAGTAGCAATGTCTTACGAGTATTTTTTTTATCCTTCTAATAAGAAGGCTAAGTTTTTGACCAGTCAGAGGAACGGATGACTTGCCAAGATGATGTCTGTGATCCCTTGTTTAAATTAGAGTCTATTTCAATATTTTAAACTTTGTGTGCTAGGTCGTCAATGATTTAAAAATGATAATAGTATATTTCTGTCAGTACTTCAGTAAAAGGTCATTTTTGAACAGGCGAAAAAAGGATATTTGAAGGTCGCTGATTTGCAAACCACGATAAGTGCTTTGTAAAAAATAAGTCTGGCCAGGAAAATATGTTTGTAATCAAAGATTTTTTTTCTTTTTATTTATGTTCCGCTTCTTTTGTTGAAACAAATTGACTCGATATTTCTCCTTTTTCACATTTTCTTTCTCCAAATATGGATGTGTGACGACAGAGATCAATAAAAAATTCCGGTATTGTTTTTCTGTATAAGAAAAGAATCGGAAGCAGTGATGAAGTTGTGGATTTTAACTCGTCACATCTCAAATGATGTTTTATGAGGCTTTATAGACCAGCGTGGGGTTTGAATCCTCATTTGGGAGTTTGTTATCGATCGTTTCATCGATCGTTCTCTGTTCTTTTATTTTTTAGCTAATTAAAAATGTTGAAACTAAGAAATTCCAAAACCCTAGATGACATAACTGGAAAATATCTACTGAAAATACAGTAAAACCTGCCTACACCGGACAACGAGGGACTGGCGCATTTTATTCGGTATATAGAGGTGTCCGGTATTTCAGGTTTCATGTAAACCAATGGGGAAAACGGGACTGAGAATTCTTGTCCGGTATTGGCAGTTACATTTCAGGGTTTGTCAAGGATGAGGTTTTACTGTATTTCATTAATTATGCCTGAAAATGTTTGATATGTCATTCTTGGAGAAAACTAAAAGGTCTTATAAATAACAAAATGCAAAACAGCGGATGTTAATCTGTAAACCCTATCAATGTATTTTTGCCGGCTGTAGAGGAAATAACTTTGTTTTTGTTTTCGTTTTATTACACCACAGTTGAATAAATAAACAACAAAAACTGCTGTGATGCGGAAAGACTGAATCATTTCAGATTTTGAAATTTCCAATTATAAACGCTCAGCAGATATCGGTATATTCGATTTCAAAATGCAAGTGGAGATGATCTAAAAAGTAACACAAACATAGACATCTTGATTATTCCCAGATGATCGCCCACGCAGAGAAACGAACACCGGGTGCCAGGATTCACCAGTGTATGAACGTTTTACAAGAATGAACCTTCACGGGACACCACGGCTGTAGTCACAAAAGTTACCTGTATAGTTAACAAATTTCGTTAACTGCTCTTGTAGAAAACAGAAAAATTGAAAGTTAATTATTAACTTTTAATTTTATGTTGTTTGCGTAATTTAGCTAAATCAGATGATTTCCCTGTGCAGTGTACTTTAACTTTTGCGAATAGTGGAATGATAGTTCATAGAAATGTCGACAAACTTAGCTTCAATTTTCTTTTTAGTTCGTAAATTTTAATAAAAAATTAGCCTATGCATGAAATTTTTGTAGCTTCTGTTATTGTTGGCACAATAGTAATGAATACTATATAAATGATGCCTTGTAAGACATCATATTTATTACAGTAAAAGCTCAATAAACAACACACCTAGGAGCCTCAGCTAATTTGTCCGGTTTAATGAGGTGTCCGGTGTATTGAGGGCAATTCATTTTCCACACTTCAAAAAAATATTGAAACTATGACATTTCATCCGACGAAATTTCATCGGAAAATAAGTCTTCTGAAAATAACTGAGGCACAGTTAATGAGATAGGTAACAAATACCATTTCGTTGTTTTTCTTAATACCTGATTTAGCACAGGAAAGTTAGAAAAAAAATTACCACTTACTTTCCGGAAACTTTTTTTCACCAATTGTCACCCACTTTCTTACAAGACATTTTCCAGTAACTTACCAGTTACTTAGTACTAAGACTACTTGCCGGGAGAAATACGAGGTAAATTGAGAATGCTACAAGCAGCGTCCTTGACCTTTTGTATAAACGGGTACTACCAAGATAAAAAATGAAAACTGATTGATTGACAGAAAACAAATTTTACGTATCCAGTTTACCAGTAAGTTACTAACAGCTACATAAAAAATTTGTAGAAAGTTTACGCTAAGAACGTAAAATTACCGCCCATACTTTCGGGTTTAACTTAGTACTAAGTAACTAGTAAGTTACAACTAACTTAGTTGGAACTTTACACAGAACAGGTGGTAAGAAAAAACAGGTGGTAAGAAAAACGAAATGGGCTGTTGTAGAAAGGGATTAATAATATTATATTTTTGAGCGAAAACGTTTGGAACAATATATTAATTCATTACTTGATGGAATTATCAGCTTCAACATTTTTAATAAAACTTAATTGAGTCAGTTGTATCACTTGAATCCGCCAATTTGGGGTTAGTTAATCAACAGAGAAATTCGAACAAAATATTCAGTTTTCCAGTTCTTTATTCTTTCCACTATGTCTTTTCTGCATTGTTATACTTCGTGTACATTATTGAAGAACTATCGCGACACCGATTCATCAAGATTTTATCTTCGTATAAACATTTGGTGGTTCCAGATCATTGTACTAAGGTGTAGCATCTTTTTACAAAGAGATCAAAAATGCTCAAGGTTTTCTAAAATCCAGCATAAAATAAGACGCCAAATAACATTAAATGGATGTGGACTTATGACATTTTCGTGGTGATTGTGCATTATTGTTCTCAGGAGATATATTATATACCAGATATCTCATAAAGTTTTACTTAAAAGGTGTCCGATGAAATGTCGTTTTCCCACTTATTTTCGACTGAACTCTCTTTAGATGGAATATTGTATGGATTGTCGTTTTAACATTTGTTTGTTTACTTTTGACATCAAAATATAACTAGAACCGCATTTTGCTAGCGAAATGTTAAACGCTTGACAAAAATTAAAACGCAATAATACTTCCTTCAATGGGTTATTTCTTGAATGATATAAAGTACAGGAGCCTCTCGTTAATTCGTACTCCTCGGGACCAAGAAAAAAGTACGAATTCACCGAGGGTATCAATTAACCGGGGGTCAAATTTTCGAATGGACAAAAACACAATGAAACTTCAATTCTTGCGCGCTTTCGAGCAGGCTCAAATTGGCTGGTTTCAACACCATTGATTATTTTATCATGATTCTTTATCCATGAAGCAAGTGTATTGTTAGGTACCCCGTACTCCGTCATTATTTCAGTTGTGGTTTTTGAGCCACTCGTTATTTGCTTTAATACTTTGAACCTAAGGTTCATTGTGTAATCGTTGTATTTTCGTTTTGATGGCATTTTGCAAGTTGAAATGCTTGACCACTGTTCACAATTTATATACACGCTCCTGAGCGCGAAGTGTCCACAGAAGACAAACGGCATTTTAAGCTGCTGCATAGTATGTGACAGACGATGCTTCGGATTAGTTGCCAGTGAAAACACTGTGCACTCTAAGACACTTAGTGTATTGAGTAGACCATGTGAATCATAATCCCTAAACCCTCATCATTACTGCCCCACACTGTGCATTATGCAAACCCTTCATCTCGCTACACATGATGCCTGAGTAACGTGTTGTTTTAACTGTGTGCCATGCCTAATCTCTATGGCTCTGCATTTATAAAAGACCGGAATAGAAAAAAATGAGAGTAAATTTTGGGACGAATTATCCGAGTCCTCGTTAATTCGTACTTTTACATAGAAGTGAATGGGTCCCAAAATCGGGACCGACGGAATTGGTATGAATTAGCCGAGGGACCGAATTAACCGAGGACGAATTAACGAGGGGTCCCTGTATTTTACAACATGCATACCATGGCCCCCAGTCATAAAAACTGGGGGAAATATATGGAATCTGGGGGCCATCGCGGCCATTTTCTGAAACAAGGGCCATGGCCCCCACCAGAAGTATCCGTATTATTATTATTATTATTCACAAGTTCTACACAAGTCCAAAGTTTCGTTGTCCCAGGGTCCATAGCGCCAGAGAAGAAGATGACACAAAAAACCGACTGCTGTCAAGAAAAAAACTCCACAGATTGATAACTTAATACCAGCCAGATATATTAGCAAACAACACAGCTTGAATACGTCTTATAAGTCGACTAGTGTTTTGTTTTTGTTGACTTAAGGTTTTATTGACTGATCAGGCATACGCTGTGTTATCTATTTACGCAGTGACAGCTCGCACAAAGCTGACCAACTGTGTGGTGTTCTGTGCTGTGCGTTAAATGCGCCGCATTTACTTGCAAAAAATATCGAAGGCGAAAATAAAATGTATCGTGCACAAGTTCATATCAAGTTCTGCCTAATCCCCAAATTTTGTGGCCCTAGGCCCCGTAGTGCCAGTGGAGGAGATGACACAGGAAATCCGCTCACTGCCAAGAAAAAAGATACCAACGGCTGCTCGAATAACTTCATATAGCCCTTGCAAGCCAAAGGCTTGGCAAGTGTTAATTTTAAAGATATCAATAGAGCAATATAGATTTCGTTAACTTATGTTTTGTTTTCAATAATTGAATTTGTGATGCCAAAAATGTATTTTTGAGAAAAAAAAACAATTTTACAAACTTTAATTTTGATACTAATTATTGATATTAATAATAACAGCACAGTTTTTGAGCTCAAGAATTGCTTCATTTTTGTAAAGTAAAAATTTGAAAGATTCTGTATACAATGACCAGTCATTATTTTATTCACAGATGTGTGCATCTGAATTTTTATTCAAAAATAGACTGATATTTTGATATCAAAAATTAATTTTTAAGATAAAAAAATGATTTGCAGATTTTAAAATATAAATTAAAAAGTCTCAGTCTGAAATAATCATATCTGAAAAAATTCTTGATAGAAATAAAAGAAAAAATATATTATCGAGCTCAAAACTGAGATTTTGCTATAAAATATTTCGTTTCTGCTACCAAGAATAGAATTTTTGATCTCTAAAATTCAGTTTTAAAGACCGTTAAGTCATTTCCGATGTCAGCAAATATTTTCTTATCCCTAAATATTTATTGCTATCAGGAATTATTTTTTGAGATCAAGAATACATTCAAAGATATAAAAATGTAATTGCAGGTAGCAGAAATTAATTTTTGATATCAAAACATGAATTTTGTATATAGAAAAGTTATTCTTGATATCAAAAAATCTGTTTTTATAGATCAAAAATTGATACTTGATATCTATAATTCCCTAATAAATATGAAAATAGCATTCCATAAAAGTGGAGGACGAAATGTCGTCGGATAAAATTGGAAATTCTTAAATACTTACAATACCATCACGGTAAGTTATTCAGCCACGCATTGGATGCAGTGGATGCCTTAAAGTCATCAGTGCCAAGTTAAGTTTTGCAAATTAATTTACTTTTTTTCCAGCCATATTGGTCCCAAAATTGGTGCGTTCTGACTCCTAACTATGAAAAAGTTAGCATGAACGGTTATATTCGGTTTCCCATTTAATTTTCTCAGAGTAAATGCAGATTAAATGAACGCTGATTCATTTAAGCAATGTGTTTTTACAGTATATATACATGTTGCTTTTGCAACAAAACCAAATTAAATAATTCCCGTTCAGGTACATAAATATAGGTAAGTTTCTATCTGTTGCAACAGTTTTTCACATGCAAAAATATAGTAAAATTCATATTAAAGAAACAGAAGGTAAAGAGGCTGAGGTTTGAAAATAACACCGGCGGAAATGACAAGGAGCATAATAAAATAGGAGAGACCAAGGCCATGGTGGAATACTGTTGTGCAGGAGTGTCCACTCGACCGTTAATGTGTTATGTAAGTTAACATGGGGATCCTAAGAAGGAAAGGAGACACCTCACAACTAGAGGTGTGACGGTTCACCTCCGACTCGGTTCGATTCGGTTCGGTTTTTTTCGGTTCGGTTCAGCAAAACCAACCGGTAGTTTTCTTTTCAAATATATATCTCAGGGCTGGAAGAAATCATGACTTTTTTAAAGAAAAAAGTCATGATGTTTGACTTTTTTTATTTAAATTGACTTTTTTTATTTAAATCACCAAAAAAGTCACAGAACATTTAAAAATATACAGAACTGATTTTTCACTATTTATTAGTCTAATGCCACTGCAGTACTCAGCAATATCACATCGAATAACTGAACATTTGCAAATAGCTTTTACGTTTCAACTATTTGTCGCATCTCTGTCGAAATATATACGGGAGTTAGACGTCTACCAGTCATTTTTTTCTCAGATTTAGTGCACCACAAATTTGCTGGGTTAATTACTCTTTGACTTCAAAATCAACATTGATAGTGACTCATAACGGGAGTACTTCTATTGACAGGGCTTATTTGTATAAGACAATAGTCTTGGCGCTGTTATTTATTAAGCAGTCTTGCTATCAGCAAGCAACTGTTTGGAAATTAGTACGGGCACCACAATGGAGAAATACCGTTAACTCAGTGTGTACATAAGGCACAAAAGGTGTGGGGGTGTGGGTGTCTGCGTCGCATGAGCAGCTTAAGTCGTTAATAACCTAACAATGCATCTTCACTGTGCACACTCGAGGGGCTTGTTCTAGCATTTTATTGACAAATATTACTCTGGAACAAAAAAAGTCAAAATCGTGACCTTTTTTACTTTTTTATAGTGAATCCCTGATTTAAATCATACCAGCCCTGATATATATATGAGTGTTTTTTGTTTTTTTTTATTTAATTATAATTGCCTGCACTTAATCCGATAATCCGATATTTCTTTTTACCTTAGAGCAGATACAAAACCGAACATATAACGGTAATCAGGGTTCGCATTGGCGGGGTTTTTGTCCACTTTGTGGGCATTTTTTACGAAATGACTCCCTTTTTCGGAATCCACCGAGTTTTTCTGGACCCAAATGAGTCACACTTTCCTTTTTTGACTCATTTTCCTGAGAACCCAGCGCGAACCCTGGCGGTAGTGTTTTATACTTATTACCTCAAAGCTTACTTACACAAGAATTTACATTGTTATTGACTGACAGACTCACATGTAGCCATAATAAACGCATGGAATTCGTCATAGGTTCCAAAAAAGTGTGTGAAATATGTTTGTTGATTTGTCCGATGTGATATATATATATTAAAACTAAACTACACTAAAAGAACTAAAATAACATTACCAAATTAATGCATCATCTTGTTATAAACAGCAAAAAAAAACCGAACCGAAACCGTGATTGGACTTTTCAGTTTTCGGTTCGAACCGAACCGAAGCCTTTTTCGGTTCTCGGTTTTCGGTACGAACCGTCACACCTCTACTCACAACTATAGGACTCTGTGATGATCCTCCGGATTTATACTGTATTATTTGCTTTTAGGTCTGAAGTTAAGCTACTATGTTTATAATAAGCTGTGGATTTGTATTTCAAACATTTTACAGGAAATATCAGGACATTCCGCCAGCTATACGAAAGAATACCACAGAAAGCATTATCAGCCTTACCCCGTGCTCAGTACCTTCACACTGGTGTTGAGGACTGCGCAGCTAAATGCGTGAAAGAGGTGTCATACCTGTGCAAGTCCTTCGACGTGGACAATGGGAGAAGAACATGCTTGCTTTTTGCGGAAGATCATGAAGATCGCGATGTCTTCCTCAGAGCAGATTCTCACAAAGATCATTATCAAAGTAATACAACGGTCATATCAGTTTTCTATTTTAAAGCTATGCTTTTAAAACGGTTAATATTTAGTTTTCATACAGTGAAGTATATGGTGATATACAGGTAATGCAGGTACTGCAGAGATTCATCAAGTAAGCTGTGTGGCAAACGACATGTATGACATACGGTATTACATTATATCAGAGCATCGGTAGTATATCTCCCAGCCTATGAGGTAATAAGTGTAGTATTACGTGTTGTTTATCTGGTAATTGTAGAAATACATACTGTAGAATCTGTTGCATTCCTGTTTTTGCACGTGGTTTGGTATTGCATCAAACACTATTTGTAACCAGAAGTTACAGTAACATGGTCATTACCAACTGATTTTGTTTGTATTTAATTTGCTTCCTTATTTCTAATTTCACAGTGAGAAAAACTGATGTTGAAAACTGGTAAATGGAACGTAAATTTAATGAAGAGAATACATTAAGCAAGTCAAAAACAAATTTAACCTGGTTTTTTAAAAAAATGCCTCGTTCAATAAAGAAATTTCTTTTGAGGAAAAGATGCGTATATTGGTGATATTTGACTAGGTGCGTACTATCGGCTATTTGACATAACACCCGGACATAGAATACATACATGGATGAACAGCCAAAAGGAAGAATGTTCCGTAGAGCAATGCGCCCGGATGTGTGTCCTGGAGACACGCTTCAAATGCCAGTCGTTCAATTACGACCCAAGACTCAATGTATGTCGCTTAACGGAGTACTCAGAAGGTCAAGGCTATGGTCTCATTGCCGACCCCACTATGAACTTCTATCGACGGAAACCTGGTAATTGAAAAGCGCTTAACACATACATATTTCTGCAAAATAAAGTTCAAAAAAGTAAAACATGCAGAGAAGGCTCTCAGCATGAAATTTTCAGGATTGAATGTTTTCCCTTGATACGCTCGTAGTCTTCACATGAAAAAACGAGAATCCTAAAATGTATGTTCGTTTCTGATCTCCTTCTTCCTCTCTTAGAGTCTAGCAACATAACAGCCAGTTGAAGCACAATGTATGAATCGTAGAACTCCATACGATTCTGTGCTTTTGTTCATGCTTTAAGATAATGACAATCATAACTGCCAGTTGGCAATGTGCCGGGGTACCTCGCCTTAAAGGGACACGCATACAGAACTCCATTTTGTTGTCATGTCATACCTTTGACATCATTTCATCAGTAGGCAGTACCTTTTCCTTCAAATCCTTTTTAACATAATGTCATTACAACTGTCATGAATCTTCGTCTTGACGACATTGTATAGCTTAACTTATTTCATATTTTACAGACGGCAACCTGATAAACTTTATCAATTTTGGCCAAGCTGCGCTGACACCGTTGACAGAAACTGATATTTACCAGAAGGTACTGCGAGGCTACACGCTGGAGGAATGTGCAACTTTCTGTATTAACGAAACTGAGTTCCGATGTACCAGTTTTGATTTCTCACATGAGGTAATTACAAAGAACTTCTAATTCCACGAAGAAAAATAATCTGGTTTCTCTAAAAAGAAAATAATTGACCCAATCCTTTTGATTCTCGAAAAACTTAGGCATGGCCGGGGTTGAAATTGTTTATTCATTTTTTTAGATCGGGCGCTGCCACTTTTTTCAATGGTTTGGATTGGGGAATGGGGATTAAGAAGTATGCTTTTTTCCTTGTTCATGTGAAATCTTATACACTTGCGTGACGTTCATTATTCAATTTTTAGATGTCTGTCATACTACTGAAAAGTTTTGTCCTCCTTCACAAAACTTTTAATGGGTAATTTATGTAGCTGAGAGCAAAAACCGCCATATATTCTTTTTAGAGGCTTAAAAGCGTAATGCATAAAAAGCAATTAATCTGTAAGCTGTAACAGAGATATAATAAAATGTTTTTTTAATAATACTGTTCTGGTTTATACGTTTGACTTCCATTGATAGTTTGCTGCTATTTTCTGGTTATATTAAATATGAAGCTGTTATTAAAATACTAGATATTTAGCTTGTATTCAGCTTCGACTGTATATGTTATCTGCATCACATTTTCGTCAGTAATCCATGAATAATGGTTATCAAACATATATTTCCTTTTTAATTCTACTTTTCGTAATATTTATTTGTTATGCTAGGGAGACTTGAGCCTATGTCACTTGAGCAAGTATATTGCTGCAAACGTGAGAGGATTACGTACTATACCGATGTCACGTGTCAACCACTACGAGAGAATAGGTAAGATTGACGCTGCTCTTCATAAAGCAAGTATTGGATCAGAAGGTATGTCACTGAGGAGGTGCAATAGCTGCGTATGGCTGATGGTTAGCTCAGCCAGGTGGAGTGCAGGTCTCGGGTATAAATCAGACCTGAGGTGCTAGGCAGGGATTTGACTTTCGCTCCAGTAGCCTCACCTATGCGAATGCAATGAATTAGTCCTTTGTAACAGAATTCAAATTAGAAATTGTTGCCTATTCACTCTCTCATCAAAGCTGGTAAAATGCATGTACTGCGTGGCTTGAGGTATCCTTTAAAGTAAATAATTATTCCCACTTGGTATTGAAGTTATTAACTGCGCCATACTTGTATTTCACAAAGGTCATTCGGAGGGTTTTTCGGGACAGAAAATAATCTTAGAACCTACAGGTAGATAATTTGTTTTATGAACCATTAAACCGTATCAATTCCTGGGGAAATGGAATAACACTTGACGGGAAGTGATACTCGATTTTATTTAATTTTCACTTAAATTTTGCCACTAAATGTTTCTTAATGGGTAAATTTGCATTTTTCACAAAAGACTTATTGTTGCTTTTGTGTACTGTTTTCAGAAAATGAGCTGAGCTACTTTTATTCGACACCATACAGTGTATTGCTGGGCAACGATCTCAAAAAATACACTCTAGTTACTCCAAATCGATGTGCTAGAATGTGTATGCAAGAGGAAGGCTTTGTGTGCCGTTCGTTTGATTACCAGGTCCGAATGTTTAAGTAATTGCAGTTTTGCGGTTGTCAGGTCTAGTAGTTTAAGGTTAATCTGTCTATTTATATCAAATTTACAGATAAAAAGTCTTTCTAAGTTAAAAACTTCTCTCTAATTTAATTAATTTCTAGTCAGTGTATGGTGTTTAAATGATAATAGATCTTTGGGATTGTTTGTAATTGAAAAGCTTTCGCCTCCAACTCGGATGTTTGTATAGATAAACGGTTATTTATAGAAATAACGTTAAAAAATTTATGGTGACTATTTTAAAGTATGATTTTTACATTTGCACCCTATGCATGTTTCACGACATTCCGCGTGTATTGCAGCAAAAATGACAATAGTATGACTTATGATTAGGTGGAAGAAGGGGCTTGCACATTGAGTGATAAAGTTGGCAGCGATGTCGGCGGACTGTATTACTCACATTCATCTGAAGTGCATCACTTTGAAATGAAACCAATTCTTGGTACTTTATTTTCTCATTTTAAAATTGAATGCCTCAGAATTTATCTAGTTGTTATATTTAAAAAGAAGACTGTGTAGGAAATGTTAATTGTTGAACACATATTCTGACTACTTTCAGACTGTGGTGGCAACCTTACGGGGCCATCTGGTGATTTTGCCTCTCCAGGCTGGCCTCGGAATTACGCACATCACGAACAGTGCATTTGGAATATATCAGTTCCAGTCAACAAGGTATAAGGTGTTTTATCACTCTGATAATATAATAACAATAAAAACACTGCAGCTATATACAAATTGTTGTGCTATCAATATTTCATTTGGACAACAATACATTAGTATTGTTTTGTAACCGACCACTCACTCGTTTGCCCAATTGATGAGCAATAAATATGTTATTGTTTAATGAGTTTGCTTATCTTATTGAATAGTTAAAAACGTTATGTTTCTTTAGTTTGAAATAATTACCAAATTTGAAGAATAGAACAAAAGGAGAGCTGTAAACGAATTAGGTTGACACTCAAGATAATCGTGTCTGTCTTCAATGCATGACTTCACCATACAATTTATGTTAGGTTAGCACACGAAATAATCGGGTTTTTCCTCAATGCATGACTTCACCATGACATATTCTCGATACTGCCAACCCTGCTGAGAGCAACAAATTTATATGGCTGAAGATGTTACGACTAAAAAGAAACGTCAAGAAGTTTTGCCCATAGTGAAAACGCTTTAAAGGTTTTCATTGTGAAATTACTTTCCAAAACAGAAAAGCACAGTTTTTATTTATTTACGCCCACGATGGATTTGTATATCATTGATTGCAGATCATTAGCATTACGTTTACACATCTGGACATAGGAGTGCCAGCTGACGCTGCGTGTAACATAGGCAATGATCGCCTTATTGTGACAGAAAAAGGATCGCAATCGTGTATCAGGCCCAAGACGACGACACATACCACAAAAACCAACCAAGCTGTTTTCACTTTTTATTCAAACAGTGAAATTGATGCCAAAGGCTTTAGGGCGTTTTATACTGCAGGTATTATTACTGTTTTTATAAACGCTAAAATTGCTTAAAGAGTGTTTTGTAGTCTACCCTGTGTGGTTATGTGTTAAAATTTTTGCATTCATCTATCTAGAAAGGAATTTTTCATTAAAAGAACACTCCTTTATTTAGCATAAATGGTTTGGGAATTAATTTTCCATATTACAGCTACTACACATGTGCTCTGCCATACACGGTACCATATCGCTTAAACAGTCTATTTAGATTAAAAAAGCTTAATGTCATTGATACAAAGAAATACTACGTGACTTGGGTAAAGTTGTGATTTGATTAGATGACGACAAAGTCAATATTTTCTCAAAGTTGAATGGAACGCAAATGTTGTCAAATAAAATTTTAATTTGTAATCAAAACGCCGGTTAAGTCATATAGCAAAGCATACATTTACTTGTTTTTGGGTCAACATCATTTACAAAAATGTTGACCTAAAGGTCAACGTTTGCTCTCCGGGCCATAATATTTCACGTTGATTCAAAATAAGTCTGTATCTATTGGTTTTAGAATGGACTTGTGATGCCCTGCTCAGTGAAGCACCAGGGGACTTTGCGTCTCCACGCTGGCCAAACAACTACCCTCCCGTCGTTCTGTGTTCCTGGCGTATCGCTGCTCCTGACGGCTTCACTGTCAGGCTCTATTTTACGTCATTCCAGTTGGAATCAAACGTACTAGGACATTGTAATGAGCAGGTCGACCATGTAAAAGTACTTAATGGTGGCTCTGTCAATGCACAAAGGATAGGTATGTGGGAAGTACTCTCTGAATATCATAACGTGTCGTCACAAGTTTTCCCTACCGGTACCATATTTAAATTTTGATAGGATACCACTAAAGAGACATTAAATTTAGCTAACTTTCAGACATCAGGTTGTCATTCTAAGAGATTCTTTTTACATAATGTGTTCATTTGTATGATCAAAATAACAGCGAAGTAACATTTGATTACAAGTACACGAGCATCCCAAAACCATAACTATTTGGAGGTCTGATTTGCTGTTGCAAAGAGTTTATACTAAATACAAATTATTTAAATAATGAAAGATGTTAATTTAAAAAACAAATTTAGAATATTGTAAGATTTATTTTTCCGTTTTACTTAGAAAAATAATTCCAATATTTGCGGTTTCTGTAGGATTGTACTGTGGCAAGATCGAGCCTTTCGACATACAGTCTACGGGGACAGACTTGTTTGTTCAGTTCTTTAGCGATACCGACCGCGCTGCGCAAGGCTTTCATGCCACTTTTGTGTTCGAACCAACCTCCCATACCCCAACTGGTCACAAGCCGCTACTTCCCGCTGATGGCGTCGTCGATTTGGATCAGAATGATGATGATGATGATGATGATGATGATGATGATGATGATGATGATGATGATGATGATGATGATGATGATGACGTCACGAGTGAAGAGGAAAAGAGTACCGAGGAGAAAAATATTTATAAGGATTCTGATGAAGGTAACATCATGACAACTACATGGTTAAGTGCAGGCTGCATATTTCAGATTTCAGATTTGTGAGTGTATTAACAAGGGATTCACACAAAAGACTACTTACAATTATGTAAAATGTGATAAGGCTTTTGTGTTTTGAAAACAACGAGTTAAGATTTCAAACAGATGTCCAAACATTTTTAGAAACATTTTCCTTAACAAAAATTATGAGGGAGCAGAAATACTTGTTGTAGTTTCGGCACGTAGGGAAGTTTGTCATGGTCTACGGGAAGTTTAACTGATTTTATAGTTCAGTTATTGTATGTGAGAAATATGATCGACATTTCAGTAGGTATTCCAACATTTATGAAATTCAACTATTTTTTTTCTCAGTTGTCATACGGTTTTCAATAAAGAAAAGAAATCAGTGTAGTCAAGAAATTTTCTCAGTATAGATTTGAAGAAATCACCGGATTTTTTAAGGTTTCATCGCAGAAAAAATCTCATTCTTTGCGAAGGTCTTGGCTAATATACTTTCATATTTTCACCTTTTGCTTTTAAATTAAAACTCCGACTTATAAATTCGAAAAATGTTGGAACGCTTTCACACTTGTGCGTGTCTCTCTGTGTGTGTTTTATACACCTCGGTTCAATTATATGCACGCTGTGGGTATCTACTCAAGCTGGTGATGGAAAGGAAAGAAAACTAAACGGTTTTCTTAATTTGAATTTACAACAAGCGTGTTATATTAAATGGTTTCACTGTATTTGTGTATTTACATACTTCAACGTTATTTGCACAACCATCTGAAAGTAAAATCAAATTATCAGTTGCCAATCATTTCAGACACAGTTGTTGAAAGCGATAAAGGATACCGACATATTCAACCAGGTGAATCCGAACCAGAAGCGGAAATAGATTACGCATTGTTGACCCATGAATACAAAACCGCAATGTGGGCTGTCATTACACTGTTAATCATCCTGCTCACAGCTGTATCTGTTATACTTTTCTTAGTCTGGAGACATTACAAGTATGAAATTTATTCAAATTCGTCATTCTGTTTCTTGTGTTGCAAACTTTTACTGTAATACTTAAAATTTAGTAACATTGTACCTATGGATATGGCGAACATGTTAAAGGAATCGCTGTTAAGAACCATAAGAAGCCGAAAAATGTTATCAGGACATATTTCTGAGCGTAAACAGAGGGTTTTTGTTTATTATTTCAGGCGTAAAGTGCGTCATTTAACAGAACTTGTCCAGGGAGAGCCACTTTTGACAGATGTCAGTCCTATTACAGTTACTTACCAAGTAAAACCAAAGTAATTCTGTCTTTTTTTTTTATTTCTACTAACCCGAAATATCTATATTTGAAGATCTTCTTGTCACCAGTGCAGGGCTGCCAAATCTAGTACCGGTTTGACATTCGTGAAGTTTTCCCGTTATAATTAAGTAAACAATTTGAAAGTAGTTTGAACAGATTTTTCACTAATGTGTGTGCGGTAAAAACAACAAATCTATCCAATGCACTGTCAATATTTATTCAAAGGAGCGAGCGCAGCTCTACCTAAGACATAACATTTTAAATTTGAGTTTTTATAAAACTTTGGTAAATGCTGCAGTCTAACTGGATAAAATGGTTTTCTAAATGTTGACCAGAACGTGTGTGTGTGATAAAAATTGACTTTTCCTTGCATAAAAATTGGAATTTCTTTTATTTTAGTAATGTGTCACTTGGTAACGAGATTGACTTGTCACATCAAGGGGCATGCGGCGGCATGGAGAGCATGGACAACACATACGCCAAATATACGAAAGAGAACATCAAAAACGTTAACTTAGACACTAAATACGACAGTGATGCCATGGAGAAATGCAATCTTAATTCCTTTGAAGATTCGGGCGATAGATATGCCTAATAGCTCTCACCGCAATGCTGTTGGGTTGTCCTTTGGGCTGAATAATTTCAAAGTGACCCTGAGATGGTACAAAGCTTCTACGCAAGCATTTTTTTTTTTGGAATAAATGCTGAGTGGCTGAATTGCCAGGGAACTAAAGTAGCCGTACCTAAATCTAATTTCATAGTCAGGAAGTGCGTATGGTATTTGTCATGTGAATACTGCTCCAAAACTGTTGACGTATCGCAGAACTGTTTGGCACACCCTTAATGCTTTGCCTTGTCTGCTCCTGTCCGGGCCATGGGGGCAGGGCGGGGCTTGGTATCATGTGTTACCATACGTGTCTTAGAAAAGGCAGAGAAAGGGATGTACTTTTGAGGCCAGACGCTGCCAACGCCGAGTTAAAAAGGGGGTAATTTTCTTTAGTACTCCGCGTTGCCCACAAACTGGTGGCAGTTTCTTTCGAAACTGTACTCTGCGTTTGGTTTGAAGAGGGGATAGTATTTCAAACTTAGTATTCCGGATTGAGGGGGTCATTGAAAAAAGTCATGGACTGTTGAGTCTAGGACAGGAGCCCGCGAGACAGTAACCCGCGGAGACAGTAGCCTGCCGTTCAGAAGCCAACGAGTCAGAAGCCCGTGGTTTTCTTTATTACACTTGGGGATTTGTCAAAATCCCCTAGTGTATTGAATTTGTACGAAAATTTGAGCCGCAGTTACATGTTTTTTTTTTTCTTTTCTTCTTCTTTTTTTTTTTTTTTTTTTTTTTTTTTTTTTTGAGTTTGTCCGTGGAACTAGTCAAAGGCCGTTAGGGCTAGAAAGATGAAATTTGCATATGATAAACTTCACTATGTCTTCACTATGTTGATCTTCCTGTATTTTTTTTTAAATTCGCTTAATTTTTTAATTAAAAAACGACAAAACAAATTTGCGAAACAGGCGACAAGAAGCAGATCTGTTTGTCTGCGAGCGATTTCATGGCAGTGGTATCTCAGAGGCATGACACTGATTGGCATCAAAATTATTTGATTTGCTTCGTTCGATTTGACTCCGTACTTGTGTCGCGAAGATGGTGATTATATTCTGATCTCTTTAGAGCAGTTGGTGACAGACAGATTCATGGTGTTTACGTCATATTCCGCAGAAGTGAAACCCTGCAATGATTCTGTCAGATACAGCGATGCCCGGATGTAAAATGTCCATGTTGTAAAGCATCATCAATCGCGTTAATAAAAAAAAAACTGGTATATTTATATTCTTTGTATTCTATATATTCAAGAGTTTTTAATAAGATGTATCTCTAATTAAATTTTTGTCAATGTAAATGAATAAAATATATTATGTAATATTTCAAACAGAATTGTTAATTCTGTCATAGTAAGAGATTTCAGTTGATTCACACACATCTGTAGTTTTTTTATGTAAATGAATCACACATACATGTACTGCCATTTTCAGTGACACTCAGAATCATTTATATATACATTTGTCATCACTTGAAAGTATCTTTAATTGGTTTTAGATGTCCTCACCTCAATACACATATTGTTTTCAAATGAAAATCAAAAAGATGTTTCCTGCGAGTATAGGCTGCAGCTATCTTTACCACAAACAATCTCGTTCAAATGATTTAATCAGAGGTACATATGTAAATGTTTTGTTTAAATTGTTAAAAGTTTGTGGATGTGGTATGGAGCCCACTTAAACTTTTAAATACCAGTTTTCTACCCCTCCTTTATCGTCTTCCTTTTTTTGTGTGGTTGTATTTGTGTTAATTTAATTGATTTTTCTGGGAGACATACTCTGTAAAAGGATTAATTGATAACATCAGAATATTGGAAATCTGTAGAGGGAAGGGGCTCTTTGTTCCCTATACACATTATATATTGTTTTAGAACACCCATTATACAACTACTGGGCTCTTTGTTCCCTACACACACAAAAAAAGGACAGGGGCAGAGCTGGGGGAGGTATTCACCCGCAAATGATGTTTCATTTAGTAATCACAACAAATCATTATAATATAAGCTGAGTAATCCGGATACCTTGCTAATCCGGACACGTTTGGTCCGTCTCAATGTGGTGCAGATTAAGCAGTTTTATTGTATTCCTAAAAATTATTTTATTTTCGTGTATATAAGATTTCGTCGAATATTTTATTGATCTCCCTATTACACGGATATACGTATCAGTCTTTGAAAGAGATCTAAATGCAGATATCTGTAATCGTTCACATTTCTCTCGATCAGATCTATTAGCAGCAACAGACAATATTGTTTATATTTCTTACCTAAATTGGAGAATTCTAATATTTATATCATGAAAGAATGCGTTTACTGAAGAGATCCGCCACAGTTGGAAAGATTCAGATAAACATGACAAGTTAGGATGTCGGGGAGTGATATTCCCCAGTACAGAAACCGAAACATGGGATTTATACTGGCAGCCCGCATATTTATTCTGTGACTTTTTCAAAACAACATCGCATTTTTAGTGCGCGAAGGCTATCATATTTAGGGTGATTGTCGTTGTTGTCCAACAGCCAAACTCTACGGCGGTTTGGTCAGTAGTTGAGAAACGAGAGAATCACTGCACGAGAGAATCACTGCATTTTGTGACGTCATACCCCCCCCCCCCGGTAGAGAATCAAATATTATGGGACCCCCCCCCGGTAGAGAATCAAATATTATGGGACCCCCCCCCCCCGGTAGAGAATCAAATATTATGGGACCCCCCCCCCCCCCTGGTAGAGAATCAAATATTATGGGACCC
The DNA here is from genome assembly GCA_949752745.1 of Protula sp. h YS-2021. Lineage (NCBI taxonomy): Eukaryota > Metazoa > Annelida > Polychaeta > Sabellida > Serpulidae > Protula > Protula sp. h YS-2021. The sequence continues at coordinate 13,102,674 of OX457033.1, forward strand.
CCCCCCCTCGGGACATACTATGGACCGACCCCCCCCCCTCGGGACATACTATGGACCGACCCCCCCCCCCCCCTCCCGGCTACTTTTTACGCCGCTGGCTCACGGCTCACCGTCAGTAGTATAAAAAGCTCGGGTTGACACCACTCTAATCATTGCATTGCCAAACCATCATGGACCAACCATAGTATGTAATTCAGCACTCCTATAAGAGCACCTTGTCTGTGCACATATGTATCATTCAAGCTCTGGCTGCCGTTGGTTACACATGGGAAAACAGTTGCTCTTACCTATTGTGTTGTGCTATGCTGTTGAAGAACAAGTGAAACGTTAGTTATTCAGTGGAAAAGAGAAGTGAAAATTTGGTTATTCTTTGGAAAAGGGAAGTGCAAGATTGGAAGACAAATTAACCAATGACTTGTGGTAAGTCTTTTTTTTTTTTTTTTTTTTTTTTTTTTTTTTTTTTTTTTTTTTTTTAGACTGAGAAATTTAAGAGTGCACTCGTACAGAGTTGTGAGGGGGAAAACCGATCAATAATTTCAGAGTGCGCTCGAGTCTGGGAACAATCAATAAATTTGAGAAGGAATGGGATTTTCCCTACGTTAAGTCCAATGTTATGTTTTAAGTTATAGTAGTTGGAAAAATGACACTTCTAAAACACATTTAACAAATGTAGTTTTTTAACACCATATAATATATAAAATAAGTTTGAACATTTTAGCATGCTACTTATTTGAATATTCTAAAGTCATAGTAGTGGAAAAATGGTGGTTCTAGACCAATTTTAACAAATTTTGTTTTTTGACAAAATATGATGTATAAAATAAGTTTAAACATTTTACCATGGTGTAGTAGGGTAAAAATGAGGGTTTTAGACCAACTTTAAAAAATTTTGTTTTTTGACAAAATATGATGTATAAAATAAGTTTGAACATTTTATCATGATGTAGTAGGGTAAAAATGAGGGTTCTAGACCAACTTTAACAAATTTTGTTTTTTTGACAAAATATGATGTAGAAAATAAGTTTGAACATTTTACTATGGTGTAGTAGGGTAAAAATCAGGGTTCTAATCCAAAATTTAATTTTCTTTGAAAATATATTATGCTTTTCTTTTCTTAATGCTTTCAGGTATCGTCAGAACACATCGCTCTCCGCTAGATGTCTCTGCAATACATGTCTAGGTGGTATAAATAGGATGAGTGAGACCTACATTTCATCATATCAGTTTAGGCAATTGACGTGACAACAACAATGGCATCTAATTCAGACACATTAGTCATCTGTCATGATTGTAATGTGACATTTCCATCTCATGAATTGTTCGTAGCACATACATGCAAACGAGCTAAGATGAAACGTGCTAATGAAGAGCTTGTTGAGATGATTGAAGCCAAGAGACGAAAGACGGTACAAGATGGTGTTTTCAGACCTCATCCAGTCCTCTGCTGTGAATGCATTAAAATATTTCCATCTATGGATACATTTGAGGCACATGCATGCATACCAGCTGAGATGGAAAATGCGTCTCATGAAGAACATGTTTCACAGAAAGAAAAAACAGGACAAGTAGGGAGAGGTAGAAGGGTTAGTCTGGGAGAAAACGCACAGGAAAGACGATTTGAGTCTGAGGATGGATCGGATTTACTGCTTGAAATGCGACAACAAGAGAACCGTATCAAGACACATTTGTTGGAGACCTTAAACTATGGAATGAAATGGTACATTGTCGTTCATGCACGTTTCAAGAAACTGACAGCGAATGCTGAAGGTGTTATGGTAGAACAAGTGGATAATTCATTTATCAGCAGTCCAACATATACAGCATACAACCCAGCAGATATTGAGCAGGACTTGCCAGACGCCTATAAAGAATTGTTTACTAAGTTTGATGAACATGAGCGACAAGGCTCTGGCTGGGTATTGGATAACATACTATACATTGAAGTACATACAGCTACGTCAGCGCCACTGGATGCGAGTAGTTTTATTCCACTGCCGAAGAAAGTGAAGAATACAAAAGGTGTGTTAAACATTCAGAATAAAGACAACAAATGTTTCTTATGGTCTGTACTGGCTCACCTTCACCCTTCAACAAATGTAAACCCAGAGCGTGTACATCAATACAAGCTATTTGAGAACGAATTGAAGGTGGAAGGCATGACATTTCCAACACCGATTACAGACATTCCAAAGTTTGAAAAGGAGAATGATGTGCCCATTAACGTGTTTGGATATGAACATGATGTCGTTGTTCCCATACAACTCAGTCGAAACACCAGCGCCAACAGCGCGAGAGAAATCAACTTGCTTTTGATTAGCAATGACAAGACAAGACATTATTGCCTCATCAAGAATTTCAGCAGACTGATGGCTTATCGATCAAAGCATAATGGTGCAGCTTTTTATTGTTTCAACTGTCTTCACGGGTTTATGCGACAAGAGCTTTTAGATGAACATCGTGAAGTGTGTGGCAAGCATGGCGCGCAACGTTTATCATTTCCCAAGGAACCATTCGTTAAGTTTAAGAATGTAGCCAAACAACAGCGAGCACCGTTTGTGATTTATGCAGACTTTGAATGTTTCACGCAAAAGCATGAAGAAGAAGACAAGTATCAACATCATCGTCCAAACAGCTTTGCCTATGTAGTTGTGAGTCAGTACAACACACGTGCACCAATCGTGTATCGAGGAGACAATGCTGTAAAGGTCTTTTTAGACCATATGTTGAATGAACGTGATCGTATTGTACGTGGTTTAGAGCGACCAAAGGAAATGGTGATGACTCGCGAAGACAAAGAGAATTTTAAGAACGCTGTTGATTGCTACATTTGTCATGAACCTCTAGGAGCAGATCGTGTGAGAGATCATGACCATATCAATGGCAAATATCGCGGAGCAGCACACAATGAATGCAACTTACAATTCCGACTTAGAAAGGATCAGCAAGGGGATAAAGATTCTTTTATCATTCCTGTGTTTTTCCACAATTTGCGAGGCTATGACAGTCACCTTATCATGGAGGAAATTGGAAAATTCAAAGATGAAACGATTACAGTCATTCCCAACACCATTGAGAAATATATTGCATTCACCATGAGCAATCTGAAATTTACAGACAGCTTTCAGTTCATGAGTACTTCTCTACAGAAGTTGGTATCCAACCTAGCGGCAGAAGGGAAAGACAACTTTTATAACATGACGTCACACATTCACAATAGTGACCAACAAGATTTACTGTTGAGAAAGGGTGTGTACCCTTATGATTACGTGGATGAACCATCCAAGTTTGCTGAAACACAACTGCCGTCCAAGGACAAGTTTTACAGTCTGCTCAGTGAAGAAGACATTAGCGATGAGGATTATGAGCATGCGCAGAAGGTGTGGGAGACATTCAACTGTACAACATTTGGCGAATACCATGACTTGTACCTGAAATCAGATGTGTTGCTGTTGGCTGATGTGTTTGAAAACTTTCGTCACGTATGTCTCAACACATATGAATTGGATCCTGCTCACTACTATACAGCACCAGGACTGTCGTGGGATGCAATGTTGAAAGCGACAAAGGTGAAGTTGGAATTGATCAATGACATTGACATGTACCAAATGGTTGAGCAAGGCATACGTGGAGGAATATCCGTGATCACACACAAGTATGCGAAAGCAAATAATCCCTACGTAGCAGATTACAATTCTGAGATACCAAACAACTATTTGATGTACCTCGACGCAAACAACTTGTATGGTTGGGCCATGTCACAAAGCATGCCACAAAGAGGATTTATGTGGGTGAGTGAGCCAGAATCCATTGACTTCATGGAAGTGGATGAAGATGACGACATTGGATTCATTTTGGAAGTGGATTTAGAATATCCAAATTCAATCCATGATCATCATAATCACTACCCAGTGGCTCCAGAACGGAAATGTGTCAAAGTTGAAGAATTGTCAGAGTACAGTCAGAAGCTGCGGAAAGATCTAAACATGAAAGAGAAATCCAGTGAAAAGCTCATTCCTAACTTGTCTGACAAGAAGAAATATGTACTTCATTACAGGAATTTGCAACAGTACGTCTCACTGGGGTTGAAAGTCACTAAAGTACATCGCGCCATCATGTTTGAACAGAGCAAATGGTTGGCAAAATACATTACCTTGAACACAGAAAAGAGAAAATTGGCCAAGAACCCATTTGAGAAAGACTTCTTCAAACTGATGAACAACTCAGTGTTTGGCAAAACCATGGAAAATGTGAGAAAGCGAATCAATGTTGAACTTGTTCACAAGGAAAAGCGGTTCAAGAAACTTGTGGCCAAACCTTCTTTCCACAAATTCAAAATTTTCAACGAAGATTTGACCGCAATACATTTGCGCAAAGTGGATTTGCTTCTGGATAAACCCATTCAAGTTGGTTTTACCATTCTCGACCTCAGCAAAGTGCTTATGTTCAACTTTCATTACAACTACATCATGGTCAAGTATCCCAATGCCAAGTTGTTGTTCAGCGACACCGACAGTCTTTGTTACGACATAGAAACGGAAGATATCTACAAGGATATGCAGCAAGATGCTGACCTGTTCGACACAAGTGACTATCCGCCAGATCACTTCCTACATTCCAACGTGAACAAAAAAGTGCTTGGGAAAATGAAGGATGAGACGGCAGGCGTCCCTATTGAAGAGTTTGTTGGACTCAGACCGAAAATGTACAGTTTATTGTGCGGTGGGAAAGAAAAACATACAGCTAAAGGCATCACTCAAGCTTGTCAAAGACGCATTAAACATGTGCAGTATAGAGACAGTTTGTTTAAGAAAACTCAAACGATGGCTACAGGACACATTATCCGAAGTCATAGTCACCAGCTTTTCTCGGAGAAGTTGAGGAAAGTAGCCCTCTCCCCATATGACGACAAGCGATATGTGATGAGTGATGGCTATTCCACCTTAGCGCATGGACATTACAAGGCTATGGTATAAAGGGGGGAGGTCCTCCAACGGAAGAGTTATTTGAGGTGTGAACATTGAAGTGTTAACATGGAACGTGAAAGTCGTAAGAGATCTACAACTGATATGGATACTCTTGCAGATGCAGTTAAAGACTTAAAAGTGAAAAATCCTACCACTACCATCAAGAAATTGAAAGTGGAGACAGCACCAACACCACAGTCGTGGGATGGAATGCTTTCTCTAGGAAATGGAAAGTATATCAAGATTATGAAACAAAGCAATGAAGGAGTGGTAAACATTCGCAAGTACCTGAGAGATGAGGGGACTGGAAAAAACCGTCCTACGAAAAAGGGTATCTTGCTGACAATACCTGAATGGAAAATGCTGAAGAAGCAAGTGAAAGAAGTGGATAAAAGGCTTCGCAGACAAGAAGACGGCTCATAACAAGGTAAAAACATGAATGCACTCATGCTGAACGGTGGTGCTTACCTTACTGTAAATGATAGGAATGAAGTGATACTAGATTCTCAGACAAGTTATCATCGGTTTAAACCTGAAGTATGGAAAGACTTTAAAAACATACCACTTGAACATGGGTTTAAACGTAGACTTGAAAATAAAGTGGAAGTGACGGTGGCTGAATATGATTCTAACATACGTGTAGAAATCTGTAGAAATCTTTTACAGGATTATCCAGAGGATTATAAGGGAGTTGTACCAGATACACCATATACAGATTTGATCATCTTTGATATCAAGAACTGGCGCGCAGTCTTACGATTCCTAGAAGTGATACAACATCCACTCTTCGCCATCTTGCGAGCATAAAAAACGTCTTTGCAGACAAGGAGACAGCTCATAGTTCATCTGACTGTTGAACGAGATGGAAGACTTTTTATCGGAATATGAACCCATTACGCATGGATTCTCATATCTGAGAAACGTATATGATGACATCGTGCTAAAACATTTTGGAAAGTATATCATTCTATCAACTGACGAACAATCTGTGTTGAAAGACCATCTAGAGAAGCTGAGGATACCTGGCTTTCTCCTGAAACTCTCAGAGGATTTAGAAGTGCGTGTGACTGAGAACTATTTAGACGTGTTTGTACGATTTCGCCAATATGACGAGCTTACAAAATGCTACGACTACATCACCCTCAACACAGTGGAATGGTACGCTCTGTTACAAGCATTGGATTGGAAAGAACCTAACGCTTGAATTCAAAGAGGAAGGAGTGCAACTCATGCGAGGCACCAAGTCCATTGAACTGACGCATCCCATGTGTGTTATGGTGATGGACATTGACATGAATGATCATGGAGTTGAACTGAAACTGTCTGAACACAAAGATGTTAAAATAATAAAGTTTGGTAATGGACAGTGTTATGCTAGTTTTCATAGCATTTACAAACGTGGATGTAATGTCTATGATACATATATTAATTTAGATTGGTATGAATGGCATGTGTTTATCGATGTATTGAATGTATTTGTAAAATAAAAAATTCAATGTAAAATAATTGTTAAAATGTAAATAATGTATAACACAATAAACAAAGAATGTTGTATAAAACTGTCTTGTTTATTTACAATATTCATAATACAATTCACAATTACCAACAACTTAACTAATGCAAATTAACTAATACAACATCAATAAAATAATGGTTTATAATGTCTATATACAAAATCCTTTACAACAAAATCACCATCACTTCTTCTTAATACATCAATGATTTCAAAAGGACTATGTCCTCGAGCTCTTTGAATTATATAATACACACAATAAAATCCACATGTAGAGGATATTGGTGTTTGTAATGGAACTGAATTATAAATGAAATTAAACTTTAAAAACTTATTCAAACGACTGTCTATAGGTAAAAGTCCATAAGAGTCAAAATATTCTGCAGGGTCTTTGTCATAATATACTGCCACCCAATGCTCTCCTGGCTCATCATGATCGTCTGTGTTGATGACATAGGCACCGCGTTGTAAAGATGGTAACTGGTCCATGGCAAACACACCTTGGAACAAGTCTTTTGTCGTGGCATCATGGGATAGGATGGCTTCTATCTGCTTCGTGTTCATGACTGGTAGTCGAATTGAATGCTACGATTTGCACTTATTTCAACAATGTTATCAAATTCAGCATACACTATAACATTGACTGTATTTTGCAAGGCACCAGCAAAATTCATTTCTAGTCTCAAATTCCCATGTTTGATAAGGGCATAATGATCAGCACCATCATAATCAGGTGTTAAGTCAAAAGAAAACAAAGAATAACCTCTAGGCCAATCTTCCCGTTTTATAATGGAACTTTTCTCACCATCCAGTCTATCAAAAGATTTGTAAAGTGTTTCAAAAGCATCAAGATATTTGCCTCGATTTATATCAAGCTTGAGAGGTTTTGATAGGACTGGTTCACCATCAGAGTAAAGCTGCATAAAGTTAAGATTGAAATGTTCAAAATTGTATGGATTTCTCAATACTGTTCCAGCAAAGGATTCATTATGAACCATTCCAATGACAATACGTTTTGGTAATTGGCCTAAAAAGATACTATCTTTCACAAAAGATTGAAATCCAGTTGGAATAGCTAAAACTTTACATTCTTTTCTAGTAACAATAAACTTAGCAGGACTTTTCATCAACGCATCTGCATGTCCCAACTGAATACCTGGACTAACCCTCACTTTGCGAATGGTTAAAAACGCTTCTCTGACTTCTACTTTAAAACCATTATTTGCAGCCATTAATACATATTCATCTTTTTGTCTATGTAAGCGTAATTTCATACTAACACCATTGGGAAGATAACGATCCTGCTCAAACAAATCTACCCTTAAACCACCTGTAAGCATAAACTCACGGCTTAGACGTGTATACAAATAGCGATTATGTAAACCATTATTTCCTGTTTCAGCTATATCACCACCTTCAATATTTACATGAAAACCTGATACATATCTTTCATGATTAGGTCTTTTCACCTCATGAGTATTCATTGACCCGGCAGTATCTTTATAGATGAGACGCATAGAGCGCTCAGAATTGAGACTTTCTTCCGAGTCATGAACGAGATGAGATATGATACTGGTATAACCATGGGTATTGTTACTATGTGATACCAATCGATCATTTAGAAATAATTCAATATTAGACCATAACGCATTGAACAAATCATTGATACAGGATACGTTATCATCTACACCACACGCTTCTCCATCAACCTTTACAATGCGACATACAATATGGAGTTTACTGTTCTTTAAATCTAGATATTCTTCTGTACTCGCAGGAATGTAGAATTCTATTGGAGCACCTTCTCTAATGGTAGTTAGTGGTTGATAGTCTACATTATAGCTTTTTTCTACAGCAGTTTGCGTTGGTGGTATGTGAAACCATTCTAATGGAGAAAGACTACATTCACAAGAATGATTATGAATTAAAGACATGATTAAAAAATATCTTTCTTATATTTTGTTGATGTTATCCGTTTAGCTGCCTTTCGCCTTCTGACAGGTTTTGCTGGTTTCGCTGTCTTTTGTCCTCCTAACTCATCACCAAACATACGTTGTGCTACTCGACCTGTAACATCTTTCGCGACATCTTTTGCAGCCTTTTTAAGATGTGGTGCAACGATTTTAGCCCCTGCCTTAAGCAGTGGAATAGCTTTTCGAGCCAATGATCCCAGTATTGAACCAATACCATCTCCATATTGTATTCGCGCTCCTTTAAATCCTGGTAATTCTCCACCCACTTGACGAAGAAAATGGTTGCGATAAATAGATGGATTGTGTGTGTATGCTTTCATAATGCTTTTGGTCGAAAATGAAGTTTACAGATCACCTTCCCAGTTTGAAATGGAACATTATGGTCTGTGTCATCCTTAATATTCATTTCTATCACATCAAATTTGGATGTGTTTACAGGAACATAATGAGGTTCTCCATAAGTTTTCATGATAATGTCTCCATCATGTCCTTGTATTGCAACAGAACGTAGCAAAGGAACATAATAATCACCAACAACTTGTGGCTCACAAATACTACAATACACATAAAGTGTATAAAACCCCTGTTTCACATCAGCTTTATATTCAGCTGTACACGTTTCAGTATACCATTGATTTGGGATAAATCCTAAAATCTCAGCTAATCCAGTGGAGAATGACACTTCAAAGCCATATTTTAGATATAGAAAAACGCGTCGTCTAATTTTATCATACTTTATCCGAATACCTTCTTTAAGGTCATCTTTCATAGAATTAGTTGCTTCTTCATTGACTGCATGACATATTTCTTGTATGGATCTGTAGTAACCATAAGGAATATTGATTGTGTCAAGAACAATATTATTCAGTGGTTGTTGTCGATACTGAATAGAATAGTCCATTCCATGTCTCATGGTTGTCCATGTATGTGGATATTGAATTTCAGCTAAAGCCACTTCATATTTTCCGTTCAGATAGATGGTTCGAGGCATATGAATTTGATAATTTGAAGTCTTGTTGTTGGGATAATAGTTCATACTAGCATTGCTGGGTAAAGTAATGTAAAAACTTGTTGACTCCATGGCAGCTAAATCGTTTATGTGATGTAGATAGACTAGATGTGTATATACATTACTTCATGTTTGACACTCTTCATCCTCACTTTCTACATTGTTGTCTACATTGTTGTCTACATTGTCGTCTAAATTGCTATCTACATGATCTAAATTGGTATCTACTACTTCTCCCTGACAACAAGCACTAACACACCTAATTTTTACAGGAATGGTATTTTTATTTCCATTTTCTTTACAACAACAACACCATAGCTCTTTAATCCATGTTAAAAAGTTTCCCATCCTTCTGGAAACAACCTTTGTTGACGTTGTTGTATCTCTTTTGTAATATCTTCACGAGTTGTCTTTTTACCAAAAACAGTTTTTGGAATATTAGCATCTACAATTTCCTCAATAAACTGCTTCCAACCATGCGGTGGTTCTCGTCGTTCTTTTCTTCTTGTAGCAACCAATGCTTCTTTCAACAAATCAATAATGTTGGAATTTGTAATGACAGTACCCGTTTTTAAAACAAGTTCATTTTTATCTGTCCATCTCGTACCATATTTCTTAAGTTCTGCTAGAAGTTGTGTTAGTTTTACATGATAAATAGGTTGAAAATGGCTTAGAAACTGTTGGGACTTTTCTGATTTTTCTGCTTTGGATGATGTAACAGACTTTTGCCTCTGTTGTTGCGACTGAATTGTTCGTAAATGACGACCAAGAACTTGAGACATTTCTATTGCCTTTTCACGAGTTCGTTTCCCACGTAAAAGTTTATTCACTTTCGTTTTGATTTCACCATCTTTTCCCTTCTTTTCTAACAACATTTTATATTCATATTCAGGAATGAGGACCATTTTCATAGTATGTTTCATTTTAACAGCAACTGAGCTAACAAGGGTAATGCAAATTTAGCAATAGCTCCAATGAATCCTCCTTTCTGATTAACCAACTTCTTTTTTCTTCGAAGTGATATCTTCTTATCTGCTAGTGTACGTAGGGTATGACGTTCACGCTTGAATACCTTATACCTTTTTGAGCTTAAGGGTAAATGTCCTCGCAATATATTCAAACAAATTTCAAACAAGCTAGTTAATTCTTCCTTAGTAGCTTGTTGTAGCAAGGATTTACGTCGTTTAGGCCCGCTGCGTGCGAGCAAGTGAAGAAATGGTTGATTCGCTTGAATACGTTTAGACATCTTGGTTGCGAATGGTTAAGTGACTTGGTTCTTGTTCATACGCCACCTTATCAACATAGACGTAATGTGTATCTTTTGGTAAAATGCCTGTACGAATACGTAGTTGATCATTTGTCTTCGGCTTCAAATCAATGAATAAATAGCCATGAGGTTTGCTGGTAGCATCTTGATAGGCTTCTATGAGAAATTGAGATTTTCCAGGATACATTTGTCGCGCTAATGTACTTATTTGTTGACTGTCTCTAGGATTTTTAAACAGAATGATGTAATGTGTATTCAAACTAATATTTCGCATTTCTCTACCATGATGAAACAAATTATGCACAATAAAAATAATGCTTAGATTTTGATGACTGCTACCAACACTAAATAGACGTGTCATGCGTTCATCACTATGACATTTGGTCATTAAGTCATCAATGATGAGTAAGTTTGGTTTTTTCGGGTTAAAACGCTCTTCAATGTCATCTGGAATGCCTTGGTAAAATTCCACACCTTTCATTCCCTTGTACAAAGGCTGATCTGCTGCATAGAGCCATAAAATGACTTTTGGAGAGGGTTTAATTAACTTTTGTTCTAGAATTTCTCTAACTAGAGAAGTTTTACCACTGCCTGTAGGTCCAGAGACCAAACACGTGAATGGATGCTTCATTTTCGAATATCTGTTTCTTTCACCCAACTGTTAAACTTCTTTGGCCAACCTAACCACTTCACAAATAATTCTTTAACACCTCGTCTTTTTCGTGTTTTCAAAACCTTTTCAATTCTGTAGACTGATTCAATATCTTTTGTCACTTTCTGCAGTTCTTCTTCATAAAAATGTCCGTCAATATCTTCATCCAAAAAGTCTTTCACACGATACAAGTGTATTCCTTGCTTCTTACAACGATGTGTGATAATGAACACTTCTTGCGTCCACTTTATATGATAATCCCGTTGAAATACATATTTCATGTGAGAAATGCGAACCTGATCACCAATTTTAAATTTGTAGGGTTTTTTCTTCTTTGGTTTTAATTTCAATTTGTCTACATACATATACTTCCACACTTTCGATTCGTTGTCTTTACGAATATCTGCAGGAGCATACTTATTAGGGAGGGAGCCATGAGGTCTATGGTTGTAATTATACACTAAGTCTGGAAGGATGTCCATATATCGATACGTTTGATTATGTAGGAAATATCGATACATCATTCCCTTTAGAGTACGAATGACTCTCTCAGCAAAGTTGGCTTTGGTTTCATTCTTTGTCGTATAGGCATGTATTCCCTCCTTCTTCATAAATGCTTTTACCCATCTGTTTTTAAATTCAGTTCCTTTGTCTGACCTTAGAGTTCGTGGTCTTCGTTGTGTTTCATGAAAAATCTTTTGAAAGGCTTCTATGACACTCGTATGTGATTTATTAGGCATTGGTTGCACCCATAAATATTTGGAAAACACATCAATGACAACTAATAAAAAACGGGTGTCATCATTATAGGAAGCTATGTTTCCCATGTCAGCTAAATCAATATCCCACATGTCATCAATTCCACGTGTAATGACACGTTGCCTTTTAAACCTATATTTTACAGGTTGTAGTAAACTGAAGGCATCTTGATCCTGTAACCATTTCTTCACTTGTGAATGAGTGACTGGTTGATCATGTTTTCTTAATATGTGATATAGTTTGTAAGGACCAGCAAATGCCCCGGGTTGACCAGGTTTAAAATAAATATTGGTTAAGTAGTCTTTCCACGTCGACATGTTAACACTAAATGATTAACACTTGTTAACATATCTTGTATTTTATTTTATCAACACATCTTGCATTTTATCAACATATCTTACAAATCAAGTATTGATACAATGGTGTGAATAATTGGAGTCCATTGATCTTCAATGTACATTAACCAACTACTTAATTCATCAAATGTGATAGCATCTACACCATATTTTTCACAACGTTGATTTGCATTATCTAACACTTTATCTAAATGAATGTAATATTTAGCTTCATTCCAATATGTATAGACACATGCAGAATGACAAGTATGTTCTGAACACTCTTCATTTTGACAAGCAGGACATACTAAACATGCAAACTTTTTTACAGCTAATAACATTTCTTCACAATATGTCTTTTGCACAATATATTGTCTCAATGTAATGTCTGTCATTATACTGCAATGTAGATTAGCCACTCTCTCACTTCATAAAACAGTCTTGGATCAAATCGAGCAAAGTGATATGCTGCTTCCACATCAAACTCCTCAGCTCCGTCAATGTTTGAAAGCACACACTCTTTGATGAAATCCTCACGTAATTTCGGTACGTTCAGCGTGGAATGAGCAAGTTCCCAATAGATGTCAAAGTGTTCCAGTTGTTGTTGAATAGATCCAAAACGCGCCAGTTCACTTATCATGTAGTCCACATACGTCTCCTTGAAAAACGTTTCTACATCCATCTTTCACATATCCATATGACACGTCTACACACTTTGACGACTGGTAAGCAAATGACTTGTAGTCTTACTCGGCAGATACTGTTAGTGAGCCACACTTGTTGCAGAAGTTGTCAGGTTCACACAACTTGCAATTGTACTTGTGGCAGTGACAATCATAATCCTCAGCATATCCGTAAGCACCACAATATTCACAGGTAAGTCCAAGTTGATTTTGCACATCCATATTCTCCAATCGAACTTCAGCCAGTCTTTTCTTGGAAAGCTTTGACACTTTCATTCGATTGTCCTTTTGCAGCTTGATAGGAGTTTTCTTCCCATGACATTCCGTACATGGCAGTAAGGTTGAGGTTATGCTATGGATTTCCTGAAGCAATGTCCCCCATTCACCATCATTCATGTTGATGTAACGCGTATATTCTTTCCCTTCAAACAGTGATGTTTGCACAAAACTCACATAGCGCATATCCAAGTATGAAATGACTTCAAGCCACTTCGTTTGCGTTAAGTACAGTTTGAAGCCAATGTTGCGTAATCTTGCCAAGTTCTGACACACAATCTTCCACAAGGATGGTGATAAAGTAAGCCATCTCTCTCCACGTTTGATTCGAAGAAATAGCCCAAATTCTCCATGCTCCACAGTAATGGTTAAGTTTGCACTAATTTTAAAGCTGCTTGTCTTCTCCATGGCTGCGCGTTGAATGATGACTTCACTTCACCCTTCTTCTTTTATGCCATTAGAAATTGCAGAGTCAGCTTTTTTATAGTTCTTCAAACATTTTACAAAGCTTTGAATTCACCTCAACTCGTTCATTGTTGAATCGAACAAGTTCTGATGCATTCGTCGTCAATGGAACGCCATCATCATAATGTAAAATAATTCTAGCAGCTACAGCTAGCATGAGTTCAGCTGCCCAAGTTGTATTCGCGCGGATAAATGCTGAATCAATGTCGTAAGTTGATGGTAAAAGTAGTTCTTCACATTCGTGTAGAAATGAGTGGATGAATTCATCTCTTGGAATTATCTTTCCAACAGCTTCCCAATGCTTATGCAAATTCTTCACTTGTAAAATCCAATTAGATTCAAAAGCAGGAAGCTTTGAAAACACATAGTCAACATAGTTCACTTTGAAGACGTCATCCATGGTCTCTACACATCGGTGAAGAAGTAATGTTGACATTGTTAATAATCAGGTGAAAGCGGAGAGCGATGTGTTCTGACGATACCTGAAAGCACTAAGAAAAGAAAAGCATAATATGTTTTCAAAAAAAAAATTAAATTTTGGATTAGAACCCTGATTTTTACCCTACTACACCATGGTAAAATGTTCAAACTTATTTTATACATTATATGTTGTCAAAAAACAAAATTTGTTAAAGTTGGTCTAGAACCCTTATTTTTACCCTACTACACCATGGTAAAATGTTCAAACTTATTTTATATATCATATTATGTCAAAAAACTAAATTTGTTAAAGTTGGTCTAGAACCACCATTTTTCCACTACTATAACTTTAGAACATTTAAATAAGTAACATGCTAAAATGTTCAAACTTATTTTTTATATTATATGTTATCAAAAAACTACATTTGTTAAATGTGTATTAGAAGTGTCATTTTCCAACTACTATAACTTAAAACATAGAGTTGGGGAAAATCCCATTCCTTCTCAAATTTATTGATCGTTCCCACGGTCTAGGCCTTTGATGTTTTCAAATTTATTGATCGTTCCCACGGTCTAGGCCTTTGATGTTTTCAAATTTATCGATCGTTCCCACGGTCTGAACGAGTGCACTCTGAAATTTTATTGATCGGTTTCCTCCACACTCTGAACGAGTGCACTCTAAAATTTATTGATCGGTTTCCCCACACTCTGTACACATGTACTTATTCCTATGCTGTGTGGTTAGAACCATTGAAATATGACTAATTAAATATTATCATAATAATAGTGAAAATAGACATAGAAATATAGCCATTATGTTAAAAAAAAAAAAAAAAAAAAAAAAAAACAGTCACAGTCACATAATGTCACAGAGTCACATGATGTCACAGTCACATGTTGTCACATAATGTTACAGAGTCATAAAAATGAGCAAAAAGTAAAAATAGCCAAAAAAAAAATTTTTTTTGTCCCAGCCGGGAACCGAACCCGGGGCTCTTAGGTTGCTAGTCGTTCGCTCTAACCAGTGAGCCATTACGACTTCTCTGTTGAATGATCTGATAATGACATACATACGTTACCAAAAAAAAAAGAAAAAAAAAAAAATATTATCATAAAAAAAAAAAAAAAAAAAAAAAAAAAAAAAATATTATCATAAAAAAAAAAAAAAAAAAAAAAAAAAAAAAAAAATTTTGGGGGGGGGGGGGGGGGTCCTCATGGTATATGATTCTTCACCAGGGGGGGGGGGGTCGGTCCATAGTATGTACCGAGCACTAGGTCGCTGGGCCGGGGAGGGGGGGGCTCACTAGGTAGCTGGGCCGGGGGGGGGGGGCTCACTAGGTAGCTGGGCCGGGGGGGGGGGGGTCCCATAATATTTGATTCTCTACCGGGGGGGGGGGGAGGTATGACGTCACAAAATGCAGTGATTCTCTCGTGCAGTGATTCTCTCGTTTCTCAACTACTTTGGTCTGTTGTGTGCAGCACGTTTTTATTCTGGGGATTCCGCGAAAATAATATTCATAAAGAGAGGGACTACTTTTTTAAAATATCCACCAGCTCTGTATTTATACATAACAGATAGATCTAACCAGAGGTCAACTGTTTAGTAACAACGGAGTGGTTGAAAAACATCCACTTTGCCTCTGGAGAATGAGTTGAAAGAGATCGGAAACATCATGAAAGTAACCAGGGAATATATCTCGTCACTACAGTCCCGTATGGTATGCTATTTTTTTTTTGAGAGGGCACCCAGCGATTTGCTCCATGAAAATCCTTGATTAATTCTAACTTGGTAGCAAGTACACACCAAACACGTTGTGTTTTGTCAGCTAATTGGAATAATGATGGGAGATCATTACCAAAACGTGACGACCTACTTTGTCCCGGAGGTTGGGGGGAGGGAGCCCTTAGTATCATATGTGTTACCATTCATGTCTAAAAAGGAAAAAAAAGGGAGAAGGGGGAGTAATTTTGAGGTCATGCGCAGTCCGCGCAAAGTACCAATTTCGTTAAAAAAAGGGGATGATTTTCATTCAATAATCCTCATTACCCACAGAAAAGGTTTCATGCGGAACTTCAGCTCCGCGTTTGGTTAAAATAAGGGGTATCATGTCAAAACTAGAACAGTGTGAATAGCCCACATATTCCCCACAGCCCCCCCCCCCATCAGTTAAACACGGCCATAAATAGTCAATCATGAGCTGGAATTTTCCAAGTCCAGTTGGTCAAGTTTCCTTGGACGAACCTGGCCCATTTACAATACCGATCTGTGTTTGTTCCCATGGGAGCCACCAACAAGTTTCATGCAGGAGTTTTTAAGTTATCGTGTTAACAAGCTCTTGATGACAGACCGACAGACCGACAGACACGCGGTCGATCGCATATATTCCCCCTGTGGGGAATAAAAAATAATTTGACACTTCGTGTTTAGGAGTCATTTTATAACATCATACAGGGGCACGTAAACGATTGGTACGCGAGTAGCCCCCGCCCCCCCTCCCCTTAGAGACTGTCAGAGCAAGCCAGTACATTTCCAGCAAATTTAAACGTTAGACCGGTCATAAGCACTCACCGATGTTGCCAGAAAGTTAGAGGAATATGTACTTAAGAACAGAGCTTTTAAATATCTAGGTTGTTTAATAATAGTGGCAGACAATTCATATTCTAACCGGCTGGTAAAATGAGGAATCTGCCCCTACTTGCAGTACAGTGACATGTTGACACATATTTTTTCTAGTGGCTGGCTAGCAAGAAAATAACATACTAAAAAAATTAAATTGTAGAATTTGAAAGGAGTAACAGTATTTTACCTGCGCTTTGTACCATATGTCTTGCTGAATTGAGAAAACTTAGACGTGTAGTTCATTGGGTGCCCTTCTAGGTCTTACTAATCTTGTAGTAGAATATTCAGTTTTCATGGGAAAGAAAAAATAACTAAATGATGAAAGCATTTTATTTAATTCAAACAAATGTAAAACATGTGACTACAATGACGTGAAAACTATTGTTTTCCACGTTACACCAGTTTCTAGCTTTAAAACAAGCTATATAAGAAACCAAAATCTTTGAAACGCTGATAAATAAACATAGAGAACGAACAATGATGTCCTAAAATTCAACATCAAAATTGAACTAGACCGCTTTCGCTAACGGGTAGCGAAAATTACACTTGGGGCCACAAAAGTACGACTCTGAACTCAAGGTCACCAAGGTACATGTGACTTACAGGTCCAAAGCTCGAAAATAAGCTCAAAATCGCTTTATCTCTAACCATTTTCGAGATAATGGTCAACTTCTGATTTTGACCTTGCCCATGAACCGAGATCAAGATAACCGATGTACCTCTTACATATCTTCTTTTAGGCCCAAAAGGGTCGAAAATAAGCTGAGAATCGTCCCATCTATAACCGTTTTCGAGATAATGGTCTACTTCCAGTTTTTGACTTTGACCATGACCGTGGAACTCAAGGTCACCGAGGTACCTCTTACATATCTTCTTTTAGGCCAAAAGGGTCGAAAATAAGCTCAAAATCGCTCCATCTCTAACCATTTTCGAAAGAATGGTCGGCTTTTGGTTTTGACCTTGACCGAGGAGGTCCGCTCATGGTCAAGGTCAACATCGGAAGTTTGGTCTTCTTAGCCCTGGCAGTCCTGAATAAGTTCGCGTGACAAGGCGGACAAAAGGAATCATACGGAAACGCTTTACGGAATCGTACGAATTCATCAAACTTGGGGATTCAAAATCCCTAAGTGTATTATCGACCATAAAAACCGCCGCATACACCCAGTTTCTAAACGCAAATAGCACCAGTGATCCCGCTTAAAATGCTCTGCAGTCAGACAGCCACCAAGAACCTTATTGTTTTTTTAACAATACGAACACTAAGCTGTGATTCAATGTTTGTTATTTTATGGCGATTTTGAAAGTAACTGTCTTGAATCAGTAATATGATTTACGCAGGTATCGGCAAAATGTAGTTAGAACTTTTATATATTCAGTTCCCGAATCGAGAACCGTGAAAGAAACAAATATTTTTATCAGCGACACGTGAGTGTGCGCTTAAGTGGACCGAGCCCCCTCCCCTTAAAAATATATTCGTCTGCACCAAACAAACACTGCAGATCCACCCGGGCCACGGGTGCTGAGTTACTTCAAGTAGAAAACCACCTTGATGCGCACACTGGTGTTTGTTGTGATTTTACCTTGTTATGATGATGTCATTTCTATTGTTATTATTCATCAAAGCCTTGGGGGTTTCGTAAACTGGATATTAGGGGGTGGGGGGGGGGGGGAGAACTTTGTAGACCAGCGAATTTCGAACAAAACCTTTCACGTCTGAGTTTCGCATGATTTATAAGATATAAAACTGTCGCACCTACGCACACATACACATCGATATAAATAGAGGGCGAAAATAGGAAGCTTTCATCGATTTTACGTTGTGTTTGTGCAACTTAGAAGAAACACAATGGATCTGGACACACAACACCAGCGACAAATCGGGGTCGTGAAAATTGGATCCAGGAAATGATACAGATCACCCGGATCGACCAAAAAAAATACATTAAAAGACCCAGACAAAACAAAATTTACATGGCACACGCACGTCATTGCACCTTACATTTATCAAACATGATACACACTGAGGCTCGCTGGTTCTTGAAATTGCCGAACAGATCATGCAAAATTTACATTAAAAGCTAACATTGACTGCAATTTTTCTAAGCAATTATTTCTGAGCAGTCAAATTAAAGTCATTGATAGTTAAAAAAATTTTCTGACAGAAAAAGTGCAAGTAACTAACAAAAATGCCACCAAGATAAAATACTGATAGAATAATAAAGGACGTGTTCGCTGGAAAACAGGAAATAATCTTTAGCTGGAACCATGAACTGGAATCATGAACGGCAACCATGGACTGGAATCATGAGCTGGAACCATGGACAGGAATCATGAGCGGTAACCATGGACTGGAATCATGAACTGGAACCATGAACTGGAATCATGCGCTGTACCGATGAACTGGAATCATGAGCTCGAACCATGAACTGGAATCATGAGCTGGAATCATGAACTGAAATTATGAGCTGGAGCCATAAGCTGGAATCATGAGCTGGAACGATGAACTGGAATCATGAGCTGGAACCATGGACTGGAATCATGAGCTGGAACCAGGAACTGGAATCATGAGCTGGAACCATGAACTGAAATTATGAGCTGGAGCCATAAGCTGGAATCATGAGCTGGAACGATGAACTGGAATCATGAGCTGGAACCATGGACTGGAATCATGAGCTGGAACCATGAACTGGAATCATGAGCTGGAACCATGAACTGGAATCATGAGCTGGAACCATGAACTGGAATCATGAGCTCGAACCATGAACTGGAATTATGAGCTGGAATCATGAAGTGAAATCATGAGCTGGAGCCATGAGCTGGAACCAAGACCTGGAATCCTGAGCTGGGTTGCTGCATTACCGAGTTTTTATCGGCACTTTCAAAGGGCGATTTGTTTTGATCTGTCCCCCCGATCGCTGTTCAACTTTCCAGGCAACATATGTGTTGTAAACCAAGCCAACGACATTCATGATTAAAATTCTGTGCTTCAAAGGAACGAAATAAAAGTTCAAAATTTGCAGTACTGGCCAAATCTGATAACTCGTTATCATGATTTGTGCATAATCCTGCGTTATTTGATTACGTATTTGTGATGCACTTTCGCAGCGAAGAATCCCCATTACCACGATGATAGCCACAACATAAATGGGCAAAAATAAACACTGGTCACACATCATCTTAGCCACAGCTGATCGCAAAGTCCTTGTCACAATGAGCTTATCCAGAGAACTGTACCAAACATGCATCGAAGGCCCCAAGACGAATAACCCAACGCCAAAATAGCGGGCGGAACACTTGAAATCGTAGCTTTCCCATGTGTGTCGCTTCTTGATTAATAGCTGCGCCGCCACATCCCCCACTCCGACCAGAAGGCATGTGTTTAAGGCTTGGGCTCGCCAGCCGTAGCGATCGAGAAATCGAACGTAACTCTGCCATGCTGTGTCCAATCGCTGCGCGAGCTGCTTGGTCACGTGGCGTGCTGCCGGAGCTATACTCATGGCTTTACAATCGATGCGTATTGCTACAACTTCCGGTTTTGAGAGCTGGTGATTATTTTCAGCAATGGCAACTAACTTTTGTAACAATTTTACAGTGTGAATCCGTTGATAGATTTATCTGAAAGAGAGAATATAAACCAGAATTTATTTATCAATGCAAGTGAAATAAAAAGAATCTTAACATTTAGTTGTGCTTTTGGATAAGATCACCTTTCAAGCGTTGTTCTAAAACAGCTGACCTCTGAGGAGATCCATGAACCACCGCAGAGATTGGCCGATGGACAACAACGCCTTTCAAGACCATCTCCGCCCCAAGAGATTGTTTGACTGTCTCTTCCTGCGGAGTGAAAAGGTGTTATACACAACAGACCGAACCGCTGTAGAGGTTGGCTGTTGGAGAACAACGCCTTTCAAGACCATCTCTGCACGAAGAGACTGTTTGACTGTCTCTTCCTGGGGAGTGAAAAGGTGTTATACACAACAGACCGAACCGCTGTAGAGGTTGGCTGTTGGACAACAACACCTTTTAAGACCATTTCCGCACGAAGAGACTGTCTCTTCATAAAAAGACCTCTTAGATAAGGGCCGGACATTAAATATTGTTGAAGACCAAGCCCTTGTTTTTACTAAAACGTGTTACAAGCACACTATTTCATTAGAACATTTCTCATAAAAAGAAAAGGGAGGTCGCATAACAACACCCTATTCCCTGAATACTGCTGTGACCAAAGCATATTTTTTTTCTGATTTTTTTTTATACCAGGCCAGCAATGAGCATCTTCACTAGCATTAGTTTAGTCACGCAATATGTAGGTGTGAGGGAGAAACAGATAAGCACATGTTAAACAACAGATAAGCACGTGGTCAACACGTGATGAGCACGTGTTACGGTGTGATCATCAGGCCGAGAATGGCCTTCGGTGCAGGTACCATCTCTTTTAAATTGTTTTATTCCATATATGGCAAAAACTTTCAGCATATGTTTTTAAGCTTTGGGTGTTAAATATAGGTAAAAATGTTTAGGTGAAAACAAACAGGTTGGGGATACTTAACGCCGGGGATGGGGCATGTTTAAGCATTTCTTGGTTTCGATGGCAGTCTGGCCAGATTGTTTTGAATGCCATTTGAATCGGTAAATTTGACCGTTGTTAACTGACTATCTTGCCCCCATGCAGCCCCATCCTATCCCCCCCCCCTTTCCCCACCTCGGGATGAAAGAGTTGATACCTCTAACAATGATTAACTGAAAATCAGAAAATCATCCAGCTTTATATTTAACTATTGATCCTATTTTGCTCGATTGGAATGATCACATAGTCTTTGAAAATATCACAACGGATCACCAGATTAAAAGAAATCACGTCATAGAGTTGTCAAATGCAAAAATGAATTCATACTTCCACCATGGGATTTGAAAGGCACTGTGGATGATATCGGTGTTATTTTTGAACGTTTTAGATATCACCCTTTCGCATATGAATTAAAAAGAAACAAACAAACAAAAACAGCTATTTGCAAAAATCTTCAAAAAGCAAAGCCCAAAGCATGAATTTTTTCTACTTTCTTTTTTGATTAATGGAGTACAGATAAATTTGTCATACATTTGTCACACATAGGTTTGTCATACATTTTATTTTGTTTTATTTTATTGTTTTACTTATTTATCTTTTTATTTATTTATTATTTTTGGAAGGGAGGTAAAATACACCAGCTAGCTTATTATAGGTCTTTCCCATGGGGCTTAGGAGTACGAACAGCAGCCATTCTGCCTGGTGCCTAATTTGGACAAGTCCGTGTGGACTAGCCCCTGAAAAACGGAAGAGTGCAACCCCATTGGTTTTCGATAATAACAAATTCACCTTACCTCTTAGTTATAATAGATATAAATATATATATATATACACATGTATGTGTTTGTGTATTTTCTCATATTTTATACATTTTCTCATACGTCATTTATCCAGATTCCAGCGCGTAGCTTAAAAACTTTCGTCTGTTACCAAATATCGTTCGCTGAAAAAGGAAAGCTAATACACGTATCCAGGCTTTTCTTAATGACAGTCTTTTGCGGGGTTGGGGGAGGGGATGTACTGGTTGGTAAAATACCATGCCTTAAAATCATTGATTCTCACGTCATCTTCATCTTCGGACGCAAGCCCAGCAACAGAGCCCCCGCCCCCAACCCCCCATCCCCCCCTCGCCTAACTTTCTCCTCTCCTACCAGCTGGATCCGCGACCGGAGAGAGGCATGATTCACACGCACCAACATTCCCCACGCAACACTCTTTATGGCAGACTTAAGTGCAAAACCATTGATTAAGCCATGCTTTCTCTGTGTACAGTGGTGAACATACACTCTGCCCCATACACCTCGTGTAAAAATGTCAATCCCGGAAGAAAAGGATAAAAACATCGCTTTTGTTTCGCTTCCGGTAATGAACCTAAAGTAGTGTTAATCCGAACTTGCAAACTATGAATAAAAATCTGACACTGATCCATTTCTCTGGATACGTTTTCAAAAGCATGACACAGGAATCCCTTTTTTAACCAAACCTCAGCTCTTTTCTGTCGTCAGGATTTCATTCGTTGTATTGCACTTGGTCTGCTTTTAAATTTAAAAGAAAAATCTCCCAGTGCAAGCATTACTGTTATACCACAGGGTGTTTCACGTGCAATTTGGTAACCGTCCGTCCGTGTCCAGCAGTTCTTAACGCGACTCCTGATTACGGACTGATTACGGACATTTGAAACAATATCGCTTTTAATCAAACGTGAAGTATTGGTCCGAAAGAGCCCGCGTTTTTTGTAGGAAGTGCGCATGGGTCGCCCCTGGTCTAAAATTAATCCCCATTTCTCTGCGTTTTCTAAATGCTGAACAAGCATGGAACCCCCCCCCCCCCCCCCCCCCATTCAACTCTGGATTGTATCTAAATGTGTTTTACACAAAAAGAGCTCAAAACCATACCTCCTTTGCGATTTTAGTCCAATGTTTAAGCCAAGTTTTCATACATTAAGGTAAATACACCGTAAGGCACTAAATGCACCTGCTAATTTAGCCAAAAATACTTCTCAAGGTTCCACACGTTTTCTGTGTAGAAAAATGCTATTTTATACTTCCACAGGGCAGAAGTAACGTTACTCAATAAAAATTGAACGCAGTCAAGCACCATACTTGTTTTGTGAAGTCACCGCAGTGTACGCATGAAAGAGGAGCTTGTCTGCTTGTGGAAAATTCCACGCGACTTGTATATAGATTTGTGGAAGCTTCCTACACGAGTGTATTGGGGAAATAAAAAAGGCTGCTGGTAAAAAACACCTGTTAATTCAGCAGCTGGCTTTAAAGTGTGAAAAATTGTTTTCACCAATAACTGACTAGGCTAGAAATGTAGGTTACAGCAGATTAAAGAATATTTTTTTTCATTTTCCGTAACGGTTTGTTTTCGGTGTGTGTACATAGGAAGGGGGGGGGGGGGGGGGCGATGGATGTGGGGAGGAGGGAGGTATCTGGGCATCCCTGACTTTCATCCTGCGATTCGATATTGATTTGCTGGGTTCCAGGTCGTCAGATTGGAAGGGTTAATACTATCCGAAGACATTTTGTCAGTCCGGTTTGGCTTGAATGAACTGCACTAAAGCTACCTAAACGCACCTAAGTCTAAGTAACTATGAAGTTATAGGGGGGGGGGGGGGGGGGGTGTGGTTAAAATGAGGTAGTGGAAGCAAAATAATTATCCCCAGGGAGGGCCACTTGGTATCTTATGTATCACACTGCTTGTCAAAATAACCCGAAGAAAGGGGAGTAATTATGAGGCCAAACGCGATCCTTCGTAAAAAAAAGGGGGAACGGCGGTAATTTTCATTCAGTGCTCCTACAAAAAGGCGCGGGGGATGGAGGTTATTTCGGAATTTCACTATAATGATAACCAGTTGGTACCTGAGTGGCCTCCGGATCAGGGACATGCATGGTAAAAAGTTGGTACGTGAGTGATCCCCGGTTCATAGACATGCATGGTAACTAGTTGGTACGTGAGTGTGTCCCGGATCATGAACACGCATGGTAACTAGATGGTACGTGATTGACCCTCGGATCATGGACGCGCATGGTAGCCAGTTGGTACGTGAGTGACCCCCGGATCATGGACACGCATGGTAGCCAGTCGGTACGTGAGTGACCCTCGGATGATGGACACGCATGGTAACTAGTTGGTACGTGAGTGTCTCCCGGATCATGGACACGCATGGTAACTAGTTGGTACGTGATTGACCCTCGGATCATGGACAAACATAGTAACCAGTTGGTGCGTGAGTGGCCCCCGGATCATAGACACGCGTGGTAACCAGTTGGTACGTGAGTGGTCTTCAAATCACAGACACCATGGTAACCAGTTGGCACGTGAGTGGCTCCCGGATCATGGACACGCATGGTAACTAGTTGGTACGTGATTGATCATGGACAAACATATTAATCAGTTGGTGCGTGAGTGGCCCCCGGATCATAGACACGCATGGTAACCAGTTGGTACGTGAGTGGTCTCCAAATCACAGACACCATGGTAACCAGTTGGCACGTGAGTGACTCCCGGATCATGGACACGCATGGTAACTAGTTGGTACGTGATTGACCCTCGGGTCATGAACAAACATAGTAATCAGTTGGTGCGTGAGTGGCCCCCGGATCATAGACACGCTCGGTAACCAGTTGGTACGTTAGTGGTCTCCAAATCACAGACACCATGGTAACCAGTTGGCATGTGAGTGACTCCCGGATCATGGACACGTATGGTAACCACTTGGTACGTGAGTGGCCCCCAAATCAGGGACACGCATGGTTACCAGTTGGCACGTGAGTGGCTCCCGGATCGTAGACACACATGATAACTAGTTGATACGTGAGTGGCCCCCAAATCGTGGACATCCATGGTAACCAGTTGGTACGTGAGTTGCCAACTGGGGAATCACCGCCCCGTCGGATATTTCTAAGACCAATGCGTTACTGAGGAATAACATGTCATGTCGTTTAGACATCGGAAATGGACCTTAGCAAATTCAGCCTAAAACAATTAGGAATGTTGAAAAAAATTCAACGTCGTAAATGCGAAGAATTTTACTATCTTTTACTTGAAATAAAAGACACCGTATAATTTTACGGAAGAAGCGTAAAATACCATGTAAAGAAATAAAAATTATGATGGCGGCTTCTACTTCTAGACCACTTTTCACATGTAACGTTTTTTTCTGATATTTTGATTTTTACTCGTTAAATTTGACGTACTATTTTCGTAAGACACTCTTTTGCGAGAAAAAGCGAAATTCACGTTCTCCACTTTTATAAGGGTTTCTCGTGTAACTAAGAATCACGCAATCTGGACGCAAAATTTTCTTATAGTGGCTTCAAATAGTCCCGGCCTAGATATCGGCTAATCTGAACCGTTGTACCCTAGCACCGAGCCTCATTCGAGTTTTGCTTCCCAGTACTAACTACACCTAGGTAAGAGGGTGTGGTGGGAGGGAAGCAAAGATAAAAAGTGGAAAACGCGAATTACGCTTTTACTCGTAAAAGAGCGTTTTACGAAAATAAAACGTCAGTTTTACTTCGTAAAAGCGCCGAATTCGCGATCTCCTCTTTTATATGGGACTAGAACAGGAGCAGGGCTAACCTGCGTAGACAGCCAAGCCGAGAAATTGTTCTTAAAGAACTTTTTCTTATAAACGAATATGTCAAGGTGCGTGAGGACAATGGAGAAGGCAGACATAAAACACCGGTGATATCATTTCATGTGTTTATGTGCCTAAAGTAATCAAAAACCACATCAACTCTAGCACATGGCAAGATGAACAATTGCCAAGAGAAGACGCTCCCGTAACAGAGCATCTCTCATTCTGTAACAACTTGCCAACACCACCCCCCTCCATCCATCCTCGTGATGGTAGCCCAACAAGGGTCGAGAAATTGATAAAACTATATATTAATCTCTACCTATTTGACTTTTATCGCAAAGATGATCGTGGAAATAAGTCAGCTGGGGTTTAATGTCTGTGCAATGTATTGTTTTTAGTTACCGTTTTTTCTACCGTTTGTCAGCATGGAGGGTTAGCATTTGTCCTGTGGGGTGTATCTATGTAAGTGCTGCATGATCACTTGAAAAAATAAAGAATTAAACTTGTGAAGGTGATTAGCTGAGACCTTAACTAAGACCGAAAACCCTCATATTGTTTTAAAGTAACTTAGCTTGGTCAATTAGACTCATGACAAAACCAGGCTGAAGAACTAAAATACAGTAAAATCTGCCCTTAGGACATCTTGTATATTAGAGACACCTGTTTAGTAAGGACAACATTTTTGCACGCAAGTGGTGCACCCGAGCTTCGTGGGCTTTGACGAAATCTCTAAATGCTGCTGCGCTTTTTATGTCATTGGAAATCGTCTTGTTATTAAATTTCGGCATAAAGGAAATAGTCAATTTTTTTTACCTTCTAGGTATTTTGGGCTATGTATTTTCGTTCACAGAGGCTGGTAACATTATTTGTTCCAACGTACCAAGGCCTGCGGTGGCAACGTGCGTCTTACTCATGAAAACTGCTCTTGGACGAAGGAAATTTTGATGACACTTATGGTTCTCCTTGAGTACTTGACGTTCTAGAGCATGAATTTCTCCTCTCCGTTTGCCTGAAGCCAACGCGAAAAGAAAAGTGAATCATACCGTTGCGCTTTTCGGGAAGATTGCTTCATCCCCGAACATGTAGGTTTTCTGTAAATACAGTAAGACCAAGGAAAGATCCGACTGTGCTATATCATAATTTGCCGGAGGAAAATTGACTTTTAAGTGCCTAAGTAAGAGAGACAAAGCAGGGTCCTACGCTGGATCAAAACTAGTTGAGGCATTAAGCCTTGGGCCAATGGCCGCTCGGTTGCCCTCGATCGAACCTGTCTTTGGTGTTCGGTCGTGAAGAGATGGTCTAAAACGTCGGCCACCACAGCTGGTGTGGCATAGAACGGATCTAATTGCGGCATAGCGCACCAGCAGGCAAAGTTTTTTTCCACCGAGACCGATAGGCCATCGCAGTAGCATTCTGTTACTGTTTTTCATTTTTTCTGTCATCTTTTTAGAAAACCTTGTCTTTCTTAGAAGGTAGAGACGGGCAAACAGGATTTTTATGTCTAGGAGATGGGGTCGGGTGGAAATACGACCAGAGGGGCTGAGACAGGATCTCTAGATCCTTAAGCAGATTCAAAGGGGACTTCGTCACACACTTGGTCAGAAGAGGCAATGAAGGAGCATCGGGTGACCAAAGAGCTATCAAGAAAAGACGTTTGGGTCTGAGTTACAGGACTCTCTGGGTAACTCCCAGTAACACTGTTTGGGGGAAAGGCATTCAAGACCTCGTTCTTTGGCAAATCGCAGGTTAGGGCGTCGATTGCTTAAGCCTGTGAAGCTTGGCACGAGGAGACATGCCTTGGTAGCTTAGTCGTCATCGCGTTCGTCCAGTGCTGGTAACCCCCATGGAGACAGGTTGGTCAGCCAATCGAGCGCACGGGCTGATAAACACCACTCCGTATGTATTGTTTGACCGCTTCTGGACGCAAGGTATACTGACACGTTCAGATAACCTGCTAAATGTCGAGGTGAAAAATGGATGCTCATTCCTCGAGCCAGCAAAAGAATGTTGTTGGTGAACTGTGTAAGTTGCTGTGATCTGGTAGCCCTGGCACGGATAGGTACTCGCATCCTTTCCAGGCTTTCGGAGGTTGGGTAAACTCGAGCTTGGCTTAAGTTCCACCCCCAAAAAACCTTTATTATTGCTCGTGGTGGTGGATTAGGAACAAGTCGTCTAGATACTAGAAAACTAACAAGCCTCACACACGGGCCCACGCCTTGAGTACTCTAATGATGTTTGTGAAGACGAAAGGTGCCATGGAAAGACCGAAAGGGAAAGCCAGATAGTAGCATTTCTTTTTGCCTGTCTGAAAACCCCGGCATCTCTTGGCTGATAGGTGAAAGGGTACATGTATGTAAGCGTCGGTTAGGTCGATGGACGTACCCCACATGGCCTTTGCTCAGAGATTCTTTTATGATTTGGACTGCTTCCATTTGAAAGGAATTGGGGGAATTGGTTTAGGGTTGATAAGTTGATGAACAACCGCTACCCCCTTGATTTCTGGGGTACCAGAAAGACCCTACTGAAAAAGGCTTTCTGATTTTCTGACTTCTCTTCTATTGCTCCCTTGTGCCCAAGTCTCCAATCATATCTCGTTTGCTGCCTCCCAACAGCTTGGGCTTCTTCGGGAGAGAAGCTCTCGTCTTGCTGCTGGACCCAGATCTGTTCTGGTGAGTGGTACAGCGTCATACACTATTGGTTCACTCTTTCCACTTCTTCTGGAGGGAGGATGTTCCTTCGGCCTTAGAATGTGGGCGTAGCGAAGCTCGCGAAGGCCTTTCACACTTGACCAATAATGCTGTTAAAATGCATAGCGTTTAAGGTAAACCCTAGAAGTGTTAAGGTACATTGCTTGCTTAACTACGTCTCTAGTTGCCAGTGCCAAACACTGTAGCAGTCTGAATGTCACCGAATTCGTCACACATAGGTCATCCAGACACCTTTGAGTGCGCTCAGCGTGTGATCCTGAAAGGATCATGACGTTTAGGATGAGTCTCACTCTGTGTGATAATGGCATCCTTCTCATCTGAGGCACCGCGAACCGATGGCATCCAGACAGTTCTTTTGGTCGGTTGTTCCAGGTCATCCAATGGTATCAGATCGTCGGCGGAACAATAAGCACCCTGTTTAACAGCGCAGTGCATAGGTGGTTGAAAGCGTGCAAGAATTCAGCCCCACTGGCATCTAAACACTTGAATTCCCTGTCGCGAATCGTCAGTGCGTTGGTCACCTCTCACTGGTCTTCAGTGCAATAAATGGGTGAGTTTCTAATGCCGCCATCTCTGTCTTTCACTGGGGGCCCACATTCCACTGTGGTAAGTCTCGCAGTTTCCTGAATATCGTCTCAAAACGGTACGTCCTCGGGAGCTATCGAGTCAGCTGACGGCGACACAGGCTTGCGCAGGACACAAGCCTGGAGGAGACGATCCCTTTCACAGGTGTTGGCCCTTGTCTGACGAGAGAATCGAGTCAACTGCGCGGACAAGATGCTGTACTGGGGGAGAGAAGCCATCACGAGAGGTGTCTCCTGTGTTTCTCTCTGGGTCCCCTAGCTGAGATGAGCCTGGTTTGGCTTGGGTATCCAGGCCTCCCGTGTGTGTAAATAGCCATTTATTTGTTCTTGGGTGTCGAGACTAGCGGTGACATGTGTAAGGACGCGAACTCCTCTTCGTCAACGCGCTTCGACAGAGCGATCGACACTGCCAACACTGGTGAGTCACTGGTGGACATGAGACGGTGTGTGTTTGTCTTTCTTCAAGAGCAAAGCCTTTTGGAGCTCCTGAGCCTGTTTCTGGAGCTGGGCTTGCCAGGAGCGAATACAGATTCAGGGAGTCTGACTAAGATGACTAACAGCAACAGCCCTGGAGAAGGAGGATACCACACTCCCATACCTGGCTGGTGAAACATGCGCCTGACTGTTTGTGCGTGACCATCAGGGCCTCTTTAGGCAAGGGTATAAAAAGCATATTCCTTGAAAAGTACTTTCTCGCTCACTTGATACAGGGCAGACCAAGCTTTGTCAATTATTGCTCGCACCAGTAGCCGGCTAGCCTAACTCCACCGCCGTTTTCGAAGCTGCAGACAGCTTGAGCTTTATCGACTTACTTGAACGGTTGACATCGGATTCCAAGAACCTCTCAGAGTGAGCCTGGGAGGAAACTTGGCCGAGGATGAGCGAACTTGCTTTCCAGAGAAATCCAGGGAAAGCGACTGAACATTGCGACGCACTCTGTGCTTGATGTTCTTATGACGAAGCTTTACTAAAGCGTCCCAGTCTTGTAGAGATAAGTGTGCACATTCAGCACAAGTATGTAAAGAGTCGTACAAAGGAATGTTTCGAATCTTTCTGCACCCGTCACAGACTGTGGGTTGATAGCCGACGCAGGATGGACTCAGGAAGACCTGAATTTTTCCGAGATTTACAGACAGGCTTCCATCATGTCTGAAACAAAGCAGAAGAGTCTGTAAGTAATTTGTCTGCAAATTAGCTAACACCCAACTCAGATGCACTGCAGTCCTTTCTCAATCAAGAAAATCGCTGTAGAAAGGTTGGTACATGGTGATTCCTAACATAAGTGAACGCAGAGGTGACGCAGCGCTAGCCAAGATACACCATGGATCGGTCACGAAACAAGGCCTGTGCGCATGCTTATCACTTGGTAGTGAGTACACAGTCGTGACTGAAACAGCTAAAACTCAGGTACCTACGAGTAACACTTATCGGGGAAAGAAAACCCGTAATGCAAACTCAAACTTTACTAGAAGAGAACGAACGAAGGTGAAATCTCCAAAATTAAAAAAAAAACTTGCTGCTACTTAGATATGTGAGTGGTAAACGGACATTGAATTTTGATATTGAAGCCCATTATAAGGCCGACACAAGCTATGATGTAACTAACGGTACAAGCTATTGATGTCCCCACTACCGAGAAAAGAGTGAGCAAATATTGCGCATGTGCTCTTTGCTGAATCTTGCAGTAGGGCTGAGCAGCAAATATCTCAACAGGAATGCTTATTTTCCACGTTTCGTGGCTGCTCACCTCCACAGCTGCTATAAAGTTGTTATCACATTATAAATGCCATTTTGAGTTTCCTTATCTCACTAAAAACAAATTAATCAACACCGAAAAAATATCCATTTTTGGGTGTTATCCACTTGTTACAAGATTGTTGCAAAATGACGTTACAGTAATGTTTGTTTATCATAATTTATTCGCCCCATTAAACATTTTAACGTTGCACCAACTCGGATTTTCGATTATTAAGGAAGTCTACATGACCACCGGTCATAGCACCACCGGAGAAAAGACCACCGGTCATATGACCAACAGTGAAATTTTTTGGTGTCGTGGCGGACTTCGCAGCCAAATTTTTTACAGAGGCAGTGTTTTTGAATTGCCCAAATAAGGAGGTGAGGGGGAAGGGCGGGGCTGGGGGGCTCCGCCCATCAACTTCAGCATGTCTACCTACTGACTTATTTACAAGTCGTCGGAGTGACACATAAGCGTCACGAAAATATCAATTACATCACTTTTGGACAGTGGCAGTAGTACGGAATAGTGGCCATTGCTCTGTCAAAGTTTTCTTTGGGTCAATTTGTAACGGAAAATATGCATGAAGTCAGTTTGCATGAATAAATTTCAAAAGTAGGCAGTAAAACAGTCCCTCTGAATGTTTACATTTATTCCTGATTTTCATCGATTTTCAAAGCGACAAGACACCATTGCCAGTATTAGTCTTAAATTTCCTGTCAGCGTTCAAACGCTTTTTCTTGATTGTTACCAGCACATTTAGCGACGTCTGTTTTTAACGTCTTCATGTCTCGTCGATTTTCCGAAATTTATTCAAAGTTGGATCAGAGACGTTAACTTATCGTTGAAAAAGTTGGGTTTTCGATAAAGAAAATCAACATCGTGTCTCAAAACTATTTTTATCAAACGTGTGATCATTGAATATTAAAGACACTGAGTAGGCATTGATCTATGGTCACACATGTGATCACAACGAAATTACCACCAAATTTGATGCTGCGGAAATGTTTTTTGGGGATGGGGAATTCCTATTTCTAAGCATGTTTCGTAATAAATACAGGTTTTGAAAAATATCTCAGTTTGGCCTTGCACATCCTACTTTAAAGCCCCTTTCTCCCTCCCCCGCCCACACATACATAGTAACCCCTTGTTTTTACGCCTAGTATTACATATACTATAAATCCCTAATGCAATACCTTTATGTTATAATGGTTTCTTGTACAGTTGATGTGTTGTGCTAAATGTTCTAAACGAGTGCGCTTTATGTATGGTACAGAACTTCGAAAACCACAGACAATCCTGTTTATAAAAACTTGTGTTACGTGAGACAATTAAAAAACGAATTAAACCACCAGGCATGGCAGTCAATGCCACGGTAAGTAATATATGATATGTATACCACTGTGTTGATTTAGATTCATATGGAATCTAATAACAACTAAAATGCCAAGTGCACTACACAGTCAATGTACACCTAAAGAGATAACTCTTTGACAACTCATCAAAAAAATTTCACGTCTCAGATGATGATCTTAAATGGGTCACCAATAAATATCAGACGATATTTTACTTTTTAAAAATCGAATGCTTTGAAACAGCAAAATATGAATATTCACTAGATACTCAATGCTTCTTTAATACACCTCGTTTTGAAATGTTTGTTTTGCATGCAAAACGACACTAAATTATCATCACATGTTATTAATCTGTGGCTTTTAGACACTAAAGTTGATTCCTCTAACAATTGTATTGAATAATAGCAATTAAAAACACTCAGAAAGCAGATCATCCCATATATCGGACCCCTTTTCAAGAGAGTTGAATTCTTCCAGTCATTTCTATTTTAAGGAACCCCGCAGAACGGACCCGCAAATAGAAGAAAAGTATCCCTTTCGCCTGTCCTAAATATCATTTTAAGCCCCACAAATAGGACCGGTCACATAACAAACACAGCACGCGAGTGCTGAATAAACACCAGTGGGAGATTCACTAGAGACGGATTATAAATCTGCTTTTATTAAGGCTTGATTCTTGTAAATGAGATGGGTATTAAGAACATGTTATATACAGTAAAGACTTGTCTGACCACGGAACAGTTGCCCCTAATGCTGGCACAGTTGAAATGGTGGAAAGTCGTTTACAAAATCAGAAGCAAGAACAATTGCAGAGACAAAAGAACACCCTCCCTATTTCCATTCGTACCTTTCACTGGACTTTCTATATTTATGTTTATATTACTTTCTATGTTAAGAAAAGTCCTGTGTCTTGTACATTTTGTGTTTGTGCCCCTTCTTTTGCCGTTCTTATAACCAGACTACTTTTCAAAATAACGACAGCAACACGAAAAATGCGAAACTAGTATAACTTGTTACAAAAAGACGGTTTGTTTTATGTCCTTTTTATATCCTTTTACTTCCTCCATTTCAAAATGGCATCATATCTATAAAAGCAACTATATGAACATTTCTTGTAACAGTCAGTTTTCTTTAAACAGAAGGAATAATATGCTGAAGCACATCCCCAAGCAGCAGTTGTCTTTTGTGAAGTTACAAAAACAAATATTTTAACTTCTTGGTCTCTTGAAAATCTGTCATATGGTCAGTTTCACGGGACGGTCCTTAATGAATAATGTTTAACGCCGTTAAAACAGATGCAATTTGAAAACAGAAAAACAGCAAACTTACAAAAACAAACAACAATAACAACAACAACAACAAATTTGCAAAAAATATATATTTCAGTTTTCAAAGTCCTGCGAACTGGAAAATTATTATTTCTGCAACATTCTCAGTGTCATTACTTTAAATAAAGAGAAAAATCACAAGCCAAGTATCTGTCTGTTTTGTAGTAGGCCACGTGCTCCAGTATTTAAGAAACGTAACTACACAATTAACCGTACCAGTAACAGTGGAAATGGGGTGATAAAACTAAGTCATGAAATCGATTTTGGATGGAATTTTGTTCCCTGTAAAGAGAAATTATTTTAATTAACTTCATAAGTTCGGTGCAATGACGGATTATGTTACGAATTTTGTTAACTGCACCATTATCTTCTGGCGTTCTGAAAAGCTTCTGTCACTATAGCAATGAAAATTAGAAATAATTAGAACATCGGTACATACACACACCAAAGTAGCTGTAGCATATGGAAAAGATTTAAGTTTGGTAATTACTCAGTTCGGGCATTCTAACGGACTATTTTTACGAAATCCGTTTACTGTACAGTTATAATTCTGATAAGAAGTTGTTTATTTCATTGAAAATTTTAATGAAAAATTAATGAAAAGCTACGACATTAGTGCAGACCTAGCCTACACCAGTGCATTAGTAAAGCTGTAGCTTTCAAATTTTATGATGCTGTATTGTCTCCCTCTACACGTACATTGTTTTCGGATTACGTGTCAGAGGTTAATCTCGGGGCCACTTGATAGCAAAAAGAAAACACGAACGATTGTTGAAATAATTAATTGAAAAGCTTAACTGGATGGACACACCTTCGATTTTTTGATGCCTTATGGCTTTGATATTGAGGTAGGATCACTAAAAGTTAATCATTGCTGGGATATTGTGTAAGGAAGATTTCTTTATATACGATTTATCAAAATATGCAAAATTATGTTATGAACCGTGTACAAGTTGCCATGGACGGAGAGACATGCCGACAACATCCATATGTCTGGTGTCATGAGGAAGAGACATGACTTGCTGGGGCATTTATCGATAAAAAGTTTGTCCAGACAAAATGTGCTAGATGCCTGTGGGGCATTCGTGTTTTGTGTATCTCTAAGTAGTATGGATTATGAGACATTTTTAGATAACATTTTTCTATGAACAGATTTACAGATACGCTAGATCATTGCAGCCAAGTAATTCTAAATCATTTAACACATAAAACTGTTAATACAATTTTTCGTTCGAGAAAGACAACATTTCATTCACCTCATATTTGCATAATAATGTTATGAATATATGGGTAACATATTTGATAATTTAACTAATATTTTGCAGCACTAAATTTTTAAATCTATATTTGAGGAATGGTCACTTATTCAAGAAACACCTATAATTTATCTTACAACATTCGTATGCTTCCAATAATGTTCAATTATGAAAAAGGAATGTCGTGTCAATAAAGAATAGCTGTAAAATATTCTAATTGTTTAATTATTATTTTAAATGCTAAAGCAAAACCCATCTGTGTAAGTACCATTTAATTGTTCTCTCTTCCAATCCGGATTTTAGAAATTTGGAAATACGAGTAAAAAACAAACCATTAAGGTCCGTTTGCCTTAGACAAATTAACTCGATTGAATTTAGAGCCAAACCTTAACCGCCACCCCGGGGTCTTTTGATCGGAAATTGGCTTGGGGCATACTGAGCGATACCCCCCACTTTTTGTTAGTTATTGTACTAGTTCCTTCTATAAACTGGTAATATTTATTGTCCTTGAAGTAAACATGAAGAAGCATAACACAGATGTAAGTCATAACATGTATATGTGACTTGCGGGCAATTGGGAGTAGTGAATTCTAGCAGTACTTTGTGTACTTGCACTTACTGAGACACGTTCAAACATTATGAATCAATAAGTAAAAGAGCTTAAACAAACCATATCAAGCTCTTTGTGGCACTGAGTCGAAACAATGCATTTTTTGGAATACGAGTTATAAGGTGGAATGCATTCAAAACCTAAGAAACACACAAATACACGTATATTGAGCTGGTTTCTCACTACTGCGAATAATTGCTTGCATAAGGAATTTCTATAAACATAATAGAGCATATGGTATTCACAGTTTAACCACATGGATTTCCACATGTCAAAAATGAAATGATATGGTAGCTACATGTATGTCATTGTAGATAGATAAAATTAAAAATAAAATTGCATTCAGGGCATGTGTAATCACAAGGATAACAGTTATTTGTTATCTTTTGTGTCAGTATGGTGTAATTTGGTAACAACTGGTAACAATTTGGTTACCGCATGGTTACCTCATATACTTAACGGAAGAAATCTGAGATATTCTTGAAGCTACTTAACATGCTTCGCTCTCTAGTAATGCAGCCCCATACATGTTGCAAGATTCAGATGTCTTTATTTACCATACTAACCAGTCAACGGCTTAAAAATTTTGCAACTTTCAAAAGTATTGTCCCCATGTGGAACAAATAGTGTTACCATATATTGATCTGAGTGTGGCAAACAATTACAGTTTTTTCACTCTTTAACTGTGATTTTAACCCAGTAATATTTTTTTATTGTAACAAACAACCTTTATGACCAAGATTTAAGCAGACACTTGCTGATACACACAACAGTTTATCTCCTTTTCACGATCACAAATGGGATCGTTACCTTTTCTATTGTTGCTAATAAAGTGCGTGTCAATGGCTTAAGTGTATTGATACTAGCAACAATGTACTGTTAGTATATATAGACAGCGTGCTCTCCCAACACAGCGCCCAAACACCATAATAAGCCTCAGTGATTTCAATAGGGATCAGATCTAGAGTATAGGTGTTTGATAAGGTAGCCACAGCTCATACATGGATAATGGAGCTAAACCCTAAATATAGATCTAAAGCCATTACACGATTAATCTGTTGAGAAATGACGCAGGGATCCTTTAGCCGTTTTATGTGTCACTTTCGATGTCTTTCTTATTGTCGCCTGGATATAACTGTGATCCGGCACGGTTGTGCCATCCTTGGTGGTATTGTCCGAAACACTCTCAGTGACAGGAGAAAGCAATGAACTTCATATCAGGTATTGTTAAAAAACTTCACACGAGGTCGGAGTAAACTGCAATGCGAAAATCAAAAACTGGATACTCGAAACCATGTGCTGATTTGGGAGAAAGGTTCGTGGTTCTGAAGGATTAAATGCAACTGGATGTTGCCTAGAAACCTTCGGTGAAATGTTTACAATTTAAGAAAACATTGGTTTCTGTTGTTATTATTGTTGTTGCTGCTGTCATAATGTGGAAAATATTACTAGGCAGGCACTTCACTGCCTGAAGGAACAAATAATTCCTCATATTTTACTAGCATCTGCCTCAGGTACGTTTTGGTCCTGTCATTTGCTAGCTTGCTTTAATACAGTAAAATTTAACATTTAAAGTGGGTTACCATTATCTTGTTCTCAGCTATTGGGTTTATAAGAATGATCTGTTTATCAGGTTTGTCAGCGTAATAACAACAATAGCATATGACCAATCTGTTCCTTTTGCTAATCAGTTCACGAAGGAACAGACATTTGAAGGAACACATTTCTGGGTGCCCTTGGGTTTATAGAAATGATCTGTTTCTCAGGTTTGTCAGCGTAATAACAACAATAGCATATGACCAATCTGTTCCTTTTGCTAATCAGTTCACGAAGGAACAGATATTTGAAGGAACAGATTTCTGGGTGCCCTTTATACATAAGTCAGAGAAATCAGGTTGTGGTAGGGCACCATTTGCCGTTGTTTCACTACATGTGCCCCATATGCTAAATGTGCTGTCTGTGTGTGCAAATGACAAGTGAAATGTAGTAATAAAATATAAATTCATTGGCAAACACTCGACAAAATGCTCAAAGGAAAAATATATATCTGACACGATCGGCAAATGAAAAGTACATTTGACAAAATTTGCTTAGCCCTTAACGATTCATATCTATAATAATCTGCATGCAGACATGCTTTTTCTCAATATCTCACGTACAAAAAAATACACAGTCTCGAACTGATAATCAGTTAATGAAAAACTGATAAGGAAAGAGTGACTCTTCAGTTTCCTTATTATAGTTATAATGATAAACTAAGCGGTAACTGTTATGAAAATTATAGCCTGGAAGTGCGTCATTCAGCATTCAATTAAGATAACGAAGTTTTTCTATGTTCTTTATGAGTCTATTATTATTATTATTATTATTGTTATTATTATTATTATTATTATTATTATTATTATTATTAGTGTTAGTGTTAGTGTTAGTTTTAGTGTTGTTGTTAATCGCATTGCCTTTCGCAACATGAGGTAGCATCTTAGGCTATCTATTGCACTTGACATGTGGTTTTAGCGGCAGTTAAACATGTGATTAACACATGCCCTGTAAACGTGGGGTAACCATATATGCTCTGTTTCAATGAAATATCTCATCAGGCGTGGTTAAGTGTGCGTTATTTTTATTTTGAATTTTATCCAATTTAAGAGTCAAAATGGCCACCATATTGGATTTTCATTTCCGGTTGGGGGTTGTGCTCTCTACGATGACTTGTGTCTGCTGTTTTACCTGGAGCAGTACCTGGATTTCGAAGTGTTTTATTATAACATTAATCACCATATGTTTCCACATGACGAGGCGTAACTGATGACCCATTATTAAACAACATTTTTATATTGCTGTTTTATTTCTGAATGTCTTTTTATTTATTTATTTTTATTTTATCATTATTATTATTTTGAAAACCAGGTACTTCTGATTTCGCATTCCACCGGGCTGTATACTAAAATTCAAAATTAGTTTTTGTGGCTTTTTCTGAAATGTTTGTGTGAGATCTTTCACTATAATAGCAAGGAAAACAGGAGCAGATATTGTTTTTAAGATAAGACCAGATAAAACACTTGCTGCGCGCGCTTTGTCAGTTGAAGAGATACTTAATGAAATCGGTTTTTGTTGCCATCCTGATAAGTGATATGGTGAAATGATTAAAACGACAAGTAGATAATACATTATTTAGCGTCTCATCAAGCCCGCAAGAAGACATATGGAATGGATGGGTGTGTTCGAGGATTGGAGGGGGTAGCAGTCACATACAAACTTGGTTGCCATACATGTCCATAACGGGGTTTGGTCAATTCAACCCTCGATCAACTCAGCCCTCTGCCAACTCAACCCATTTTCGTCCAGTCAACCCACCTATGTTTGGTCAACTCAACCCACCCTTAATACCAACTCAACCCACCCTGAAAGTCAACTCAACCCACCTAAATGAAATCATTCCAGTGACAAAATATATTAATGAAAAACGAAATAATCAGTTTCTAAGATGAGCTTCTGGTTTCAGATGAAAGAAACTTAACCAGATGTGTGATGTGTGACCATAACTTCCTAAAACACATGACAAAAACTGCACGCCTTTTCACTGAATTATATATTTATGAGCGCAGACACAACTAGAAAACACTACAATCATGGAACGAAAAATAGGTAGACACAGCCGAAATAAACTAGCTTTTGTGAGAAGCGCGGAGTAGTGAATAAATATTACTCTCCATGTAAACGAAACTGGTAACCTACTGGACCACATCTGGCACCGAAATTACACCCATCCCTTTCTCCGCATTTTTTTTTTTTTTTTTTTTTTGAATGAAAACACTTATGTTACCAAGTGCTTCCACGGCTGTTGCGTGGGTGGTTGGGAGCACGAGTGGGCATAAATGCACACAAAAGCATGTGTAAAGGCGGTTGTCCTGTTTATTTTTGCAGACACGAGTAACAAGGTCCCGTGAAGAGCAGCGAGACTTCATGCGGCTTCACACGTGACAAGACGTGACTTGGTGAAAACGCCTCAATGGTGCACAAATTATACAGCGCGGCACCAGCAAGGAATATGAGTAACCATGGCAACCCAAGCCATGACGACGACAACCACGCGTCACAACATGAATACAACTACTTCCTGGATAAGGAAATACAAAAGAAACTACTCGTTATTCAAGAGGAGGAAACATTTAAGCACTGGAATAGTGAATACAAAAGAATTATCCAACAACACAACAACACACATATCATTGTACCCAAAACACAAAAATCTAAAGCGAGGCCTCAAAAGAACGATGAATTTTGTGGCTGGTGCGATAACGGAAGTTCTAGCAATGGACAAGAGATAAACAGGAAGCAGGAGAAAATCCCGCGTCTATCCCGCGAGAAAGAATCCACCATCGGTTGGAAAGACAACCGCCTTCGTGAGATAAGCTATGTGTTCAAGCATTACGGTGATATAGGAAAATACATAGAACAATATAGGTATGAGCATACATATAACTTTGGGCCCTTAAGTCGCGAGCCCATTGAAATAACAACGTGTAAAATTGTACCACTGCGTGATACACCCACACCCGCTGTGTACAGTGATAAACACCATCATCCTTTTCCACACAGGCAGCGTGCCAATTCACCCCAAACTAACCCTTCCCGGCACCTCCTCTCCCCTGAAACCACGCACAAGAGTGAACTAACGAGTGACTCCTCCTCACGCCTCGCACATGCGCATTCCGAATCCAACATTCTTGATCTTGCTCATAAGTATAAATTTGCCCCCAGTGCTCTTAAAGAAGCAAAGGCTCGGAAAACATCGCCGACTTCACCCAGGAGTGTCTCTCGTTCCGAATCATTTAAGAATTCCAGTAGGCCTAGCTCAGGAAAGGCCAATAGGCCTCACTCGGGAAAGGTTAGTAGCCCAGGGACGATGCGCATCACGCCGTCGCTAGTAGCCCTCGGACCTATCGGACAGAATGTGCCACAGCAAAGCGGACGTGTCCAAGCTGTACCGGCATCGCCAAGAGGAAGTGAAAGTCCATCGAAAAGTCCAGTCA
This sequence comes from Protula sp. h YS-2021, assembly GCA_949752745.1. Taxonomy (NCBI): domain Eukaryota; kingdom Metazoa; phylum Annelida; class Polychaeta; order Sabellida; family Serpulidae; genus Protula; species Protula sp. h YS-2021. The sequence goes on from OX457033.1 coordinate 13,143,377, forward strand.
AACGCATTGCAAATGACAGTCCGCTTAGTGGGCCAATGTACACCAAGGTGAGCTACAGGAGTCCAAGCCAGCCGAACGGAAATGCACCAGAGAAAACGCACGTCACGTGAGTAGATTACTGTACAAAGTTGTTGTTTTTTTCTCCCTCCCGCCCTGGAAATATACAGAGGTGTGGATTCAGCCAAGGTATTAATGGGGGCGAGATGAGGCTCGAGCCCGTGGTTATGTCCAGCGGTCTGCTCAGATTGGATCCCTCTTGCTTATAATGTTATAATGTCGAATTCCAAGCGGTATAAATGGTCGAGGGATTAAAATCCCGGTAAAACTCTGACTGGATTCGCAGCTGAATAAAACAGGGAACCATTAAATGAGAGGCTCAAGTATATAACCCGTATGGTATAAATAAGTGTAAAATTCCAAGTGTTAAATACCGCTTATAGATCTGAAGGAATCGAGCAGCATTAGCAGGTCTTCAAGTGGCCGTAGTAAATATAAGGGTTGGGTTGATGGTTTTTTAAAACTGGTATTCGTGTGTGTGTGTATGTGTAATGTGTGGTTTTCTTTAACCGGTGAAGGTGTCTCCATAAACACAAAAATACATTTGTCATGCTATTTTGAATTTTTCATAGCAGTTGGAAATCAAGGGTTTTCACCAAAAAATGGGACAAGTAAGCTCACTATTTTGGTTGTTGTTGTTGTTTTTATTTTTTTAAGTTGGCCCCCTTCTTTCCCTCAACGGGAACCTGTTAACTACATCTTACAACTTCTACAGAGTTTGTTTAATTATTTTTTGATTTGGTAGGAGGCTAATAGACTGTTGAACGTCAAAATATTGAAATCTGAAAATCCAGCAATGCATTACCAGATGATAAAATGATTTCACTATGCGGCTGATTCTTGTTACGCTTGATCGCTTCAAAACAGTGCATAGATGGTGTCATCTGGTCGCCAGAAAGTGGCGATATGTTGAAAGATTTCTTCACCTCCTCCAAAATATTGTCTAAATCAAAATGTCATCAAAAACAAAGAACAACCAAGACCTACATCTACAACTTTTTCTCATTTTTTCTTTTTTTTTTTTTTGCTTCATTATATTTGAAAAAAGTGATTATATATTTACAACCAGTTTGGGTTATTTTAGGATAACATAAAATAATTATGTTGAAATGTGAAACTAGAACCGCATTTCGCAAGCGAAATCTTCAACACTTGACAAACATTAAAAGTTAAAAATATTTCTTTGAATGGCTTATTATTTCTTGAATAACATGAAGTTTTTTTTTCACAAGCCGCATAGTCTGTCATACGACTAAGTAGAGAGCTTATGGCGCAGCACGTATGCGGCTTATAAGGTTCATCTGCTTGGTTATGTTGGCTCAACGGCTTTATTGATTGAATGGACTAGCACTTTTTCTCTCTGCAGGTAGAACTGGCGTCACGCCCATAAGCTGTGCTGTTTTGCTCAACCGTTAATTTGCTTTTAAATGCGCTGTATTTATTTATTCTAAAATCAGCTGTGTTCGCATGACAATTTAAGCATGTAAACGAAATAGTAGACGAAAAAGGCGGGATGCACACGCTCGAATCAAGTTCTACATAAGTACAAAGTTTTGTGGTCCTAGGGCCTGTAGTGTCAGAGAAGAAGCTGAGACAAGAAAATGAATTTTTACTGTCAAGAAAAAAATAGCCCAACGGCTGCCCGCACAAATTCATGTAAGCCTTGACCAAGTCAAAGACTTGTCAAGTGTTAAATATACTCTGTTCTGTGGTACTCATTAGTCTTTTGGACAAGGAAACAAAGCAGTTGTTAATAGAGGAAAGCCCTGGTATTGCACCGAATAATGGCTGTGTAAATAGCACAAACTTATAGATTGATTGATCCCACATACTCCCACGTAATGCAGCGTCAACAACAAGAACAAATAGGTTCCTTTGGTTTGTCGAAGACAGAGAGAAAGCAACTCATTGTATCAGTTAGCCAAGTGCATGCAACAGCAATATTCAGAGTTAGTCAGAGCAAACATGCGTAGATGTTATTTCACACCATACCGAATTGTGTTTCGCTACACATCAAGACAACGGGTTATAAGTCATATCGTGAGGTTCCAATTTATGTGAGTTAAAACGGGCTGGGAGCCGATCTGGGGAACCCGGGAGTGGGGGCGGGGGAGGGAGAATAGGCACTCATGTGCCAACTGATTCCCCAAGCGTGTCCACGACTTTTTAAAAGGACCCCTAAACGCGAAGTGCCAAGTTTAAAATTTGCCCTCCTTCTAAACAAACGCGAAGGAAGTTCCGAAGGGACCACCCTTTTTGTGCGAAACGCGGAACACTGAATGAAAATGACCTCCTTTTTAAAGAAATAGCTAGTCCGCGCGGACCGCATCTTGCCTCAAAATTACCCCTTTTCTCTTTTTTTTGACACCTTTGACAATACATATGATACCAAGTAAAAATCTGCACGGTTTCTAAAGAACGAGGTCAAAACTCCAAGGTCACGGGTTTGAATCTGCTTCAGAGTAGTGAACAGGGACTTGAATTTTACAACGAGTCTCTCAGTTTAGCAAATTCAGGGAGTTATTGGAGCTACCTAGGAATTCAAATTAACATCTATTGAATCACAGGGCATATCGTTTGAAATATTAATAATACTTTAGTTAAAATTATTCGAAATTGTCTCGCAAATTCATGATTGTTGTAATGTTTAGTTATTTTATGTGAGTCATCATGTAAGAGAAATTTGCCTAGAATTGACGTGTTCCTTATAGCTAAGAAAAGCACTTATGCATTGTTTTATAATGGCTTCATACCAAAATGCCAAAGTGTCGGAAGCTCTTCACATTATTCTTGCAGTATTCAGATATAAAGGAGGCATTATTCCAACAAATGATGACGAATCCACGGCGATCGATCTAGCGACCATAAGTGATTGTCATGATCCAAATTAGAATGACAATTGATCTAAATCTGATAGGACTTTCAAAACGTGTTGAAAATATTTCAGTAACTATTCTTTTGTATTTTAATACATATACGTCAAAGCCGCTACCTCTGTAATCCATACAAATCAGGCCCCGTTAAACCACAATCTGTTAACTAATCCAATAGTTGAAACAATAAAAATCGTACACGCACCGTTCTTTTCTGTAGTTACCTGATAAAACTGTGACTCAAATGAAAATAGCTTAAGCTGAATCAAATTTATTTACATTTTTTTCAGCAATACAATTTTTGGGAAATATGAAGGTTTTGTGTAATGAAAATAATATGCATTCACCCATGAGGCAGAGACGTGTTGTAATGAGGGCCATTAAGGGTTGTCTGGGTGTTAAATTCTGGGTTTTACTTAGGAGTACTGACCCCAGATTGTCAATCGTCAATTCACATCGGAACATAAACTTAAAATTAGCGCAACTACACTTTGCCATAAAAGAGCCCTTTCTAAATAATATATCTTTGTTTTCTGTACCTTTGGTGTCACATAACACACACCGAGATTCCAGTGTAACATGGGTATCAATAGAATAAGTTTGAGGGCACTTCTAGACAGTATTTGCCACAAAGCTTCGTGGTATGTGATTCAGGTTACTCCAGTACAATAAAGGTTATATCATATAAAGTGCTAAATCCAGTGTATAGAGGGCAAGTTATGATTGCTAGTCAGACACAATCTGTTTCTTAATTTCCATTTGACATATGTTATGGATACACTAATTATCCTGGATAAGCTTTCATAATATACTTAGTACGAAAGCATTTTATGTGTAGCCGTTATATCACGGGGTTTAACAATTCAAAGGTTACTAATAAAACTTACTTATTATTTGCCATTTAATCCAAACTCGTTTCTGGCGTTGCTTTTCTCTGGAGAGATAAGCGAATTCAATGCAAAAGAATGTGTTTTAAGATAAACGCTTATGTGAACCAATACAAATAGCATAATAGCTTAATTAAACACAGACACCAGGCCGCTGGTTTTTGCTTTGTGATGCTTGAATTGCCGATTATATTTTATACTTAATTGACCCAAAAGATAGAGCCCAAAAAGACTCGCGAAATAATTACCATGGAAAAGTATAGTATGAATTATTGCCCTCGTAATCAAAAGAATTCCGTAAAAACCCTTAACCTGTTGTTAATTTTTCTAGAGGAAATACAGTTGTCGAGTTGACAAGCAAACCAACATTTCGAAATGTCAGTACAAAGTTTAAAATAATAATGCTTCTAAACATTAAGTTTAAGGGGTATCATGAATCCATTAATTTAACATCCTTCATTTATTGTTTAATTAAAATCTTAAATAACTCTGTCTGTTCTTGAAAATCAAGTCTGTCAAAAGTAAAATGTACAATTATTGTCGATATGGCTTTGACAAAAAATTCGTGCTGTGGAATTTAGTATAATTATTCATGAATACCATGTCAGCAAATGCATGTTTTTAGTTTTTACTTATGCTCATTCCATATTGTTAAATGATGATTCACAAATACATTACAGACGGGTTTCATATATTTACGTTATTTAGAGTGTTTTTCAATTATATTGCCTTGGCGTATCAGTTTCGTAAACACGATTCTGATTACAGACGTGAGAACGCTCACGGAATGATTATTGCGTTTGCATTCCCTCCTATAATGTCTACCAGGAAAAAAAGAATATTAAACAAAACCGAATTTACATAAGGAGGATTTACCAGTTGTTTAAATACTTCACTGGTTATTAAAGGCATGTTCAATCAAACCATATAAATGCCAGAAAGCTATGTAAAAATTTCTGTTAGCAAGCAAACTTAGATTCCATTTTTTTCATGTACGCAAAGTAGCAAGACACCTGCGTAAGATCATTAACAAATTTTCACTTCTCTCCTGGGGAAAGTGAAATTGATAAATTCAAATAACATTGGTACAACATTTAAGATATCTTAATAGTAACAAAAAAATAATGTTTTCTTAGTGTTTAGAATGTAAGGAGTTTTGTCAGCGTTTTTCAAGACATTTCTGTTTTATATTTTTTCTCGTAAATATAAAAATATAATCGTATTCAAACAAAACGTATTTCGGTCTTTGACTCTGATATAGTTATCAGTGTCATACCACTTTTTAAGTGTGTGACTTCACAGTTAGGTTGTTATTTTCATTGGATACAAAAACAAAGTGACAGTGAAACTCACATTAAGTATCTTATTCAATGAAAGATTACCCATTAACTGCCACAGCAGAGCAACCATAAGGCTATAAATTATTTATAAGGTAGACTGATCTGGTAATGAATCCATAGTATTATCAAATAAACTTTCACAAGTGCCTAGCACTTTAAACCACTTGAAACATCCACCTGTTTAACAGTGTGCATTTTGCATGGAAAGAAGCATGATTAAATTATAATAAATTTGGGTTCTATTTAATGTGATATAAACAGCAACTCTGTGCGGCCTGGAAGTGAATAGCCAGTATATCTAAACGAATTAAAACACTTACAAATAGCAACGCCCCTCTGAAAACCGACATTAACAACGGTTGTTGTGTATCTTTCTTCTATCTGTATTCTTTAAACTATCAGTAGAAATCATCGTATACAGAATGCATTGCATTTCTGTTGGCTAATTGTTACTTAAGATGCATGTTTCAATCGGTCGCTTCGGGCAATCCGAGAGATTGAAGGATGTAACGCGTGGAGGAGGCGGTTACGTTGAAACAAAGTCCATGTTGCTTTAAAACATTCTTTACAACATTTGTAAAACAACCATTTGAAAGAACATATTACCCATTATGTTAGTGGTTTTAAAAAGGTTTAGAAATGCGAATACTCAAATTGATCAGCATCATGAAGTAATATATCACGGTTTTCAAGACGTTTCTTAACACTGCCATTTAGTATAGACAGGTACTACTCACACAGCTCCAAATTTAAGCACTTGACAGGTGATCAGTCTTCACTCCAGACCGGGCAAACCAGTTGTATATTTTGAGAGTGCATTTTTTCACACAGTGGAATAATTTTAACTTAAACTGAAGCATATAGTTTGTGTATTATTACGAAAAACTTCTCATAATAATATGGCAGGCATAACTGAGTTACAGTAAAAATATTGTGTTTTTGTATTGTAATGGATTTTTCTACTTTGTTTTACAAACAATGACACCAAATTGCTTTGCATGCTGTGTGCATATATGTTTCTATTATTGGTAAACATGGTTTTGCTCCATTTTATAAAATCCGGAGGAAATGTTATTTTAATAAAAAAAAATCTTGGAATTTTTTATCATACAAACTGAACAAAATAGATTCTACCTTGAAAAGTGTTCCGTTCAGCATTCTTGAAATTTTAGTTCCCTGCATTCTTTTTATATGCACAATTATATTCCAATGCCTGTACATTTCTGACCTTGGTCGCAATTTTATTACTTTTCTCTTATCTCACTAATTCAATTAAACACAAGTTTTGCATTTTAAAGGTAACATACATAACAATATGTGTAATCATTGAATATTGTTCTCTGAGGAAAGTTCGGAAAATCTTGAGTCAAACTCACAAACATTTCTCACCATTACTGTAGTTTACCTTTCATTTCGTTTCCTGCGGTTTTCACATATAAATTATTAATACATACTGACCGCACTGGATATAGCGTGTTCAGCTGGAACAATTGTCAGTGTATTTCATACAGACACGGGACGAAAGACTACTGTGGATATGTTAAGCATCATAAGCATGAATAGTTATTTAACTTAATTAACCATTTATTAATTGCTAATCACTTAAAGCCAACAGGTATTTCAAGTTGTATACTGGCGTACTGAGTGTAATATGGGTACATGACAAGATATAACCAGAGGTATCTGATCCAGATCTTATAATATAGGTGTTGTCGTTCATTTCTACCTGAAACATAATTCCAGAATGATGCGATTAAGTGAATGTGAATGAAATGATCACAGTTGGAACTTCATTAGTTTTTATTAAGCGATAACGACTTATATATATCACAGAAGTGCATTTCGTGGATAGTAGGTGTATGTTTACCGATTTAGAAATAAGAAATGTATATATATATATATATATATATATATATATATATATATATATATATATATATATATATATATATATATATATATATATATAGAGAGAGAGAGAGAGAGAGAGAGAGAGAGAGATAGAGAGAAAGAGAGAGAGAGAGAGAGAGAGAGAGAGAGAATCGACAAATTATATATATAATATGTATAAATATAATACTCTATAAAAATAACAAATAACATTAAAATAACATTTTAATTTGATCGCATTTTATAACTTGCAGACACAGCTATTGTTGCAAATGTGTCAATGTTTTTTCACCAACCGTCGGCGTCGTTTCAACTTCAGCTGTCTGTATAAGCCTTAATGGATGAGAACTAGTTTTTTCTGACTTTTGCTGTTTGCGTATAGGCTTGTGTGACTGTGAAACTGTTTCCTATTGGGTTAATGATCAGTATTAAAATTGGACTCTTGGATCAAATTTGTGCTGGCCAGTTTCCTGTAACATACTACAAAAATAGAAGGTAAACATTACAGACAAGAATTGATCTTTTTTACTTTGTTTTTAGTTTTATTCCAGATGTAATACGCTGTTTCAGAACAAGCCTTGTTTATTTGCTGTGCTGATTCGGAGAATATATGTCATTTTCCGGACAAGCTTTGACTTCAAAACTTGTTTGTTTCTCATTGTCTTCAGTATATTTACTTCCTGAAGTGTTAATTTCAGAACCGAGAAACATCCTTCCACTCCGAAATTAGTGCTAGCGCCGAACAGTAAGCTCAAAACACTGGACCTAATCACCCACATGGCAGAGCCGCAGGTATTATTGAGCACTATAATACTATATTGCTGCATGTTTCAGGTATAAAATGTATATAAAATCTTCGTAAATAAAGTAATTCTTTTCACTTATATTTATAGCTGTTAGGTTAGGACATGTAAAACTATAGTTCACTCTTAATAAACGATCTTTCAGATATGTCAAAACTTGTGATATTATAATATATTATATTATACATCGTTTATAATACCTGTTTTACAAAACTGTTTTCGACATTTGAAACCCTGAAAATCTTGATAGTTTCTCCGCTCCTTGTTTAATGGCGGCATGGGAAGATGGGCTCGTCTTCAGATAAAGAGCGATTAAATATTTTGAGGTTTTCATAAGCTAAAAAAATAACCCTAAGAAAAGGTTACTCATATACCAAAATATATATGCCCTGGTATACTATAACCAAGTACCTATAGATTGAAGATGCAAGGCGTAATGCAGTTCAAGTCTAATTAGAAGATTATCAAAACTGAATGCAAAAGGGTTAGAGATAATACTTGCTATAAACAGCAACTTTAGTTAGCCGTATTTATAAAAGTTAACTCTACAGTTAAAAAGTTCTGTTGACTGCTCCTGTAGCGAACAGAACTTTTCAAACTTAGTTAATCAACTGTTTTATAATACAGTAAAACAGTAAAACCTCCTCATTCTGGACAAACCCTGTAATACCGGACAACTGCCAATACCGGACAAGAATTCTCAGTCCCGTTTTTTCCCATTGGTTTACATGACTCCTGAAATACCGGACACCTCTACATACCGTGCAAAATCCGCCAGTCCCCCGTTGCCCGGTGTTCGCTACAGGTTTTACTGTAGGTTCTTGATTTTTTTGGGTACAATTTAACTAAATGAACTGATTTCTGGTGTGTTGTATACAGTTAACTGTGCAGTTAATATTTGTGAATGCGGTGTGGGCAATTATACGCTCTTGTTCCCAGAGGACAGTAGGAACCCACGAGACTGTAGTCAGTATTTTGTCGATTTTAAGATGTGGTGAGATTTGAGAATGAAATAGGTATCTTAAATGCTGCCTGCACAAGAAGCGTGGATTCTTTTTCGTATTTGTAGTTGTCTACTATAATTGGCAATACATTTTGTTGGATTTGATATTTTTACTTTATTGCGTTCAGAGACAGTTAAAAACGGGTTATATAAAAGTTAAAACATCATAAAATTACTTAAATTTGTTCATTTTTTTAGTTTTGTCATATATGTGGCACATTTTTCAGCCTGTCACACTACAGTAAATGTTGGCTATAGCCGTTATCTTTTCTTCTGTTCTTTTTTAGGTGCTTTTATAAATGAGTGCTTATATTATTTTAGAACGAAAATTGCAAATCATCAAAATTTCATCAGGGGTGAAAGGATTTATACTCCTTTAGAAAAAAATCACTTAGTAATTTATTTCTATTACTTCAGGTATTAAATATAATATGCATTATTCAATTAGCTAGAATTGTTAGCAACTTAGGATATTAGGACCACAGCCCACCCCCCCCCCTCCCCCACCCCCACTCCTAAAAAAGGTAAAATAGCTGCAGTTCGTTGTAAACACACTTAAAGACGGTTTGGTTTCTGGAACGTATTGGGCATTTCCGATCTGATAAATTTACGAGCTGTTGACAGTTTAGATGGTTTTCTTTCCATCTTTCTTTCTTTCTTTTATGAGGCAAAACAAAACCACCTGAAGACGGCAAGAAAAAGTCAACTAAATGGTTGCCGACATATTTTTGGTTTTTGCTAAGCCGTTGAGTCGTACTATCTTAAAATTGAGAAAAGATTCGTATCACATTTTTTTCCGCTTAGCGAAGGTACTATGCTCATTTGACTTCCATCTAAAAATGAAGTTCTCTTCAGTTTGAAAAAGATGTTTCATTTAATGCTGGACGTAATTTCTTTTCAGTAGAATCGATATAAAAGAGTGTCGCCGTAAAATTCAGGCCTAACCGGTGTCTTAACAAATCTACACTATCGAATCGGAAAGCGAAAAATATTAATAGACCAAATCACTTCTTTATTTGGGTATAGATGTCATTTTTTAGTATATTTCTTTTCTAGTCATTTAATTACTTGTTTTTGTTTGTGGCTAGTTAACACAGGGTTTACAGAATGGCACTGATAGTGATTCAAACTTGGCCAGTGGTTTGACAAACACAGAACTTTGGCCAGTGTCGTCCCAAAGATCTCAGACTTATCGACCCCCTAACCTCAATATCGACGGAAGTGTTTTAAAAGAAACTGCCTCCATCCTTAAAGAAGGAACTGACAGGGACAATTTTAAATCGTTGGTATCCGAATTAAGCTATTTAAATATCAATACAGTTGTTGATGACAAAGATGAGCAATCAACGCCCCTGGATATCACTGGACTGACCGTATCTTTCGCCCAAAAATACGACATACGTGAATTGGGTTTCATCGATGAAACAGAGGTCAAGAAGTCAAGGCCAAGTTCAAGGTCGGTGTCAAGGTCATCGTCAAGATCTCCAAGGGTAGAGGGGGCAAAACAAACAGCCGTACTGCCGACAATCACTGACGACGATTTAATCAACAGTGAGCAGACAATGGGAAGTGAGAATGTCGAGGAGAAGCATACTCCACGCACTCTTCGGGTGCAACTCGAGCGCGTACGCGACCAACGCAGAGAGAAACAACAAACAAACGACATCCATAAGAAAGAGATCCAATGGAGAATATCCAAGATGCAACAGGAGTCACAACAAAGCAAGCACGGCCCTGCGATGTCGCATACTTACAGCAAAAAGGAACAACTGGAGAAGGAATTCAAGAAGAAGCTGGAAAGAAATAGAGCAAAAGTAACGTTTAATATACCAAATTCCCAGAGAAGCACAGCAAGAGAAATAGATGGTGAGGTTTATATAGAGCTGCCGTCAATAGATGGACCGAGGCTGATACACGTGGAAACTGGAGATCATTCCCAGCACAGCTCCCGCCCCGCCAGTCCAGGTTTAATTGTCTCCTCCCCGGATAAAATATCAATAATGCGTAGATACTTTATGGATGTAGCTGAAAGGGAAGGGAATGCTCACTTACTGGAACAGCTACGAAATGCCCCGGATCGAAATTTTAAGCCGGGATCGGCCAATGATGCTTATGATTTAGCTCGCCAAAAGCGGTCTGATGCAGAAGAAAGGAGGGGTGTAACGGCTGATAACGCAGCTTCAATACCAGCCCAACCCGGTGCACATTCTCCCACCCACAAGCATCCACACCATCAACGTTTCACTACCCGTAAAATGACGCGCTCAAAAACGCTTTACGGTAGAGCAGATCTCTTTGATAGCAACGATAAAAGCAAAATCAAGGATATGGAAAAACTGAATAAACTGAAAGAAATTTACTTGAAGCAAAAGGAGAATATAGAAAACAAACAACCGCCTGCGAAGCCTGAGAAACCGTCCTACAAGGCCAGTGTCAGCGTTCTTGAGAAAATGCGCCAAGGTGCAGAAGATATAGATGGGGTATGCAGTTTGTTGGCATCGAATAGACGTGGAATAACTCTCTGGTGTGTTTTGTCTGTTTTAAGCACATCATCTCAAACTTGCAGTTGTATATAACTCTAAAATGGAACGCACAAGTTTGCCGTGAAATGCGTGGATCTTTATTTTTATATTTTCATTTGCATTTCACATCTTGGACAAGGATGAAAATTTAGATGTCGTCAAACACTAACGTATTGTGAAAATGTGTTGAGAACTGCAATCCATCGACACCATGCCACTGTCAGTAACCCAATGTCTTAACCCCCATCGACACCACTTAACATTAACGCAGGGGAATCATGGTATATTACCACCCCAGAAATGGGACCACCTCACACATGGGACACTTTTTAGAAGCCTCCCATTATGTAGTACCACTCCGGAAATCGAACCGCTTTAGTTCAGTCCCACTGGTTGTCCTGTTTCCGGGATTCTGCTGTAATTAAAAAAACAAAGCATTTGTTTTATATATACCTTTAAATGTTTTAACCACTCTTTGTTTTTAGAAAGGCATTGTTTTATGCTTACCTTTTAGAAGCCAGTATAATTCAATTGCCAGTTTCAAATGTTCAGCAGCGTTTAATTGTGCGTCAGTTGTTTTTCGACCCACTGATGAATGTTGGAGTCATTTAAACACCAGTTAAGCAAAGGCGATTTGGGCACTGATCGAATCCACTGCGTTGTCGGCGGAATGGATTTGAACCCGGAACCTTTGGATATGCCTCTCAACGTGTCCTCCTCGTCTGGGAAAAATATCCATGTTGAAACTTCCGAACGTCTTTTAATATCCTTTCACCCCTGGCTGATTCTATAGATAAAGGTCATCACAGAATAACCGCAAACAATTTTTTATATTGAGAAGTTTGTTGTTTTTTTTCGTAAAGTTCACTTCCGCAAGTTTGCAACGACAGCGGAAAATTTTCCAGTAAATTTTGTTTGTATTCTGAATCAGTGTTGTGGAAGCTTTTGTTACGGTGTGTTGCAGTTGTAGTATTGTGTGGACAAACCTACATAGATTTAGTGTTTGGAATTCGGTGTTTCATTGGAATTCAGTGTTTCAGCTGTAACGAAGTGAATTCTACATGTTATTGTTTGTGAATGTTTTTCCTGATGAGCTGAAAGTATTTATTTTTCTGAATAGTATATTACTACTTTTTTATTTATTTTAACGTGTATTTCTATATATATATATATATATATATATATATATATATATATATATATATATATATATATATATATATATATATATATATAATTTTTTTGTTAATCTCAAACAATGTCATGTAGTGCGCGTGTTTGAATTTATATTCGCGATGGTCTTTGTTTGATGTTTTTTTTATGCTTGTACATATCACTCTTCATTTAAGTTGGAGTCGAGAAACTGCAACCCTGGTGGCAAGCTGAGACGCTCCCTAGCGACGGTGAATGTCTTTTATTTTTATTTCACCATATTGCGTTAACTAGGGGTGGGAGAGAGAGAGAGAGAGAGAGAGAGAGAGAGAGAGAGAGAGAGAGAGAGGAGAGAGGGGAGAGAGAGAGGGCGGCGGCGGAGGGAGGGGTCCTAAACTATAGAATAAACCCAACATGAGGCCCTCATACGTGGTTAAAATTGCACTCATATAAGGAAATAAACCTTTGCAAACACTACTGGATTTCGTCCTTTGGCGATCCCTTAATGTTGGCCTCCCACAAAAATGAGTCAACACATTAGTAATTCACGAGAATTAGCAAATGGCGAATAGTTAAAAACTGTGTTGTTGCGAAATCCAGAAACTAATGGAAACGGCAGGTTGTATTGGATTACCGTGACGCTCGTATTTCTAACGAATTTAAATTCGTTTAAAACTGATATCTGTCATTGAACCCGAATTGATATGGCCCTAAACCAGGTTTGCCTTGTTACGAAAAAAAACAACCACAAATATCATTTGACCGATCTTCAGTTTCATTTCTGTCTCATAAGCATTTTATTTAAAGCCAAGACTTGCGTTTCACATCTCTGTTTTTCTGTTTATTTGTCTGATTGTTTGTTTGTTTTTTTTTTGTGTTTTGGGGGAAGGGGTTATTTTTTCTTTTTTATTTATTTTTTGTTTGATTTTTTGGTATTTGCCTTACGTACATAAGATTGCAGTGGCTTATAACATTTTTACACTTTTTTTTCTTCAAAGTGCATGTTTGATTTTTTGATGACCGCTTAAGTCGTATTTACTGCCACTATGGCGTTTTACATATTTTAGGTGTTATATCCACATCCTAAAATATTGTCACAAAATCCGCCAGTTTGCACTTTTCATGAACTGCATAGCCACGGAGAAATCAAGCGGTCTGCCCATAGGAGAACAATGAGAGAGAGAGAGAGAGAGAGAGAGAGAGAGAGAGAGAGAGAGAGAAAGGGAGAGAGAGAAGGAGAGAGGAAGAGAGAGGAAGAGGAAGAGGGAGAGAGAGACAGACAGACAGAGACATAGACACAGAGAGAAAAATAATTTTAATGAGTCCGTTATCCTAGCTCCGAATCTTCTCCTCTAATCCCCACCCCCCCCCCACCCCCCATAGGCCGCACCTCGCCCATCATGTAATGGTATAAAGAAAAACATCTTGATTGCCCAAATAGATGTTGATGAATGACTGCAGAGAGGGTGGAAGCATTCGAATTTGCCCATTTTCATTCCGTTTGATTACTCCCACCGTTGTTTTATCTGAACTGGAGGGATCGACTGTATATGCTGCTTTGTAAATAAACATTATTAAAACATATTTCTTTTTTTTATATTTTTGCAATTAATACAAAACTTGCATAAATTTAGGCGAAGGGTTTGCTTCATGGAACTAGCTCGAGATTTATTATTTTGTGTGTGTGTGTGTTTTGCCTTTGTGTTTTATTGACAATATATTTCGATGTGATGACAACATGTGTATGTTTATTATTTATCATGACATCTTAGCCTCTGGGATCATCCAATTCTCAAGAAGTAAGTGAGGAAAATATTACCGTCACTGTTTAACTTAAGTTTCCTGTTCAAAGCTATAAAACAGCAAACTTTTTGTTTAGTTTAATGGTGTGCCAGTGGAATCTTCTTACTTTTCTGATTAAAAAGGCATTATATCGGAAGCTGTTCAATATTTATTTATTTTTATTTTGCTATTTCTGTTTCTTAGCAATAGCACACAGCATTGTTTTATTTTCTGTCTTTAATACATTGTTAGATTTTCTGTAAGTGTTGAGTTTTAATAACGATTTTTCTTCCTTACATTATATTTGATATACTGACATTTTGTATAATATAATTTTATTATTTAGTGCTTTTAGCATTTTTTGGTCGTTTAAAAAAGAGAAAACATACAATAATCATGGGTTTAGACCCCGCATTGGTGAGTTGGTACGCTAATAATCTCATAGTTATGGATTTCTTTGTTAAACAAATAAGATGACGGGTGGGTTGATAAAGCTCACATTTCTCTTGAGTTTTTAAGCGAGAGATGAATATCTTAATGTACTTGTATTAGTCATAAGATATTCGTTTGAAATGAGTGGCGGCTGTCAAACAACGACCCAATTGATCGCACCTGCGAAAGAGGCAAGTGTCAATTAAAAACTCCAAAGCAAAACTTTGACAAGCCCTTGTCAGAGAACTCCGAACAGCTCGGTGAGATAGCCAATATAGTTTTTATTATTATATAATCACAGTGCAGGCCCATACCTGCCATTTTCCAAGTAATGGGTTCTATTGTAACAGCTCAGTTCCCCGCCCCCTAGTCACTTGTGATCAAGATTTTTTCTTTCCTGATGTATAAGGAGAGAGGGGACGAACAAAACCCCCTCTCACCGTCATATATCTTACTGGTATCAGCTACTAAAGGCTAAGTAAATTAATTTGTATAATATTTCCATAATTACAAGTGGATAGAATACAAGGTGAATATTTTGCTGTGCAGTAACCTACAGATTATGCACAAAATCTATGGGAACCCGTCACATGTTACAAGTGTCTTTGTTACAAGTGTCTTTGTTACAAGTGTCTTTGTTACATACACATATGGAATTATCTCTTGAGCAACGCTGATCCTGTTTGAAGGCTTATGTATACTTCCAGCACTATCAAATCCACTTTTCAACGTCAACGGATTTATTGCAAGTAAAGTGTGTGGCTGTTTTAGCACACTTGATTTGACGGATCATCTCCGTTTAAATGCTTTGAAGAAATAATGTATTTTTTACATTTAAGCTGAATATACCGCTAGAATTGTTATTCACCTACAGAACAATAGAATAGTAGACAGAGAAACAGTTCTGTTCTGGGGCACGGTCTCGACCACAAAACCAACTAAAGTCTTGTTATTTTTTATGTATGTGTACCCTCACCAGTAAAACACGCAACCATAAGTTATCAGCGTTTTAAAAACGGAACGGCAAAAATACTGAGTATGTTTTACAAATGAATATTGGATATAATTATAGTTTTTAAAATATATGATTTTATTTTTTGAGCTTGCAAACTGAATGGATATATCTGACCTACTTTTCATATAAGCATTAATTGGATAATGAATAAATAGTAAAAACTACTTTTATATGTTTTGACAGTGGCTATTGCTGGTAGCCTTCACACTCTCTTAGTTTTGCTTAACATGAATCCACATTCCACGAGTAATTATCTAAAATGTATAGTCATTTGAGTGTCATTTTCTTACGTTTTCTTTAATATTTATTTGCTATTCTATTAATTAATCAGTTTGAGAAAAAAGCTTTTGCCCCATTAAAAGTTTTATTTTGAGCTATTTATGAAGAGATCACAAATAAATTATATAAAATTGAAAGAGGTTGAAATGAAGTTTTAAGGAGGATCTCTCAAATATGGGATTACAAAAAATTTCTTTAAGCTGTTTTATTTTAGTCTTTTTAAAGAAAATTGAATTTAAATATTTGATGGTGTCATGTTGCTGCAGATGTGGTTTGATTCAACCGGGCGTGCTTACGTCAGTCTAGCTACACGATACGACCCCGTCCGGAAGTGACGTACGACATTTTTCTGCCAGTCTTGCCAGTTTTTGTGTCTCAGGTTTGTTGTTCAACGCTCAAAGCCAGATTCTCTGGCTGTGCTCATAAAAATAATAATTTCTCACAGCATAATAAACAGCCATCCTAACATAAATATAAAAACAACAGACTCTACTTTCGAATTCCACCCTTCTCCTTGATTCCAGTCGTTTTGTTTTAGGCTACGTCCACAGTCAGAATAAATGTGTATTAGAACGAACCGTATAAAAATGTTATACAAAGAAAATAGATAATTTTTGGTGGCAAAGTCTACTTGAAGGAGATGGGTGAAAAAAGCGACTAAACTCGGGAAATACACTTATTTATCCATTAATAGAACCAAAGGTCTATACTGCTTTTTAGACAGAGATAAAATTACCCCGTGGGTACTTGGCAACTTAGGGGACAAATTAAGGAGGGGATGTAGTGGATTTTGGAAGCAGAGCCGGTCTGCCAGGAGTGCCAATTTCGTAAAAAAAAGAGGAAGTTTTCATGCAGTAGTTTGCCTTCCCACAAAAAGGGGGGGGGGGGTTCTTTCGGAACTGCACTCCGCGTTCGGTTAAAACGGGGGTATTATTTTAAACTTAGCATTCTGTGTTTAGGGGTCATTTTAAGAATTCATGAGCAGGCAGGGCAACTCTTCCCCCCCCCCCCCCACCCCTGGAATGTTACCTGCGTTTGTTCGTAGCCGTATACGTTTTACAATTTAATTGTAGGGAAAATGCCTCATAATCAGCAAGCTTCCAGAAACAGCAGTGTGAGTAAACACAGTCATTCCGCCACGAAGCACTCTCGCCCCCACAAGCAGCCCAACAGCCACTCTGACACAAAGCCTGGCGATGAACCAGTCCTCTACCATCCCCCCGCTGACCCGAGTGAACCGCCTGACTATGATTACAGCAGAGATCGCGGACGCAGGATAAGGCTACGCGCAGAAGAACAGTGTGTGCTAAATCATGCCAGAGCGGAAAATAGTCCTCTGTTAGATGTAAAACAGTGGAGGGAAAAATTGAGGATTTTACGCGCTTTACCAAAACCGAACGAAAAAGAAACAGCTTTGAAAAGGCCAAGACACAAGCCTCTTAGAGGGAAAAGGGTTAAGGACAAAAAGAGCGGTGTTGAAAGTGAAAAGGGTTTGAAAATATCAGCCAATATTCCGAGCACTGCCATTGATGTTCCAGATCTCGAAGATTCGGACATGGTTGCTTTTGGAGATATCCTTGACCCCAAAATGTCGGCCGATACTCGTTTTGAAAAGTACCTAGAGGAACTTGGTAAAGAAGGCTTTTCTGAAAATACCGACTTGGAAAGTCTGTACAACGATCATTTTGCACATCTAGAAAGAGAGTCGCCAGACAAGGGTCATACTTCAGAGTGTGCTCAGCATGGCACAGGTAGCGGACAAAAAGGGGACGTCACCGGAGTTGATGAGGAAATCAACGTCGGAGAGCTCGTTGCTAAGGCGCGAACGAAGAGGCATGTACCCGTGCGTTCCTTCAGTACCGATCCAGTGATTCAAGTATCAGGTACACATGGAACGCTACATGAAAAACAACCAATAGAATCGCGCTTAAGTTTAAATAATTTCAAGCTAAGACTTCACATCTCGGATAAAAATGAATCCAAGGTGCAGAATGATAACGGTGATATGTTTCAAGATAGAAACTCTCCCAGGAAACATCAAACACCTATGGATTCCACCAGGAAGCTTCACACTGTTATGGATTCTGCTCGGGCAGTGTCGGAAGACGTCAAACTCGTGAAATACGTCACAAAACCGTCATTTTCTCCCAGAAGAATGTCCCTTCAGAGCATAACACACGAGAGTCAGAAAGAGGAGATGGCATTAAGAAAACAATCTTTGCACCTTCCCATATCAACAACTAAAAACTTAAAATGTAAGACTTCGCTGCCAGCAACAAACACTGTCAGCCCAGAAGTGAAAGGGGGTGGGTGGAAAGTTACTCAGTCGAAGCGGGAAATTGATTTCGGCAGAATGATCCCAGTTTCTGTTATTGGAAGCACCATTGAAAATCGCACGCAAAATGACCTCTGGAAATTTCAAACTTGAACAGTAATTTAAAGATTTTGATTGAAATTACGAAAGTAACGGGGAGGGGGGGGGGGGGGGGGGGGGGGGTTCCATTTGCGAGTTCATATTATTGAACGTTCATCAGTATTAGATCGCCTTATTCTTAACTCATTGGGGGTTTGCTTCAAGTATCCGGGTCGCTTTTAAGATTATGTACAGGTATTGCTCACTGTCAAATGCGGCCATATTCATAAAAACCAGATAACGTGTTAGGTAGCATTTTTTAGATAAACAAGATGTAACGAAAAAACAACTTTTCGTTGTTTTCAAAGGGTCACATTTCTATTTCGGGTTGCACTAATGACTGCCCTTGGTATGAGCATGTAAATGTTTCGGAGATATTCCGGGCAGCTAACCGCGAAGTATTGAACTTGGGAGGGAGTGGACTGCAGTCTATTTAAATTATTAATTCAAATAGGTCTGAGAATTTTGAAGACAACTGAAGACGAAAAAATATATTTTTTTAAGTTTTTAAATGAATATTTTACTCTTATTATTTAGCAACTAGTGTGCTTCTAATGGTTATAAAATTTGAATAATATTGGTAAATTATCTTTGAAATGTTTCGACTGTTTTTATTCTTATTTTTACTGTTTATGACAGTTGTTATTTGTTATGCCAAGCATATTGTTCATTGTGAGCTTCAGTGCTAAAATACCAGTACCTGTATTTGCATTTAAAATGCAGTAGTCTTGTTGCAAACTTAGAAGTGGTTACGCGTATAAAATTTTGTGCCAAACCGTTGTGGTTTTTTTAGCCTAATTTCAATGCGGACTTATGAAAGGGGGGGGAGGTTAATAAATAGAATGTGACAAAATTAGCGGGAAATTTTGTGTGCGACAAAAAGCCGCCGCCCCGAAACTATAAATCGTTCAAAATTGAATTTTCCAGTTAATTATTTCTATTTTTATTATGAAAATAGACAACAAAGTAATGTTCGTTCTGTTAGTGGAGGGTACTTCGAACCTGTAAAGAAAAAAATTGCTTGTCGGTTAATCATAGAAGTGTTCCAGACTTCAACACAAAAACGTACGCTGTAAAAGCAAATTTCTTGTGACCTGCTACAAGCTGCTACAAGGCCACCACACTGAAGCACCCTAAGGATGTTTACGAGTAGCTGCTTAATTAGAAAGCCAAGTTCATGTATTGAGCATTTTTGTGTTGTGTCAAAGATATTTGATATTGTTGAACAAATAAATTTCTTTACAGTTTATTTTTACAATTTTTATAAATGCTATGCGATTCCGACTGGACAGAGCCTGTAATAATGTGTATGTTTGATATAGTAAAATGCGTCAGTACTAGAGAAACGCCACAGAGAAACACAGCAAATCTCTCTAAGGGAATCAACTAAATTTTAGACAAACACCATTTAATGTTGCTTTATTATTAATTTATTACTTACATAAGAGAATACGTCTCACATACGCACTTTTCCTAAAGGTTTCCGCCTTCAGACTATAGTAATCGTCCGAGTGCTAGTCTGCAATCGAATCTGCCTCAAAATATCAAACTCTCGGGGTTAAATGCTCTCTGGCTGTAAACGAACAAGTGGAATGGGGCCACTGATTCCAAGAACCAAATGTGCCATCACCAAAATTAAAACATTTTTTTCAATGCAGGGTTTGTACAAAGTTGGGAAAGCCAAATTCCAGGACTTTTCCAGCACTATTTTTCTATATACATTCATCGATTACATAGATTATATACACGTAAATAAAAAAAAATAAGTTTCATTGAATAACCTTCCATCCGCCCCTACAGGCATCCTGTCCACCCATTTTATTAAAAAACAAATATCAGCGCAAACAAATTATTCTATTATTGACCCTACATAAGTTTCCAATTTCCAGGACTTCTTCGTTCTTTTCCAGGACTTTTTTTTTTTTTTTTGGCCGTTCTATTTTCCACGACTTTTTCAGGACTCCCAGGACTTTGTGCGAACCCTGCTCATTCTTCTTCTATTTCTTCTTTACGGGAAAAATTTTACGTTTGAAGAAAACCTTGAGTTGTACTTCTTCTCTATTTTTTCAAGACGTTGTTTATATAACAAAAAACACAAACAATTAAACCTTACTGAAGGTACCGAATATATTTGAAGACTCTCTAAATAATAAAAAAAGCCCAAACTTAGTCAATAGACAAACAGTCAATGCATTCAACAGGGAGCCGGGAGGGGGGGGGGGGGGCGGAAGGGGTGGGTGTGGGCCGAGGTCACACTTAAAACGTCCATGCGCAGTAGTGGAATGGTCTTACCAAAGGTACACGATCGAATGCCTTTGGTTATAGCACATTGAGTGCACCAATTTTGTTAAATATAAATTCTAACCTCATTAAACCACTCCAACCACACCCCAAAGCAATCAAATTTTGCTTGAAATCACGAATGGGGAAATGTATATCACTTAATCTACTTGAACAAAATTACCGAAGACCAGCCCTCCTTAGCTGACTCACCCGATCATTGCAACCAAAACAAAAACACTGTGCAATGAATTCCACACACGATAAATCCTGCATTTAAATTTTAATATTTACATCCTTACAGAACACCATTCATTGTCTCTTAACTTTCAAATGGCTCGACTGACCCCACACTTTATTTTTAAATCGGCACGTACACACACAACTCATTCCGAAAGCGACATAAAACGCCTCTTTCAGTTTGGTCGAGTACAGATGCACGCCGTACTTCTAGTTATTTTAAGATCTGCCCACTTCGTTTCAACAGCCACAAGCCGAAAAAATCTCGCAGAGGTACACTCTATTTATGGCTATTTATTTATTTATTTTTTTGTCTCCGATGTTTTGAAGTAAGGAGTCAGTTTCACAGAATGTCAGCAGCGCTTTGTCCTCCTCAACAGACTAGACGACAGTTCTCCCTTGTTGCCCCCCTGCCCCTCTCAATCGTACCGGTCGCGCTCTTTTCGTTGTCGATCTCGTTCTCGTTGCAGATCTCGCTCGAACGAGTCCTCCCTGTGGTGGTGTTTTTGCCTGTCGTCTCGGTGACTGCGATGCGAGCCGCGGTCACGTGAACGGCTCCTGCGCGACGAGGCGTGATGGTGGCGTGACGTGTGGTGGCGGTCACGTGACCGCGACCTTTTCTGGCGCCTCTCCCTGCTGCGTGACCGCTGCCTGCGTGACTTCTCACGGGACCTGCGCGTGCATTTTACCATCGGTTACTATTGCCCAATTCATTTATTTTCTTGTTCTTTTACTATTTTTTTTCAACCCATTTTTATACTGTTATTCATTTATAACAATTTCTTATCACCTATTCCGCGGCATCACTTATTTAGAATCTTCTGTGACAAATAAACAGTGGACTGATTTTCATTCACCACGTTCATTTTAAATTAGAACTCACACTTGCAAATGGCGTCAATTTTAATTGCAATTTACCTAGAGCGGTGCCTGTCGCGAGATCGTGATCGTCGGCGCCTGTCCGGTGATCGCCTACTGCGTGACCTTGAGCGTGACCTTGGTCTCTTGTGTCGGTCTCGATCAGAATCGGATCCCCTGTGTGTTGATGGGCTAGGTCGGCTTGGACTGCTTTAAAAAAAGTAAGACATTTTAATATGACTCTCAGTAGAGCGACTCGATGGCTAACAAAACCATACCCATTATAACTTGGTGTTTTGCAAAGAAAGTCCTGCAAAAGTGTGTGTGCGCTTGTGTGTGGGTCTGTCGAAAAAAAAAATAGAAAAGAAATCTTTTCACACACTGTTAAAAAAGATTCAAATTAATATACTGTTAGAACAAATCGCCATTTTTTTTATGATAAAGAACGACAAAGCAAAACTAAATCCGTGCTGGCTTCACCAAGCTCTTGCCGCACTTCGATGTGGTCAGTTGCTCGAATGAAAAGAGGTCAGAAACGGAAATAAACGGAACTGATAGAATTTACCAAGTAAACTTCTAAGCCAAAATAAGCGGAAATGCAGTTCTCATGTTTGTGCTTCGAAATTGTTGACGACGGAAGAAGAAAGAAAGCAAAGGTACTAACCGCCTGCACGTACCTGTCGGCCCGGAGCCTAGCCACACGCTCGGCCTGGCCGAAGCCGTCCTGACCGCCGCCACCCCCTGCCCCCTGCGCTTGCATCTCGGCTAGGCGTTCCTGACGCCTCTCCTCGTCGTACGCCTGCAAACAGACGACAGGACTGCGTCACTTCCGGTTTTGACACATACGGATACTTAAGGTCCATATGAAAAGTGGTTTAAATCTTATTCGTACAAGACTAAATCTAGTCACACTGACAATAAATTTACGCTCATTCTCCTAAAAGTTTTTGGATCAATCACACACTGGAATCAATCACTTTTAATCCAACACTTGAATCAATCACCTTTCAATCACACATTGGACTAACTGAGCTTTCAATCAATCAGCTTTCAATCACACACCGGAATCAATCAGCGTTCAATCACACACAGGAATCAATCACTTTTAATCACACACTTGAATCAATCACCTTTCAATCATTGGACTCAATCAACTTTCAATCAATCAACTTTCAATCACACACAGGAATCAATCAGCTTTCAATCACACACTGGAATCAATCAGCGTTCAATCACACACTGGAATCAATGAGCGTTCAATCACACGCTGATTTAAACCGGAGGAATGATTTCATTTTCTCACACAAGGAGAGGTAACTGCCTTAAATAATTACACAAATTATCGTTTTATGAAATAAAATACACTATTATTTTATGCTTTCATTGGAATGAATTATACCCGCCTTGAGTTTGGAATCCAGATCTTTTTGCACGGGAACAGGTATCCTTGGAAAAAGCGTGGAGTACCATTCTAGTTTGGTCATAAACTGACGGACCATTTCCCCGACTGTCATCGTATGGCCGCCTCCTGCTTTCACGTCGATTTCCTGTCATAAATACATGAACTGAATCAGTAGCTGAAAACGGATCAAAAATATCTTCACGGAAAACATTCCCCGGCGTTAAATTAAGAAAAGGATACTCACAATATATTTCGAACACGTTTATGATGTAAGGAACGTTGTGACCGCCAGCATCATTTTTACGCTTTCCGTTTAATTAAGCCTTTCTGAAAAAGAACAGAGTGACAGAAAGGGGTTGAGTGGGAAGACACGGATGGGTGGAGGGGACAGACGGGAAGGGGAGAGAGAGAGACACAGATAGTGGGGGGGTGGGGGAGGGGACTGGGTGTACTTTTTTTCAAAAGGGACAAACCGACCTCCTCGTCCTCTAAGTACTCAGAAAACCAGTCCCAGAAATCGGCCGGAGGTTGGGAGTATCTGCAACACAGAAAACGCCAGTGATGTGTTGATCCTGCAACGCTACTACTTACTTTTTCATACAACAAAATAAAAGATTAATATAAAGAATAATTGGTCCTTTCTTGGTATTTCTTTTTACAATGTTAGTTTTTGTTAATAATCTGACACTTCACGTTAAACAGGCTTCAAATATCATTCCAGAGAATTTAAATGTCTTAAATCTTAAACAACTTCAAATTTCCGCAACGCACTGCTACAAACTCTTCTAACATTACTCGTACAAGAAGCTGTACCTGATGTACATGAAACCAAGACCCCGGATGTAGGGAGAGTCGGCGTGTGTCAGAAGTCCGATGAGCTGCTTGCGGGTCAACTTGAGCGTGTAGAGCTTGTAGAGCAGGCAGAATGCGCTCGACACAATACCGCCCGCCCCCACGCCACGCACCTGAGTGACAAAACATCACACGGCATTGAAAAGCTAATACTCCAATCTGGTGTACCCATTCCAAAACAAGCACAACGCGTGATACTACAAACTGAAGTATTTTTTCTCCTTTTGGTTAGTTCTTTTGTTTTATGAGTGATGCTTCTTTAAATCGCAGAATATATCTACCACATAATACTTTTACTCTAGCCAACCCTACCCCTCTAGCTATACAAGGAGAGAATATCCAGATAATCCTAGTGAAAACACTTACCCCACCACACATGCCTGTCTGGCCAGCAGTCTTTCTGCTTCCTTTCTCCCATGGTTCAAGGTGATTTACCTACAAAGCGTCGCCGTACAGTTAACTTATTCCGCACGCTGAATATAACAGAACAGCTACGACTTAACACATTTTACTATGGTCCATATAACTGGAGAGTCGTATCCAGGTAAACTATTTAATTATCAGTTGCCCAATATTAGTTATCCAATATTTTCAGTAAAACAGATTTTTGAACCAAAATAATGATCTTTGAACAATCCTAACAACGAAACAATTGGTAGTTTTTTATACTTCAACTCACAGAATATTTACATTATGTTGCTATCGAATGCCTACGTTATCGAATATCTATCTAATGGAATTATCGAATATCTCAGTTATCGATTATCTACGCTGTCGAGTAGCTGACTATCTCCGTTATCGAATACCCACTGTATTTTACGCAAAGACCACAGAGAAAAGAGTTCGCGATTGATTTACCTGTCATCAACGTACCTTGTAGTATATCTCATCTATCACCTCGTGGTATGTTTTCAATTCAAACAGATTGACTTTGAAATATGGCGACGACTGAATGTTTGTTAGAATCAACGGGTTTAGATTCATGGTCTTCTCGTTGCCATGGGTGGGCAGCGTGTTGCTAGGTGCCATCCTGTGGGCAACACCTGGAAAAAAAATGCACGAGAATCAAATTTCTATTCAGAGGTAACACACCTATGTGAATATAATTTTCGACCATTTGAGTTCGCTATAGGAACTATTTGCGGATACAGAATGAAAATGAGAACATACGCGTTTAGTATTCATGCTTCTTTCTATTTTTTTTTTTTTTTTTTTGTCACGGCTGAGTGACAGAGAGTGTCATGATCATGGGCTCTTCCGCAAGGCACCCTATGCTGTGTCAATTCCAACTTTTAGCCGCTATACTGGCGAACTTTGCCATTATTATATTACAAGCTGCAAACCAATTCACAATTTTTCTTGTGGAAGAATTCCAAAAAAAAAAATCGCTTGGTTTTGGCTAAGAACAGGGCGAAGAACGAATTTGTTAGTTTTCTGGTTGAAGGTATCTTAATGTAATCACGAGCATGAGTATCAGTACATCATAATTTGTTACATTGCGAATTCGGGTACCAGTTGCAGAAAATTGTTCTAGTATATATCAGTTACACTAGAAGCCCCCATGTGCTCACTCGGGATCCTGAAATAAAAATCTCCATCAAGAAATCGGCTCTACTATTAGAAAGTGGCTATGGGGTCATCAAAATGCAACGCAGATGAACTAAAGAACACTCAGAAGTATCGCAAAATAATGTAAAAACACAGTTTTTTATTACCCGACCCGAATGAGCGCATAAGGGCCTAATTCATCTAACTGATACGAGGGAGAAGGGTAAACCTTTAAACGCCCCCCCTCCCGTGCAGTCCTGTATGATTGATAAAAAGCCCATCCATTTAAGCGCTTCACGCGCTTAAAGGAGCTTATGATGTTCTGACATTTTTAGATGTTTCTAAGCAGATATCTTTTATTTTCTAACAAGTTTGTTTTGATTGCATTCTCTTAAAAATTAATTCAATTGAATTATAACCCAGTTACAAAATGTTTAACGACTAGGTATATTGGGCATGAACTTTCTACAAATCTTCGAATAAAGGGACTGGTATGCAGGATTCATGCCTCAGAACATACCAAGTTGGGACCCCCATTAACAGAGCAATGGAAAGCTTCGTAACTCTAAAAGAGAGATATAGGAAGTTATTTAAGGAAGAGCTGACTCGAGGCTAGTCAAAGGCATACAAGAACAGAAACATGAAACCGAACAGCACATCCTAACTTTCAAAACTGAAAACGTTTAATATGAAAACAGCGTTTGCGCAGGTTATTCCAAGTTTATTTTCAAACGCCACGCAATTCACCATGACATTCTTACTATAAGTCATGATAATCTGCTGTCGCTATCAGACCAATTTGAAATTTAACCAATTACGATGTGCTACTCAATTTGACAGTCCTTTGCCTGGTACGAGGTACCTCCAAGACGCGGTACGCTACAAGGTTTCCATGCACTGCTTCAAATCGTCGATGTATAAAGACATGCAATTCAACTGCGCTCACTTTGATACAGCTCTGTGGGTACTGTGTGCGAGATTCCTTACTGGCATTTGCTAAGGGCCCTCAAAGTAAAAACGGTAATGATATAAAACTTCTGTGTTACGCTTTCTTTAAAAGAAAATACTACGGAAATAACCACAAATCTCCCGCAATAACTGACACTTGTTTGTATACAGGCGGCATAGTTTATTACGCGAAAAATAACAATCATTTTTTTCAATTATCCACCAAAAAAACCAATGAATTCATATTTCAGAAAGAATGGAAGAAATTAAAAGTTAAATATTGTGGGTGTACAACATAAATTTATGCCTTATTCTGCACCCATCAACTATTTTCGGTATTTATTTTACAGACAATCTACAACCCCTTTATGTAAATTTTTGGTCACTTGACTTTCATCACAAGACATTTATACGCCGGAATGTAAAAAAAAAAAAAAAAAATTTGGCAGGTGAGTGCCGGAGCTAAATTTCCTACACTAAAAAATAAAAGATATTAGAGCCCATCAAAAATTGTGCCTGTTTTACAAAAAGGGCATATTGGGCATGAACTTTCTATAAATATTTGACTTATTTGGATTGCTATGCAGGATTCGTACCTCAGAAGATATGAAGTTGACCCCTATTAAGGGTTCCTAGCTCTGACAGACAGATATACGATGTTATTTAAGTCACAGCTGACTCGGAACAATGTACAGCCAGAATCATGTTTAATGGTAACCCATTGCAACCTTTACAAGGAGAGAAACATGCAACTGAATAGCACATCGAAATTAGCAAAACTGACACTGTGTTCTTTCAATGTGAAAACAGCGTCTGGGCCGATTACCCAATGTTCATTTACAAGCTAGTCGTCGTCGTCGAGATACGCTTTCAGAGCAAAGCTCTATACGTTTCTATACAGTCTCTCCACCTAGTACGGTTTTGTGCTAGTATTTTGGCTTGTGAAATTGAGTAGATTCCTTTATTTTATAGATCGCGTTTTATCGTTGACAGGTATGTTTTTTTTTTTGTCTTCCTGGAGGTCTTTTTACTATTTCAGTTGCTTCTTTAAGAGCTCTACTTGCTGGTATCGTTTCAGGTAATCTGCAGACGTGTCCAAAAGACAAATTTGTAATTTGACTAATTACGATGTACCGTTGAATTTGAATGTTCCTTCCCCTTACAAATCTTGCTTTGTACTATTTACAGGGCGATTTTGCTGTTTTGTTCTGATGATCCCAGTGCGTTTTCACTACTTACCAGGTTAAACTGGTACCGTAACCTTTTTCCTCGGGACCCGGAGAAGGAACCCAGAGATAGTTTTTTTCTGATGATCCTGGACAAATATTCAGGTGAAATTTAACAAGTAAAGAATACTGACCTTCAGAAATAAACGAGAACTTTTAATGCCGAAAAAATAAGTCTAGCCTCACTTGGCAATAGCGAAACAATGAATCAATACTCGAATCATAACGTACAATTCATATAAAATCGCCCACTTTGCGTTTTCTCGCAAGTTCACGTTCATGAAGCATTCTATTGCAGTTTCATCTAAGAATAAAATATGTCTGCGCGTTGATCCTCTTTTCGTAAACCCACCCACACTTCATTTTTTAGTATTCGTTCTCTCCTCTTCGAATTTAGGTCACAGAAGGAACTGTGACCAAATTCAAACATAAGTAGGCAATCAGTAACTATTCTAAGTGCTTCTAAAATACTAAATACTAAAGGAAACACGAACCTCGCTAATCTTGAAATGTGGATAGAGATATTCGAATCAAATTAATTTATGTTGACTGTTTACAGGCTTAGTTCTGTTGTAACTTTTAAGCACCATAAAGTTCGATTAAACAATTTGATATAATTTAAATGTTTTAAAGCATAAAAAAGGTTTAAATAGGATTAAGGATAGAAAGAAAAACTGTCTTGATTCCATGCCAAATGTTGTGTATATGCGTAGCCAGTGACTTCCGGTTGTAAATAAAGATATGGCGGCAACTTGGCGTCTGTTTAGTTTCAATTAGTGTTCCCACGTAGCCACCTCACGCGTATAACAAATGGCGACGAGCAAATCGTGTTGCGTCGGACCGAAGAGGTTATGAGGATCTGGTGGAGAAGAAAGACGTTCAGGAAAGCACCGAAGATAACGGAAAAGTGAGTGTTTGCTGAAGTGACTTCTGAATAATGGCATCACTGATCGGACGATTGGAGCCCTTCGACGAGACTGCGGGTGACTGGGAGCTGCACAAGGACAGGTTAGAGCAGTATTTCATTGCCAACGACGTAGCCGACGACAAAAAAGTTGCTGTAACTCTTAGTCTGATTGGCAGAAAGACCTATTCCTTGCTACATAGCCTGTGTTCACCTAACAAGCCATCAACAAAGACGTTTGAGCAAATTGGTGAGTTGCTACAAGAACATCTCAGCCCATAGCCCAACGTGATAGCAGAGAGATACAGGTTCTACAAGCGTCAGCAACAGACGGGTGAGTCGGTGACAGATTACGTGGGTGTCCTCCAAAAGCTGAGTGAGCATTGTGAGTTCGGTGAGCGTCTGGCAGAGCACCTCAGAGATCA
The DNA here is from genome assembly GCA_949752745.1 of Protula sp. h YS-2021. Classification (NCBI taxonomy): domain Eukaryota; kingdom Metazoa; phylum Annelida; class Polychaeta; order Sabellida; family Serpulidae; genus Protula; species Protula sp. h YS-2021. The sequence goes on from OX457033.1 coordinate 13,172,508, forward strand.
GGTGGTTTGTGGGATAAAGAACGAAAATGTCCTGAAAAGATTGTTGTCAGAGAAGAATTTAACCTACACCAGAAGGCTAAAGAGATAGCAATTGCCATGGAAATGGCAATGAACGATGTATCGGAAATTCAGGGAGCATCGGCAAATGTTAACAAGTTGCAGAGGACCACTGGAAATCGTTGCTTCAGGTGTGGCAGGAATGGTCATGGTCCCGGGGATTGCCGTTTTAAGGACGAGAAATGCCATAACTGCGGTAAGAAAGGCCACATGAAGAGAAGATGTAAGATGAAGAAATCCGGTAAGTCATCTTCCGAGAGCAAAAAGACCGGAACAGACCAGTTTAAGAAGCGAAAGCCAAGGAAGAAAGTTTTTTATGTTGATGACGATGAAGTGACCAGTGATAGTGAAGATTCTAATGGCGACAGCACTTCCTGTTCAGATCTCGGCTATACGGAAGTTGTTTGCGATGTAAACAACAATAGCGAGAAGAAATGTGCGTCCATTACGATCAGTCCTAAAATAAACGGTAAAATGATCAAAATGGAGCTTGATACAGGATCTGCGCTTTCGATAATATCGAAAAGGGATTATCAGTGCCATCTGGGTAAATTACGGCTGCGGAGAACAAACGTTGTGTTGAAAACCTATACTGGAGAATGTGTAAGGCCAGAGGGGTACGTGAATGTTCTGGTGGAACACGAAGGTAAGGAACATCGTTTGCGGCTGTACATTCTTCACGGGGGAGGTCCACCTTTGTTCGGTAGAGATTGGCTCCGACACATCAAATTAAACTGGCACGAAATCAAGTCCATACGGATGGCTCGAGGTAAGACAAAATTAGACCATTTTCTGGAAAAGTACAGTGAGTGTTTCGGCAAAGAACTGGGTGAGCTAAAAGGGATAACTGCGAAGTTACATCTCAAAGAAGGAGTTACCCCTAAATTTTGTAAACCCAGACAAGTACCGTTCGCAATGAGAGGCATGGTCGACAAGGAGCTGGACAACATGGTGAGTAAAGGGATCCTATCACCGGTAGAGTGGAGTGATTGGGCTGCCCCCATTGTCCCAATTCTGAAGAAGGACGGTTCTGTTAGGATATGTGGCGATTTTAAGGTCACTGTCAACCCACAGCTCAATGTTGACTCGTACCCATTGCCTACTATTGAGAGCATGTTAGCAACATTGGCAGGTGGAGAGAAATTTTCAAAGATAGACCTCAAAACGGCGTATCTTCAAATGGTAGTGGACGAAGAATCGAGAAAATACCTGACCATCAACACACAGAAAGGACTTTTTGTTTTCAATCGACTGGCGTATGGTATTTCCCCAGCTGCTTCTATTTGGCAACGCGCAATTGAACAGGTTTTAAAAGGTATCAAAAACGTGCAGTGTATTTTGGATGACATGATAATCACCGGTTCAGACGATAATGATCACCTATGTACCCTCGAGAAAGTATTTCAGCGATTAATAGAATACGGCCTTAAAGTCAACCCCAACAAGTGTGAATTTTTCAAAGATTCCATTGAATTTTGTGCTCACATCGTCGACAAAGACGGAATCCACAAGACCGATTCGAAAGTCAAGGCAGTTACAGATGCGCCAGCTCCAAGAAATGTTTCTGAATTACGAAGCTGGGTCGCCCTGGTGAACTATTACCACCGCTTTCTACCCAACTTGTCTACGATACTACATCCATTGCATCAGTTGCTCCACAAAAATCAGAAATGGCTATGGACAGACTCATGTAAAACGGCTTTTAAGAAAACGAAGGATCTCATCACATCTGATCTTGTTTTAGCACATTATGATCCGAAACTGCCGCTTCGACTGCACTGTGACGCATCATCAAAAGGTATTTCTGGAGTTATTTCGCATATCTATCCAGATGGAAGCGAACGCCCCATTAGTTTTGCATCCCGAACATTGTCAAAAGCTGAACAAAATTACTCGCAAATCGATCGAGAGGCCCTCAGCATCATTTGGAGCATCAAGTAATTTAACATGTACCTGTTTGCCCGAAAATTTACTCTAGTTACCGACTGCAAAGTTCTGGTTTCGATCTTCAACCCCAAAAAAGGTATTTCAACAACTACGGCTTCGCCGATGCAAAGATACGCCATTTTCCTTACTGGCTATAATTATGAAATTGAATACAGAAAGACAAGTGAACACGCCAACGCTGACGGGTTAAGTAGACTACCCCTTCCGGTAAGCCAGAAAAATTCGTCAGGAGAGAGAGCAATATTTTACGCTGCCCTACTCGACAACTTTCCGATTTCATTCAAACAGATTGCCCAGGCAACGTCAAAAGACCAGGTATTGTCTAGAGTTTTCGAATTCACAAGAAATGGCTGGCCCGGTAAAGTTGAAGAAGATCTGTCTCCTTATCATTCACATGAATCAGAATTATCTATTTCACAAGAGTGTCTGCTCATTGGAAACAGAGTGGTTATTCCGGAAAAGTTCCAGAGAGCATTCCTGCAAGAACTCCATAGTGCCCATCCTGGTATGGTGAAAATGAAAAAATTGGCTAGATCGTACATATGGTGGCCTAATATCGACAGAGATATCGAAACACAAGCTAAAATGTGCCCAAGCTGCTTAGAGATAAGCAAAGCTCCAACAAAAGCTACAGTGCACCCCTGGGAATGGCCCAGTCAGCCGTGGAAAAGGATCCACATTGATTTTGCAGGACCTTTTCAAGGCCATATGTTTATCCTAATAGTCGATGCACACTCCAGATGGCCAGAGGTACGGATCATGGAAAAAATCACTGCCCCGGAAACTGTCAAAGTACTTCAAGGACTGTTTAGCGCCTATGGAATTTGTGATGTTATCTGTACGGACAATGGTACAAACTTCCATTCTGAAGCCTTCCAGAAATTCTTAAAACTACATGGAATTATTCACAAAACTACGAGTCCTTTTAAACCCTCGCGAAACGTTTTAGCAGAACGTATGGTTCAGAGTCTGAAATCTAGTCTCAAATCGATGAAGCACGAACCTCGTTCAATGCACGAGAAAGTAGCCAAATTTCTACTCATGTATCGATCAACTAAAAACGCAACTACTAATGAGACCCCATCCTTGTTATTCCTAGGGCGTGAAATCCAAACAAGGCTGGATTTGGCAAAACCTAGTTTGCGCGACATCGTTTACAGAAATGTAAACTCCAAAGACGAATTTCAGCGCCGTTCTTTTAGTGTGGGTGATGAAGTGCTTGTGAGGGACTATCGACAAAAGCACGGAAAATGGACATTTGCAGTTATCTCGCGAAAAATCGGAACGTTAATGTATGAAGTTTTGGTTGACAATTCGATTTGGAGAAGACACGTTGACCAAATCCGTTGTTCACAACACCCGGTTGAAGAAAAACCTATCAAGAGCGATAATACCCCTCAACCATTAACTGTTTTACCCAAGCCCACTGAACCTTACCCGACAGTAGACCGTACAGCTATTCCGTGTAGCATAGCGCCATCTACATCTGGTGAAACCATGATTTCGAAAGAGAAACCCGCCGTTTCTAGCCGAAAAACGGTGACAGTTAGGATTCCAGAGCCTTCTGTCAATGTTTCACACCCCGTTTCACCGGCTAAAGCAAAAACTGAAATTTCAAGTGTCGGTGGTCGTGTATCGCGATCAGGTCGTTCTGTAAGATCGCCAAAGAAGTACGGTTTCGAGGACTAACTTTTAGTTAAATGTCGTACAATTAAGATATTTTGCTATATTCAATTATTATTAATTTATTCTAAGCCAATATTAACGTTTTATGTTTTTTTAATGTTGTACAGGTGCTGATTTGATAGCTGGTTGCAGTTCAGTTAAAGTGCTGATAACGTTGCTGTAATGTTGACAATTTTTACAGTTAATCGACATTTCAGCTGCTGTAATTGTGTACGGTAAATATAAAGAGAAGAGAATTTTGGATTTATCTTTTGCGTTTAATTGCTTAAGTTATATCTGAACTAAGTGGCAAGTTTAAGGTTATGGTTTAGATATCTCTGAAGTAGTTATTTTGCATATTCGTTGTCCTTTATAATTACTTCGAACTTCATTTCCATGCCTGTTAAGTGATCCATGAAGTCACACTCATGGATCGAGTTTACGATAAGAGAACGTCGAATCGAAGTGATAGCGATAATATAGAGTAAGAAAAAAAAAGGGGATTGAAAAAGTAAAATTCCGCAATATTCAGGTAATTTAATTGATATATTCTGTCTAGTATACTTATAAATTTTATATCTTTTTGTTTGATAATCAGATAAAGTGTTCAACTGAATGCTGGTAGCAAAATAGCAGTTAAAGCACAGTTAAGCAGTAATCTACACAGTAAGTGTTGTTTGAGTACTCGGGTAATGTTGTGTATAGCCAGTGACTTCCGGTTGTAAATAAAGATATGGCGGCAACTTGGCGTCTGTTTAGTTTCAATTAGTGTTCCCACGTAGCCACCTCATGCGTATAACACCAAATTTTAAAAGACTGCCGGTCGTTTGGTACTTTAAAGCATTTAAACTGTTTCTGGTATGGATATGCAGGCTCGAAAGTCCCGACAAGAAATTTATCATAAATTTCTCCTTCAAAAGATTATTTTCAGTAAATTTTCTTCCACGTAAATCTCTTTTACGTGACAATTTTACACACCTCGCTGACCAATCCATTTCCTTTTTTGTCGATTTTTTGGCCAGATCATTTTATTTATTTGGAATTTTAGTAAACCGTCCTTGAGATGAGAAATAAGGCCATTTTTCCTCACCCAACAAAGACAAATGAAGTTATTTTAATTGACGGATCATCGATCTCAAACAAATTTGTACTGTGTATGAAAGTAAACTCAAGTTAGACAGTGTGATAACCTGACCTTGTGGTATAAACTAGTGCCTGTATAATCCAAATGTCCATTTTTCGATATTACATAAACACTAGTCCAGATTATTGCATATTCACGAAATAGAAAATATCGGAACGACACAGTAACAGGTAGGTATTTATACCATTCGTAATGTTCTTATCTGATTAAGCAACACTATATGCTCAAAATAAGGCAAAATGGTTCACAATAATGTAAACTATTACTTCGTGGAATCATTAGAAACATCCAGTGGAAAAAGATCCTTGCCTCCCACCACTTGCCACTTAATTAAGACAAGTATCCTGCTGCAGCAGGATACTTATCTTGAAAAATGAGGATACTTGACTAAAAATGGTTCAGAGAGCGACAGTGACATCTTAAAAAACAGCGCTCCACTCAAAACATGAATCTGCGAATATGCTACTAAGTGATGTTTAACCTAAAGTATATCGCAATTCAATGTCCTTTAGGTACCAACAGCGAGAACATTATAAAAATGAAACGGTATGTCTGATCCTTTAGGTACCAACAGCGAGAACATTATAAAACTTAAACGGTATGTCTGATTTTTTAATTTACTGTTAAAGAAACTTTTCAGATTTGAATATCTCAACATTTTCAGACAAAGTAATACTTTTATAGCTATTTACGTTTTAAATTTCTACGCTTAAAAACCCAGTTATGTTTGTCATTCATAATATCCATTCTTCTCAATAAGTGACTCAGTTTGAACCAGCTATGAATTTTCGTTGACAAAGCTACTCAGAAACATAACACATAAAATCCTTGCTTAAAGATAATTTTCTCTAAACAGTGTATCTATTATTTATTTCTCTTTGAATTCTTAAAATATTTAAAATGATTCCCTGAAATTATTAAGTAGGTGCAATGAACGCAATCTTGGCATTTACAAAACAAATAAGAAAATACAATCTTTCAATTAAAAGCGTAGGGTATCAATTTCTAGACCTGTTTTGTTCCCAGTAGACCATGAATGCAGTGTCTGCAACCACCATACAAGATATAACAAACCAAAATTGGATGTTGCACAAAATAGGAACATTTGCCATGATACCTACATAAATTCATCGACTGAAATGCTGCCTCATTTAAAATTTGGAGTGTTTCCAGAAGGGCGATTACATATGATTCGACTCCCAGCACTTAGCAATATTGAAAACGATTAGATTTTTAAATCTGTTAAGTGAATCTTTTTTACCACTCACGCCCACAAACAAGAAATGATTCCAGCTTCTGTCGAATAATTAAATTTAACTTCATCTGCCTCAGAACTAAGCCCCCAGCTAAAACAGCTATGAGTGATGCATTTATACCCGATTCATGTCTCAAGACAATTATTTTTCTTTTATTACTATTTTGATAATTATTATTATTGTTATTATTATTATTATTATTATTGTTTTTAGGAACACTTAAAATACAGCATAAGATAACAATATGTATATTTCCGACAGAAACTTTTTAACAGTTTGGACCCTTCGCAATTCCTCATATTGATGAATTTCCACTTGTCAACAAAGAGGACAAGTGTCACACGAATGATAGTTGAAGGATCATAAATAAAGATCAAGTGTTGCTTTATTTTAAATAATCAATCTACGATATTGATACTGTAGATATGCTCAACGATGCTTTAATAATTTTGGAAATTTCAAAATGACAAAACCAAGCTACATTTTTATTAATCAATACTATTTATACTCCACTCAGATTGTAAAAGGAAATTTCAATAACCTGATGTAATAACGACTAAACAGTGACTGTATTTTTGGCACACCTTCAGTACAAAGGTTTCAAGTGGGTTTATACGAACAGGATTAAATTATCAGACAGATTTTCAGAATTCATGAGGTCTTCGTTCTGTTTCAGTATATAAAGAAAGATATGGCTGAAAAGATCGGATCAATAAATGACATTAGTTAACAATAATTTTATAGAACCGAGTCGTGTCTGCAACTTGCTACAGCGACGTGTATCGACACAGTGTTGTGTCATGCATGTCACGACTTATTTTAAAAAGAGTTTTAACGGGATTATTTTGATTTTGTCATTCTTCGACAATTAATGGAAGATGTTTAAGTCAATTTAGGTTTCTTTAGCTATTATAGTGAGCTTGTGCAGTTGTAGCTGCCTACTTATAGCATTTGCTTTTGTTGTAGATTCACTGACTTGTGTGCACACAATAAGCGTGCAGGGGACCCTCACCCAAGGTGTACTGCATGTTTGCGATGTTGGGGCATACAGTGAATGTGACGTCTACGAACACGTTATATCGAGATCATCACGGCAAAGCCAAGAACTTTCTCCATTAAAGCAGTTCTTTTTGAGTTTAAGTTTACACTTGGATACGCTGAAACATGCTTCGGTTGAAAAACTTAATGATGTTACGTAATCTTGCATCTAATTCAAGGGTCGGTGGCTTTGGCAACCTCACGTTTAAATTCAATTATATCGGCCACTGTTATCACAGAATCATCCTCACCTGAGGATACACAGCCTCCGTGGCTACCCCAATACAACCATTGACAGGAAGTAGACATCGTTTAAGACATGATTCCGTCTGTGAATCGTCATCTTCTTGAGCAGACAATTTATCGTCTATGATCAGAACCAGTGATCATAAACGAGCAAAAACAGATCCCGTCTGCAATGGGGACACAAGCTGTTGTACATAACACACCCTCCTCACCCGTCTCGACTGCGATGTCCGTACTACTCCGCTGGTAACTACCCGAGCTTTGGCCTTGGCCTTGGCCTTAACCCATTCCATGTTATATTACGCCTCTTCCCGGGCCATGAAGACGGAAGATTACAAGCTGTTCCGCCCGGTGCGCACCCCGACTCCACCGGATGTTGGGGTCCTACCAGACGAATGGTAAGAAGTATTAACAGTTGATTTTTTGCCTGCGGACGTTCCCTTCAAAGAGATTATTCATTTTATTGCGGATACTTAGTCTGCCTCTATCACAGCTTCAAGGCAGTAGATTCGTAGGCCGTCGTTTTACTTCGCGGCCCAGTCACAGTAGCCTCCACGCGAAGATTATTTTCGACCCTCTACTGCTTCATGTGTGTTGAACGTTTTACAAGCCAGGGTGGACGAGTTGCAGTATATTCGTGCGCGTCACTGATCTCAACTTCTACCGTCCAAGGTTTTACATGTGAAAACGGCTACATGTCATTCGAATAACGGTGTGTTGCAGACTCAATCTCTCACGTATCCCCGAGAAAAATCGACCCGTGGCTCCCTAATGTCAACCCTGAATCCAGCGTTGCGCTGGCTGAACGTGACTGCAGGTATTTAGAGGAAGTGACAAGGAAGCGTTTGCGCACCCTTTCCTTTCAAAATGCGGCTCGAGGCAAGCACTCAGAAAGTTTTTCGATCCCTGAACGAATGTTTTATTCGACCGCGTTTTTGATTCCGTCGTTGCAGCGTCGTCTGACTTGTTGAAACTCAATGCCTAAATGCTTCGACGAAATCAAGTCTTGCCTCACTCGAATATAAGCACAAAGGATGCGCGGAGGCTTCAGTTTTCGCCAACAGACGGAAAATCTGATTTATTTACTCCAGAAATACCGAAGAATGTAATCAAGTCAGCGGGAGTGAAATCACAGGATGCACTGACACCACACGCCACCCGAGGAAGCAGCAATCGACGATCCGCCCCAGAGCAACGCCGAAGAAGAGACCATGTCAGTACCGGTGTTGACGCCAAAAGTCAAGAAGTATAAGCTGGACAAAAAGCAGACTGCCACTCCTAAGCAGAGGCAGCAACCAATCAAAGCATCTGGCAGAGTTCGCACAGAGATCTCTACCAAATACTTTAGATTTTTTAGAAGAGTTGTCTAATCCATTTCCCAAATCGAGCGGAAATGTTCCCGCAGGGTTAATGCTTACGAATTTTTTGCAAGCTTGGCAAGCGTTAGGAGCTCCCAAATAAATAGTCTGTTGGTTGTTTTGGGGTAACCCTTACCGTTTGCAAGAGAGAGGTCGTGTGATCAAATCCTTCCACCACTAGTCAGGCTTCCCAATCCTTCTTTAGTCACGTCGTACGGATACCTACCAGAAAAGCAACTGCATTTGCAAACCATGATTCAAGATCTGATAGAAAAGAAAGCCATAGAAAAGACGCCTATAAGCACTCACGTGTTTTTCAGTCCGATTTTTCTTTTTTTTTAAACAGTCGGGCAATTGACTTCCTGTAAGAGACTTGTCAAATCTCAATCAATTGATACACCTTACATCGTTCAATATTGACAATCCACAATTGATCACATCAACCCTAAATCAGGGCATGTGAGATATTTCGTTGGATCTGTCCAATGCATACCTACACATTCCGATATGCGCGGAGCGTCGCGTCATTCTCTCGCCTGCAGGATAGGCGATCAAAACTATTGGTTTCTTGTCCTACGGTTCAGCTTGTTGAGAGCACCGTTTGTGTTTACCTAGGTCAGGAAGGTCATCAAGTAGACTCGATCATTTTCCAATGTCGTAACGATTGGTTGTTGGTGAAAGGAGACAGGCAGGTTCTTCTATCTCAGTTGGACACAGTGGTGGAGAGTGCGATATCCTTGGTCTGTTGATCAATTGCAGCAAGTCCGAATTGATCCCGGTGCAAAACATTATTGTTTTGGGGGAATTGTTAGATTTTGTAATTACCAGAGCGTTTCCAGCTCAAAATCGAAGGCAAAAAATTATGTGTCTCATTGCACAAGTCATGTCCGCTCCCACGCCTTGCGTCTCTCAAACAGAGTTGCTTCCAGCTCTATTGGTAGCAATGAAGACAGTCGGGCTGGGCAGGTGTCATTTATTTGAGTTTCAACGTTTACGTTGAAGGCGTTGCGTCGTGGCAGGTTGCCGGAATATGGGATACGTCTTTCCTGGTTAGCTCTCAAGGATCTCGACTGGTGGTCGTGTCAACTCACTCTTATCAAAGATGTGCCCTTATCTCTTCCAGCTCCATCGAAGAAGGTAGACCAATGCGTCTTGCAGCGGTTGGGATTTCTTTTTCCAGGGATGTACGTGGAGGGTACCGCTCGAATCTCAAATTGCATTTTAATATATTGGAAATGAACACTATATTTCTTGTTTGTCAAACTGTAGCCAAGTTTCTCAAGGGTCACGTGGTTCAGTTTCTGAGAGAAAATCGGACAGTGGTGTTTTATTTACCCAAGCAGGGCGGCACGCGTTGGACGACGTTGTCTTGTCTCGCCACACATGTCCTCTTGCATGCTCGCGACTGTGGTTTTCTCATTTAAGCATCACACATTGCAGGCAGGCTGAGTGTTCTGGGTTCTCATGAAGATTTGGCACGAGAGAAAAATCGTTTCTTGCTAGTAGCTCCGAAATCTTCCAGAACGTCCTTGGTTTTCTTTGTTGATGTGGTTACCGTTCATCAAGAGTAGGCCAATTCCACTGGATTATGGCAGTTTGTGTCAACCTCATTGAAAATATTATCAACCAAATCCTCAGTCGTTTCGTCTGAAACTATGGTGCGTAAGTTTTCCTTCTTGAAAGCAGGGTCGGGTTTTGGACGGTTCGAAACGTATTTCGGACAGGACAGTGTCCACAACGTGGTAAAAACCGCCCAAAAGGGCTTTTACCTGTAGGAAACGGTCCGAAACTAAAACAACTAATTTTATATGGACAAAAGACACTTATTCGAGGTGCTTATTGCTATCAATTAACAAAAACTATGCATTTTATGCATAATTTTCCATTAATTTTTCTTTGAATTGTTTATTATGCACACAATATTTACACAATGTTTATGCATAAGTCGTATAATTTCACAGAAAAGAAATTTACTTTATATACAATAGTTACGACACTGGAGCATCAAGATATTAAGAAGATGTGGAGTCGTCTCCGCCCACCCCCAGAGAAGTATGCGGTGGCAAAGAGATCATATCGCGCAAGAGGCACTCCGAAAGAAGCCAATGGAGTGAAAGATTAGGATTCAGATTCAGGATTAAAACGCGCTCTTAATTTTGGTGTTAAATAAACAGCAATCGAACTCTTCAGGCACGCATTATTTGGATAGTGGTGGAGTGGACTGCTTGCTGATATGACATTTGCGACTCACACAGCAATGTGGACTGAAAGCCTTTTCATATGCAGAAACGTTTAGTTAAAAAACAAACAGAAAAATGTTTGAATGAACAGAGAATAGCGCTTTATATATTTGAATAGCTTAAATTTGACAGTTCAGTTTCGGACCGTTTCGGACAGCCCAAAACTGTTTTGGACAGGACGGTAAAAACCTGGTTTTTACCAGGGGTTTTTACCATCGAGTCCAAAACTGGCCAACCCTGCTTGAAAACCAAGGGTTTCTCTCACAGAATGGACAGGATCCCCAAAAACCCTACGAGTCAAGTCAACCTGTTCATTGGCGACTATTCGAGTCGTGGTGTCTTGATATGGCTATCGATCCTGTGGCAGGTATGGCAGTGGCAGTGGCCGACTTCTCTCTTTACTTCTTCGAAGTTAGGAAGGTGGCAGTTAGATCAATTATGACATACCGCTCGGCTGTCATATTCATTTTCAGGTGTTTACGGGTTATGATTTGTCAGCATATCATGTATTGTGGGATTCACTAAGGTCATTTCAACTAGAGCGCCCTATTTCCAACGGAACAGTGGTGCCTTGGGATTTGCCGCTGGTCCTCAAATATGTCACGTCTCCACTTTTCCAGCACTCTGTCATTTCAGACAAGTTACTTACCTTAAAATGTGTATTTCTCGTAGTACTGGCGTCGATCAAGCGCCGCGGGGATATACACGCCTTACAAAACTCAAATCAATCAAATTAATGGTTCATGGGAGGCGGTGGTCTTAAAACCGCTACTGTTTGTTTGGGGCAAAAAGCACATTGCGACTAAGGTCTTAGGCACATTCAAGCAGATTGTGCTACCCTCCTTGCCGGGTGTGAGGTTACGTGGCAGTCTCGACACCGCGTCATTATGCTCCATCTCCCTACTACGTGCATAAGCGATCAAATACTTACCGTAGCACCTTACAGCGTCGTCTATTGATATCTTTCTGCGTAGTATCGCAGCAGATCTTTCCAAAGCGTTTATGTCTAAGTATATCAAGAAAACCATATTGATGATGTAATACAAAAGCGATTGTCAAATAAAGCTCATCAGGTTAGACATGTAGCACACTCCTTTCGTAATGCTAATGTTGTGTCAGTATGTGATTTTTTAGGGGTTGGCTGTTGGACCTCGACTAACACGTTTATTAAACACTATTTGCATGAATATACAACTGATGTGATGAATAATTTGCATAATCTTGGCCCAGTTGCTGCTGAATTATTGATGCATAATAGCCTTCCTTGCAGGACTCTCCAACAATCTGGCGGAAAAAACCTACAAGACCAGGAAGGCCGCTAAGCAGATGGTGCGGCGTCTGTTCTGTGGCCGATTTTTTAGACAGTGCGGCTTTCCACATGGCATAACACCTTGACGGATCGGCACAAGTACTCAGGCCGAACTCGGCTGGCTAATTATGTACACCTCTCTTAAAGAAAACAAGTTATCAGTGAAACTGATGAATGTCCCCCGCCACGAACTATGGTCGAATCGTAAAATAATGCGACGTCGCACAACTTCAATACATATATTTTCACTGTAGCAACAATCAAAAGCCAGGGTTGAATAGCGGCTGAGATATCGCGTACACAAAGTTGCACTGTAGGCAACAGAAATACCAAAACATTGCCTTCTTTCAACAAGTCGCCATTTCGTCATTGTTGGTCAAATAAAAAAATAATGCAACGTTGCACAACTTCTATATATATATATATATATATATATATATATATATATATATATATATATATATATATATATATATATATATATATATATATATATATATCAAATTTGCACTGTAGGTAACAGAAATACTAAAAAAATTGCCGATTTTAAACAAATCGCCATTTCGTCATTTTTTGGTCGAATCGAAAAATAATGCAACGTTGCACAACTTCTATATACATATTTTTACTGTAGCAACAATCAAAAGCCAAGATTGAATAGCGGCTAAGATATCGCGTGCACAAATTTGTCGCCAGACAGACAGACGGACGGACGGACCCGAATACTATAGTCCCCCGCTCCGCGCTACTCGGCGGCTGGGGACTAAAAAGAGGGCGGACATTAACTCGTATCATACCGTATGTATGTGTGCTCGGGCTTAATATTGTTTTTTTTTCATCCTGGGCACTTCGTTGTGAAATCACACATAACATTGTTATTATTATTGAATGGGCAGTTCGCAGTGAAACCCCGCTGAATTAAAAGATAGTTTGTATTCAATTTCTTTTATTTCTGCCTGTCCGACATAATGACTTGTAGATGATGTGTCAACCAATTCGTATTCGTTGGGTGTTAATTCTCACTACCTGGTTGAGTCTCCCATAGTGATGGGTTTGTAGTCTACAAGAAGATATTTTCGAAATTAAAACTGAAGTGTTTCATTTCTTTATACTCCTTTTTATGAGTAACATATCTTGTAGACGTAGAAACCATTATCGATTATACCCGCCCATCTTCCCATCTATTGGGATTGTGTGATACGATAAGTTGGGTATGGTTCGAACACATGACAGGAACTGCACCGATGCTGATTGTTCAGATGGTTGACAACGCACGATATGCATAGTAACAGGAGGAACTCGTTCAAAATTTACTTTGCGGTAATATCCCGCAAAATTTCAATTATAGATCGCGATAACCAATGTTAAACACATTCGAAAAATCATAGTGACGGCTTCTACGTCTACAAGATATTTTACTCATACAATGAGTATTAAGAAATTAAATACTTCGGTTTGAAAAGGAGCAAATTCTCAGTGAATAAATTTGTGTGATAAAAATATGTTGAAAAGAAGACAAAATCAGGTTACCAAACACATACTATTCCTAAAAAATAGTGTGGTTATGATTAATAATACTGGAGTTATAAAAATGATTAATAATACTGGAGTTATAAAAACCGCAGTTTACTGAAAATCATAACGGCAGAACCACCGATAAATAAGAAAGATTAACCTGCACTCCGTCAAGGTATGAAATAAATGTGTTACATTCAAACACCCTGACAGCAGATAGTCTTTTGACAAGATTTCCTGTCGTTATCTCAATTTGTGCTTAGTGCTATGAAGGATGGTATTTCACACTTTCTTTATTGTCTTTCAAAGTTTCCTGGCAGCATAATCTGCCTTTCTGTTCTAGCTTTTTTTAAGACTCCAGGACCAAAGACTTCAATTCTTTTGATTGCAGTCGTTTTATGCCACAACTTTTCAATTGAGGTTTATGCAGTTGATTATGTGAGCAACAATTTCCGCTGGTTCACTTTAAGTTTAAGATTTTATGCATAAGTTGGCATTGAAAAAGTCCATTTTTCTTCCCGTCGTTTTTCTAAGGCATAAAGTATACTGTTGTATGGAACCAGGACTTCTATAACTATTTTCATCTTTTTATATTGTGAGAGACATCTACTGTTGAATGTTGATTTCCATAGGCACTTTCGTCTAATTGTTACACATGCTAGACCATCTTGAAACGAACCAATTGATCACTTAAACAGTTCGCATCGATGAGTTTAATGGATATATGAACATGGTAAAGATATAATTCGTCATCATTCAAAATATGTTCTCCAACTTTTTTTTTAGCCAATGGTGACATATTATTTACTGCATAAAACTGCAGCCTTAACCTGTACTCAGTTTGCCGGAAACACAAACGAATTCAACCACCCTTTTTTTCCGGTTTTCCGTAAACATGGTAAAGATGTTAACATCTAAGTGTAATATCGGTCAATATCTGGCTGATCAGACATCTATTTAGCTTACTCGATTTCGGTTCCATAAAAATGGTGTTTCATAAAAATATTAATGAGATTCTGACGCATGTACGATCTGTGGATCACTGGCATTTTGTTTTGGAATTAGCAAAATAGAAGTTCTGAATTCAGCCCTGAGTTTGGTCCCAAGCGAGTGTTTCTCGATATACAAAGCCCTGGTGGTATCTTCAGGTTCACCTGTTGTGGTACAGTTTGCAAGTTTTTAATGTTGTTTACCCGATGGTTACGTGTGAATGATCGATAAGCCGGCTGGCAGCTTTAACATCGGGCTCCTTGCGGGAAACTTTCGAGCCAAGGAACATTCAAGTTGAACAACATATCGTAATTGG
The DNA here is from genome assembly GCA_949752745.1 of Protula sp. h YS-2021. Lineage (NCBI taxonomy): Eukaryota > Metazoa > Annelida > Polychaeta > Sabellida > Serpulidae > Protula > Protula sp. h YS-2021. The sequence continues at coordinate 13,187,589 of OX457033.1, forward strand.
TTAAACCATTTGTTCAACCAGCTGTAGAAGATTTTTATGACCTGAATGTAGATTGTCATGACCTTTTGAAAAGAATGTCACAGTGAATTGCGTAGCTGCTAGTTTAAAATAACTGAGAATAGGTGGTTCAGCGCTGTTTTCACATTAAAAGAAGCATTTACGTTTAACAATTTCGATGTACTGTTAAATTCCTTGTTTTTTCTCCTGGTAACCCTTAGTGACTGACTGTGTAGTCAGTCACCATTGCGTGCATTAACACAGGTGTAAGTGTGGGGTTGTTCTGAGTCCTGCCCAGAGTAATTCGGTATAAGAGCCAAATCACACTTTGGATGGTCCGAATCAAATGCGCAAAATTCTGCGTTTCGAATACAAACTAAATGGGTAAAAAAATGATAGATTTTCCCTAAATGTCAAATTTCTCTAACACCAAAGAGCAATCGTGTTTTTAACAATTCGTATGTCATTTTAAAAATTCATTAAAAGTTTTAGCAAATAGTTTCAATTTCTGTTCTGAGTATGAGTTGTTTTTGCCATATTTCTTGTATGTTTTTCTACTTTTTTTCATTTTTACCGGGTTTCCTGGCAGTCGAAGTTCAAAATTCTTGCACATTTTATTCGAAACACCAAAAGTGTGATTTGGCTTATACTTGAATTAGATTAAGCTTGATAACCAAGAGAAGCGGGTCATTTAGAGAACGGGCAGTTTGGCTTCAAAATTAGGTGGCTCCCATCTTCAGGGTTCATAGCGAACCTTGAAATCCTGGAAAATCCTGAAATTCGGCAAAATCATTCAAGAATCATGGAAAGTCCTGGAATGTGACAAAAAAAAAAATCCTTGAAAATCCGTAATGGAATTCGTAATTAAGTTTTTCAAATTATGAAATATACCTATTTTTCTTGTGTGTATGATTTAAAAATATAATGTACACATAGATAATCGAATTTCTTGGTTTAGAAGTACAAATAAACGACATTCTTGAATTTAAAATGTTTTTAAAGTTCTTGAAAAAATCCTTTAAAATCCTGGAATTTCATTTTAAAATATCCTTGAAAATCCTGGAATTTCATCTGCAAATATCCTTGAAAATCCTGGTATTTTACCTCCAAATGTCCTTGAAAATCCTGGAATTTGACGTCTGGTTTTCACTATGGACCCTGCTCTTGCTCCAGCGGACCCTTTCAGCCTAGGATAGAAAGGATATCACTGGAAAGCAAGAATCATCTAGGACTACCGCCTGTCAAAAAAAAAAAAAAAAAAAAAACTGCCACAGCTTCACGTACCTGTAAAGAGCTTAAACGTCAGCTCTTTTCCAGAAAATTTGATGTGGCTACAGATTTTTGTAACAACGTTTTTTTTAATGACTAAATGGTTTTTAAATTGGTTAGATTAAACCCCGTAACATGACTCTTGTTTGTTTTATGTGAAATGTAAACGTGAGTGGGTAAAGATGCACTTTCATTGTCCTTAAACTGCGGGAATGGCTAGTGGGTTTATCTGAGCATCCCGTTATATAACTGAAATATTTATTTTCAGGCTAAAGTCAAAGCTAAGGATTTGAAGGGCAAGAAGAAAGAGGAGCTGTTGAAGCAGCTTGACGAGCTCAAGACTGTAAGTTCATAAATATGTCATCTATTTGAATGGAAAATCAAATTAATATGCGTTTTTGCTCTGGCCAGGGGGGCAGTTTCTGGATAATAAATGAGCTGGTCGTTTTGTGATGGGTGAAAAATCTCACGGAAAAGGTCATACCCGGCTTTATAGTTTTTGCATACGAGGAATGACTTAATCCAAAACACGAACATGCGTATATACTTGCGTTGTCAATATGCTTAATCATGACCATGGTCGTTAAAAAGTAACTGAGTTCTGAGTAATAAAAAACCTTAGACTCCGTTTATCAATTTAAAGAGACAACCCAGATGAGAAAATATGCTATACATAACACAACAATGAGCGGTGTTTGAAGTCGAAGGCGAGTTTCCTCTTGGAACTTAATCGGTAAAATTCGGTGCTAGTAACATCGATTGTCAGCATGCAATGTACATTGTTTTGCAGGAGTTGGCCTCTCTTCGAGTAGCTAAAGTGACCGCGGGTGCCCCGTCAAAGCTGTCCAAAATGTAAGTACAGAAACGTGGATGTATTCTTAAAGGAAAGTGAAATTTGCAAATGTAATTGTTTAATATTGGAACAAATACATATTGAGAGTTTAACTTCTTCAGATAAGTTGTCTGTGAAGCACGCTTTTACTAACAGTGGTTTCTGTACGAGGGAAAGTGATACCTTTTCAATTACAGTTCACTGTAACACATGTACTTCAGTTATAGTGGGACTAGTGCAGGTCAGTTGATCAATTAGATGTCGAAAGTTACTTAAAAACTGCGCAAAACATACAACTTACATAGCTTTCCAGTTCATTTGTAAATCGCAACTTATCATTTTTGCCTTAAATAGATGCATGGTGCGTAAATCAATTGCCCGTGTCTGGACCGTTATCAATCAAACGCAGAAGGAAAACTTGCGTAAATATTACCGAAGTAAGAAGTATATTCCTAAGGATTTGCGCAAGAAAAAGACCCGCGCCATGCGAAGAGCCCTGACCAAGAAAGAGAAGTGAGCATACTCAATTTGATGGAAATAACACCGCGAACGTTAATAAAGTTCTAATGCATTACATGGAAAGAGGGCTCTTAATATTTCAAGGCAGTGTGTACTTCTGTAAACAGAAAAAAAAAACTTATTGAACGATGGGTGATTACTTTGTAAAACTGCGTATTAGCCTTAAAGAACAGGTTAGAAACCGTCATGACATCCTAAAGTTTGTCTTAACACTGTGCATATGATGACATGTTCATAAACTGGATTGAAATGCTGAGGCGTTTCGTGGCAGTTGATCGATAGGCCTGATGCACGTTGTGATCAGTAGAAATGTTTTTAGTTTTGGGACTTTAGCTGTTTTTTATTATTTTACGTATTTTTTTCTGTTTTTAGGTCTATAAAGACAGCGAAAGAATTGGCGAAGAAGAGAAACTGGCCACTAAGAAAATTTGCTGTCAAAGCTTAGACATTTAAAAACTCTAGTTAAAAAATAAAGAAATAACGCTGCAGTTGTGACGCTTACCAAATAAAATTTGTCGCCTCAGTGGATTTGTGGTTTTCATTTCATATCTGCATGAATTTTTGACATCGTTGGTTTACAAAGGACATGTTGGCTGTCGTTCACGGTACAGAGGGAAACTGTCTGTAGTTGTGTCTACTTGATCGTGTTAGACAGTAAGTTGAGTGACTTAATTCAAAATGGCTTAAATTTCCCCAGTTTAAAGTTTTTTTTTTTTTTTTTTTTTTGGCTTTGCGTGCTGCTCAGTTAAGGGTTGAGTCCTGATTTTTTTTTTTTTGTATTTTTGAAAATACACACAGACATCTATGTCAGTGAGAAAACCAAGGCTTAGGGCCAGTAATTTTGTCGGAATTTTTCAGTTTCGGTCTCACTTTTGGTAAAGTTTTCGACCCGAGATTTTTTCAGGCGCGAAGTCTTCTTGGAAGGCACTTGATCCTGTCGTTTTTACTCTACATCCTCAATCCTCTTGTCATTTTGATCGTTGGTTTCGTACAAAAGGATTAGAAAAGGGACGTTGCATGTTATTACTGGGCTACAGGTGACCATCAAACTGTGCCCACATGCCTTTAGACATTGCAGTTGTAGAACTGGAGCACCAATATTTTTCCAAAGGCCTAATTCTCTTCAACTTTCCAGAAGGATCTCACTTGGCTCATAGACAGGAATTATTTGTTGAATACACTAAACTGTACGCACTTAGAATAGAAGGAAGGAAAAAAAGATTTTTTTTAGGGGGAGGGGGCGAATCGTTGGGAACAAGCAAAGAAATTCAACGTTGTTATATGCCTTTACACTTTATTGTACTTCAGCATGTAATAACTTGAGATGCCATCCACATAAATGAGTAAAATATTCTACAGCATGCATTACCTCCCGCACCTTTTAGAACAACAGGCTCTAAGTTCGAATAGAAATACGAGAGATAGTGTCCCAAAAGACCGGTTTATCATCGGTAGGTTTTTGCCACAACAAGGCTTAATTCATTACCATACTAACATTAAGGTAACTGACAAACCGCAGGAGAAGAACCCTACCACAACTCCTACCACTAACGAAGAAAACTCTTTACCGTTACGTGTGCACAGCCCACGACTTGAAATTACCCTGCGACATTTTATCTACAACGATTCTTGCTTTGTCTCTAATATTGCCATAAACCTACAGAGAATATTAACTAAATAAATGCGTAAATACTGCTCAAACATGCACATCCTTCACAGTGATAGATCCTAAAAGGCATATGCATGTTATTTGTATAGCTAAAGGTCAAACATTCGGTCTACCTACTGTATAGACAGATCTAGTGAGTATTGGGAGTCAGTGTCAGAAAGAATGACGTATACAGGTGACAAACAACGCCGTGTGATATAATGCTGGTCGCCCATTGGTGTGATGTTTTGTAGTTCATAACTTAATTTTTCCTGCAAACATGTGTCTTAAGCAGTTTTGCTGAAAATATAATTTTTTTTTTTCACTATCGTGTGTACTGTTAATGAACATACTCGTCACATTACAGTTTTATTTTCACTCAGTAAAAAACAGGATGTTCGCATTTCACGTATTACATGGTAGGTTATCCGCCCCCAGGTTTTACATTTCTAACCGTACATAATACGTTAAAATGTTCTCTGAAATGAACTTTACATGCATTGCACACCTCCCAATATACTTTCTGGTGGTCTGAATCAGACTAAAGACTGAAAACAACCGGAAGTTCATGTCATGACTGCGCAGAAACCGGCACCGGAATATGCGGTATAACAATCGATCGCAGTTCTTCGTTTAGCTTTTGAATTTCACCGTCTTGTTTCTCATAGCTTTTGACGGCTTGGGTGAAGCGAATGAGCCCTGGAAACAAGGAACAAGCCACATTTGACAATTACGTTCACAAATACCCCTCATAAGAAAATACTACTTCTGTAGTCACCCAGAGTTACTCAGCAGATTTAGTGGCATACCTCAGCCTCTCACGCGCAAGAAGATAAATATTCGAAAACTGCATAGTAGTTCTGAAAAAAAAAAAAGAAAACAAACTTATTGTTTTCTGATCTGCCCACGAACCTTCGCCATCTCCTTTGAAGCCATACTGCGCAATGACTTCCATCTGAATCTGCGCGGTCAGCGGAAATACGAGCTGCATGTTTTTCAGCATATCATTACCAGCATCATCGCGTGCTTGTTGAAGCCTTGCTTGGCTTTCTCCTGACTTCAGAGTGCGCAATACTTCTCTCAGTGCATCTGTACCCAAACATGCAAAGCATTTCACCGTTATAGTACTTCACAAATTTCTTTTTTTCAGTAACTGTGCATTACACAACTCGTAATATAAACATGAGCTTATATCATTCTGAACCGCCAGCAAGCAATCACGAAGTGTGATTTGTCTTATTCCTGGCATTCGATTATGCTGTTATGCAAAAATTTGTCGAAATCCTTTCTACAACTGGAGTTCGTTTGAAAAGGAAATCGGTTCTGGTTACGAAAAACAATTCTGACATAACTTACGATTGCAGTCAGAACAAAATATTTGGTGGCACATGGCGAAAAATATACAGAATACCGAAAAATAATGATAGAAATTTTGTTTCATATTTGAATTTTATATTTTTAATAGGAATCTGTATTCTTAAGTGTTGTATCCTTAAAATATGATTACAGTGAGAACAGCAATTGGAACCTGAGTTCGTTTGGACTTTGAAATGATTAGTCGAACCAAAATTTTGCCCATGACTTAACTGAAATGCATTACAGTATTTCCAAACGAATGCAAGGCTAATAAATACTTGTAAAACTAAGATATCGTAACTGACACAAAATTATGGGTTTATATATACATATATATATATACCTGAGATATAAAACTAAAACTGGGAATTACTCGGAACAAATAGGTACCACTAACATAGGAGGTTCAGGTAAACATTGTTAATACAAAACATAACACATTCCGCTTCAATTCCTTGCTATTGAATGCTTGTACAGGTCAACTACGCTCGCTTTGAGGCACCGCTGTGGCGATTATGTGCAAAATTAAGCGACCCACTCGGAACAAAGCGTTGGCTTAAGGCCCTCAAAGTACTAGGTGAACAAAACACAATTTCTGAGTTACTTTCCTTCCTAAAAAAAAAAAGAATATTGGCAATACAGCCCATTATATTAATGTCATGAATAAAATTTCCCACATTCCCATAAAGTTTTGACTTCTTATAGATACATCAACGTTTATTGCTTTTTTCTACTTGTTGCGTTGTTTTTCCCCACTAGAATCCTGCGAGTTTCCTCTACCGAGCATGCGAACCCGAAACCGTGAATCGGCTTATTTTGCAACAACTTGTATTGTTTGGCTGCACATGCGTTACATAACAAAACACTCAGCGGCACTACTTTGGTTTTCACTCCTTAGGTATTTATGTTCTACCAGTAAATGTTACCATGGTCCGAGATATATCACAAGCGGATTCGCACTTCGAGTTTTGCCGAAAAGTTTTTTAATGCTACGATCGAATTCGGCTTGGATAATAATATAAAAAAAACGATAGAAAAAAAATGCCAAAAATCAACAAAATATCATTTTGCCTGAAACATATTCACAACTTTGCTATTAAAGGGGATGGGTAATATGAGTTATGTAAAGTAAGTTTTAAAAGATGACATGGCCTTGGATCAAAATCATTTCCTGGTAGAAAGTAAACACGCGAAGAGTAAAAACTGGACAGCCAATAAATAAAACTCATTGTTGTAAAATTATCACAATACGTTGGACCGTTTTGGGGTAAAACATTGCTGTGAAATATCTGTTGGTTTATGCGTAACAAGTGTTTAAAAATGAGCAAAGTACAAGCAGAAATCTACCAAAACTGGGGAATCCCGCGGTTGCTATTTTCCAATCAGCATAGCAAAAACCCAATCGAAAGACCCATTTTTCTAGTTGTTTCTGTTCTTCTAAAGGTCCAGTACATCTGATTTTGTGGTTCTTTAAGATCGAGCAAAGTTGTGGTGAGTGTCAGATTTAAAAATGTTACACAGAATGTCCACGAGTATGTAAAATTAATTGTGGTCTATGGCCAAATTATGGCTTTTTAATTTAAATTTGAAAGTGTGCATGTTGAAGGAAAATTAGAATTTTGATAATTTCCCTCTTTCCCTCCGTTTCTCTTTTCTTTGTAAATTTAACCCCAAAATTGCAGTCGAACGGAAAACTCCATCAGAAAGATCAGAAAGTACGAACTGGATTACTGAAGGCCCTTTCTCATCAGATACGGCTCTCTAGAGGTTCTCGAAAAAGTATAGCATATTGAAATACGATAGAATGTCTCGACGTCATTTTTCCTATCCTAGTTAAACTTCCGGGATACGTTCAGCGTGTGTGGCGTGACAACATGGCAGCAACAAGGTAGTCCCCGCGTGTTTAATAGCTTTAATAAAAAATAATGACATAACTAAGTCATTGTTTGAATGCGACTCGCATGATACTGCAAATAATAGCGAAATCGATGTTTCATGTGTAAGAGCCATTTTTCAGTGTGCCGTAATTGATGAATTCGGATTTCACCGTATGATTTCAGATATCTATCTTATTTGGAACGTATCTACACCATATGTTTTCGTCATTATGACATCCTGTATCTTTTCTTTAGAGACAATCAGTGAATGAGAAAGGGCCGCAGAGCAACTCGAGTCATAATCCTCCATTATCGCTCAAGGCAACGCGTTCAATTTACGTAGTTTCAAACTTCTTTTTATCGCTGATTGTGCAAAATGCAAAGTATCATGACAAAAAAAACAGGCAACATCTTTGTAACATGTTACCTTTGGCTATTTCAGCACAGAACTGCTGTTTTCCACCAGACCCAGCCTGAAACGTCATTATTGGCCAAGATTATTCGCAAGATATTTTAGAAGGGCAGGTGTAACAGGATATCTTTGCCCACCCTTCCCCCCGGATATGTTGCCCCCCCCCCCCCCCGCCCCGACAAGATATCCTAGGATATCTTGGCCCTCTTTAGGATTTCTTGGCCACCCTTTGGAAGCCAAGTTATCATAGTATACCTTGGCCCACAGACAATTGAAAAATAAAAAGAATGCCTATTTAAAGATTTTTATTTCTCATTACACTAAAATTTACACTAAATGTGAAAAGCATCATATCAAAAGAACATCGACAGAATTGTAATCAAGATGAACGCTGTTTAGGTTGGGTGTGGATTCAAAGATGAGGTCAAATACAATTAAAAACGCTATTCATTCGTGAAAGACTACTGCTTTACTGATCACACATACATAAATTAAATATGAAACGGCAATTGACATTTCTTTCAACTATTGGCATGGTGTATGTCATCGACAGAACTGCAGTCAACATGAACGCTGTTTAGACAGGATGTGGATTCCAAGATGAGGTCAAATGTAACAAAAAGCTACTCATTCGTAAAAAAACTATTGATTGATTGATCACACATACAGCAATCAAACATGAAACAGTAACCGACATCTCTTTCAATTGAAGTTTTCACATGAAATTATTTAAGAGGAGCCAAGATATCCTAAATGGGGCCAAGATATACGGGGCCAAGATATCCTAGGACCCCGGTTTCTGTTCTAAAAGAAGATTTCGGGTGGAACTCGCTGTTATAAAACAGCTGAAGTAGTGCAGAAACGACAGTTCTAGGCCACCTTGTGACGTCATAATGACGTCATCAATCACGTGACCACCCCCTAGGCGGCGTAACCCTAACCATACTATGTGACGAAAGTTCTGGAACACTTATGAAGTCATAATAGGCGGCGTAACCATAGCGAGGACCCACCCCCCCAGGTGGCATAACCCTAACCATAGACCATACTATGTGACAAAAATTCTGAAACACCTATGAAGTCATAATAGGCGGTGTAACCATAGTCTAAGAATAGATGTCCTCACCATGGTTAAGCCGCCTATTATGACTTCATAGGTGTTCCAGAACTTTCGTCACATAGTATGGTTAGGGTTACTCCGCCTAGGGGGGGGGGGGGGGGGGTTGGTCACGTGATTGATGACGTCATTATGCCGTCACAAGTGGCCTATTACTGAGAGGTTTTTGTGGTTTCAAGGTTGAAATTTTATTAAATCACATGTGAATTTCATATCTTCATCACAGGTATTATTACAATAATCACAGAAAGTTTCAAAGAAAAAAGAATTCAATAAAAATGACTGGGACAGCCAGTGATTCTGTTCTCACAGCACATTAGCACACTATATACACACTATATATGTATAGTGTATATATATATATATATATATATATATATATATATATATATATATATATATATATATATATATATATATATATATATCCAACCCCCCTGTATATATATATAGGGAGTTGGACAACTCGGTCCATTAGCAACTCGACCCACTACCAACTCAGCCCTTTTTGAACAGCTCGACAGTAGTCTTTCAAGAATGGGCCGAGTTGTCCAAAAGTTGGACCGAGTCGTCTTTCTCGATGGGTCGAGTCGGTGTGGCCCGAGTTGTCCAAAGACCTATATATATATATATATATATATATATATATATATATATATATATATATATATATATATACTAACTATATATACATATAATCTCGTCGTCGACCAATCAAAACACGAATTAAAGTTGGTCAGGCCAGGAATTTCCCAAGTAATCCAGGTTGATTGCGATAATTTTGTATACTTCGAATAGGAAAAGAAACCAGCAGCTAACCATTGCCCAATTTATGGGCAAGCGATAGGCACATGAATGTCATAAATAGTAACAGATAATAAATTATTTCGGACAGTAGTTTCGACAAGTGTACAAAGAAGAGTGCGCTAGCATGATATTTCACTTTGTATACCAGTTGACCTCATCGGATTCTGAATGTGTGATTTGGCTTATTAAGCATAGCACCATGAAGTAATGCACACCTTAGAACGTCTTCAATATCAATTTTGAGTACGGGTTGTTTGTGAAGAAGTGGGGGGGGGGGGGGTGTTGGCGGGGGATAGGAGTGGTTCCTCACATTTCCTTACCAACGTACAATAAGTTGGATCAAACTTCACTTTGTTTTTCCTTTTACTTTTTGATCCTGCATAATATTTGGTTGACCTAATGAGCCATTTTCTGGAAGAAAGAACCGTTATAGAAGTGCTGAAATGTGATAACTCATCATAACTGCATTATGTATTCTAAAAACACTCATGCATATTTTCAGTAGAGGATCTCACATCTCAACATATTTGTTACTGGGGTTTGGACAACTCGGCACCTTGCCATCTCGGCACCATTTGGACAACTCGGCACCATTTTTTGGACAAATCGGCAAAACACTTTGGATAACTTGCCGAAATGGCAAGGTGCCGAATTGTCCAAAGACATTATTATTCTGCCTACGAACCCATTCTACCGTTACAAAAACACAGTAAATATCTTTACAGCACCTTTTGTCGAAAAAAGAAAGGTTTTGCTCGTAAAAGTGTTTCTTAATAACAACTTACACATAACAATAATCAAAACAGCTTTGACCAAAACATGTTGTGCTTATAGCGTGCCCTGACGAGAGAATTTCCAGAAGTGTTTAGAGCTTTGATGCAGCCTTATTTATGCTATTACATCGATCATTATTTTCTTATAAATATTGGGGAAGAGACAAGGTGTTGTTTTTGTTCAACTCACTTTTGAGTTGCTCTTGAGTAAACAATGTCTACAAAACTGTTTGCAAAAACTCTACTCTAACAACAAATAGTTTATGCACAATTCATAATAGTCAGAAAATCTTGAGTAAAACAGAAATGGCTGTCTGGTTATGCTTCTTTCCTGTAGCACTTGCATAAAGTAAGCAGGAAACCTTAAATGCCTTAATTATGAAGCAACTTGTCACAGCCGTTAAATACAGGCTTTACATATTTAACTGTCTGTAAATAATCGAGGCACGCAGGGTGGCGTCTTTAACTTCCGGTTTCGTTCACTGTGAGTGACCTTAAGTCCTCGATCTCCATGCCGTCGTTGATCTGCCTATAGAGTTGCTGGAGTAACTCACCGCGCAGCTCGCGTGCCCAAAAGCGCGGAATGTTCTGGCAGCGCACGCAGTTCAGCAGGCGCAGGGTGCGGCAGTGTCTAACAACGGCGCTGTAACAACACACATAGTACCACACATAGTACCACACCCAGTACCACACCAAGTACCACACCAAGTACCATAGTATCTTAACACTACGATATCAAGAAAAAGTATCATGATATCCATGACATTAAATGCTGAAATCTGAAAGCCTTTTCAAATTTGTCAAGTGCATCTATCTGAATAGGGAATTGTCAGGGTATGCACAAGGTTTATGCAGTACCCGATACAGTATATCGCCATTATCATCACGTAGACCGATACATTATCCTATTCTATTCCATATATCGTTATGAAAACCGATACTTTTACGTATCGAAAAACTTTAGAAAATTATGTCATCACGTAGACCGATACATTATCCTATTCTATTCCATATATCGTTATGAAAACCGATACTTTTACGTATCGAAAAACTTTAGAAAATTATGTCACTGCGCGCTCTATGTCATCATGTTTTCATAATGAATTTACACTTCATTCGATTTTAAAATTTCACACATATTTTTACCACCTTTACTAAATACGACTAAGATTAAACAGAAAATACAAAAAAAGCCTCACCTCAGACCATTCCAGGATACTAGGGTACCACATAGGTACAAGGTATGGAGTTGTTTGAATGTTGTATTTTTAAACAAGTTTTCCAAAGCTGTATCTACGAAGAACCGTGAGACTGCAGCGGTTGAAGTCAAGTCTATCGCCATCAAATCCACGACCTGTAGTGTATCTTTCCACTAAGAAGAGACATCAAATATACGCGTATTCAATATAAGAACTCAAACTGGAACCGATTCTCAAAAGGCCATCTTACAGGGCGGCTCCAATTTGGAAACTGAAAATCCAAGATGGCTGCCATTGTGGCCATGAAATCGGGTCAAGGTCAACATTAAAATAACGTGCATCTACCCACCACTATGGGTCAAATATGGCTTGTCAGTGTGGGAGTAATAGCCGGCGATGGACAGACGGACGGACGGACAACAGCCAAACCTACAGTGTCCCTCCGGGGCCAAAAGAATCGGTTGGGGACTAAAAAGCAATCACATTAGTAACTGCAAAAATACAAACTAAATTTGGTAGAGAAAATCCTTTTAACGATTTTATTCATTTCATAAAGTCGAAATGTAAACAGCAGACGACTTTTTAAACTCAAACTACGTATAGTTCTAAGTACTTTCGGTCTCTGCATGGTGTTCCCCTTGAAAGTTCCAACTGCAAGTAGGAGTAGTTTTACTTATCAAACCAGTGCCTTTCTCTCTTTGGAACCATCATTTCTGATGGGAACTCAGATAGCGTCTATTACCCAACAAGCAACATCAATTCCAAGCACCTAACATCATGTACGTCACCTTTCGCAGGCAGAAGAGGGCATCAACATCATACAAGTGGAATTTGACACTTTCTAAAACCGGGGAATTGACAGACATCAAGTAGTCGTTGGCTTCTTCTGCCAGATCGAGCTCTTTCATACACGGAGCTGTCGCCAATACATTTCTACAACAAAGCGAAGATTTAAGTGCTAGAATTACATTTTGCAATCAGGCAAAACTATTTCAGTATGCAGCTTTATTCATAAAACAGAGGTAGGTTTCACAGTAAAGGATAAAAATGGCGTTCAGCTAAAAGAAGTTCAGTAAACAGAGGGAGGGGGGGAGGGTTCTAACAGGATAGGACTGTACGTTTACACGTCATTCTCGGTAAATAAATAAAAAAAAGCTCACGGATGATTGATATACGGACTCACAGATGCCTCATGTGCGCATTGACGGATGCCTCGTGCGCATTCACTGATGCCTTATGTGCGCACTGACGGATGCCTCATGTGCGCATTGACGGATGCCTCATGTGCGCATTGACGGATGCTTCATGTGCGCATTGACGGATGCCTCACGTGCGCACTCACTGATGCCTTATGTGCGCACTGACGGATGCCTCATGTGCGCATTGACGGATACCTCATGTGCGCATTGACGGATGCTTCATGTGCGCATTGACGGATGCCTCACGTGCGCACTCACTGATGCCTTATGTGCGCACTGACGGATGCCTCATGTGCGCATTGACGGATACCTCATGTGCGCATTGACGGATGCTTCATGTGCGCATTGACGGATGCCTCACGTGCGCACTCACTGATGCCTTATGTGCGCACTGACAGATGCTTCATGTGCGTATTGACGGATGCCACGTGCACATTCACTGATGCCTCGTGCGCACTGACGTGTGCCTCACGTGCGCACTGATGAACGCCTTATATGCGCACTGACAGATGCCTCATGTGCGCATTGACGGATGCCTCGTGCGCATTCACTGATGCCTCGTGCGCACTGACGTGTGCCTCAAGTGCGCACTGACGAACGCCTTATATGAGCACTGACGGATGCCTCATGTGCGCACTTATCATTGTTCTGCAGTTGAACATTTCCATATATGCAGCTAGGGTCAGTGATAATACCATTCAAACCTCTCAGAATCTCACCTGATAAGCACTTGATGGGATGCCGTGGAACTGGGCACTATGAAGCTCTCCAGACTTGGAAATACACCTCGATCCTAAGAGAAAAAAGGTGAATTTATTGTTCTTTAAGGCTTTGTCCTCGACCATATCTCGGATAAGACTGAGTTCTATACAACTTAGATCATGAAGTTAAAAAATGTAACTTTTCTCTGCATTTAGTTTTACTTTTCGGATTGACTTTAAAAGATAAAGGACAACTAACACAAGCTCGTAAGATACGGCATTCTTTTCAGTTAAATAATGTGCGATGAAAAGCACAATAAAGTTTATCACACTATGTTTCTCAAGAATGAGCATTATGTACATCAGGTTTTTTGTTTGGGCAATATCACTTAAAGTACTGCAATGCACAAAATGCGCGACACTTCCGTAAGTCGGTCACTACTTCTTGTCCGAAGAATTCCGAAAACATCCGAACAATGCCGACAATATCCGAAGAACACCGACAACATATTCCATTTGATTCGCAGGAACAACTGGACTTACATTGAACATAATACTAAATGCAGGCGTGTGGTACAAACTGAGATGGCGGAGCAGGGGGCAGCCCCTCTGCAGCATCGCCACATTGACTTGTAGCTTGACGCCAGGCGTCTCGACATTACTGAGAACCAGTTCTTCAAGAACATGGCAGCGCTCCTGGAACATAATCTTGTTCATGCACCTTTATCACGTGTCATAAAATTTATATCATTTTCATTAACATGGCTAATAGGTTTCAATTTGATTAACATACAAAGACTCTATCCTTTACATTATTTGAGATGACAGAATAATATTTTTAGTTACTTACACAGATGAGATTCAATGTCTTACTGAAGTCCTTGGACAGATAGTTACCGCTCAAATTCAAGCGCTTCAGCTGTGGTCCTTTTTTCTCCACGAAATACGTCAAAGGTTTGGTTCCGACCGCCAATGGCTAAAAACACAAGCTCCAATCACTGTAAAAGACTTTCTGAATCTTTCATATTTTGATTTCGCAGCCACTTATATAAAATGCAGGACTGCGGTACTTTTGATATGATCACCGACGTAAAAGCGGCATTAATTATCGCAATAAATAAATGGAAAATCCCCATAACGAACAAGTAATTTGATACGTTTGAAAATTTATAATAAACATTTTTTTAAAAAATGATCACAGCGTCAAACATTTGTTTTATAAAAGGAACGATCGAAAGGCTCAATGGACGATAATTCTGAATTCCGTGATAAGGTGATCTGGCCCATTGCCATTCGCCTTACTGAGACAATTGCAGCGAAGGTCAATCCCCTGCTTACCATCCCTGACTATAATCGAACCAGAAACCTTGGGACTACAGGACCAATGCTCTAACCAGCTAAGCTTTTTATTTTTTGTAAGCACTAGTGCATAACACTTGATAACTCTATCAAATATTTGAATCACAAGGTCGACCAGTTATTACACTAAAATTTAAACAGCATAGCAAATTCTCAGAAACATTTTGACTTGAGTTACACTAATTTACTTCATTCAACTTTGCCAAAAAAATAGAATTACACACGTTTATTTTTTCAGTTAAATGAAAAAAATATCAGAAAAAGAACAAACCCTTAGTTTCCGACTATCACAGATGATTAATTGATTTGCCTAATTGAGGTATTTATAAGTCTTAACTTACATAATGCTTATATAGCTTTTTGTCTTGCTTGGTTAATTTACCATAAGAGAAATAATGGACTTACAGAGACAAGGGCGAAGTCAAGGGACTCTAAAAACGGGAACTGATCCGCCAGCACAGGCAAGCTGTTTTCTGCCAGACTTTCACAGCTCGAAAGATTTATACTTTTCAAGTACACACAGGACTGTTGTAGCATCTGGAAATAAAAATTGATGTTCCATACCAGAGCTGTTAACCTGATCCACAAGTGAGAAATTACGGGCTTAGCCTCATCCGTTCAGACTTAACATTTTTACTGACAGCAACCGTTTTCACGTCAATGGACACAATTTTAAAACGTTAACATATTATTATTGTTTAAATTGGAGGTTATGCAACACAGCACACTGCATTATCGTAGCTTATATCATGACTGCCAGTGCGCGTAAATTATAGGTACATCAGGATTTTTCCTGCGTATGATGACGCAATGGTGTATTCTATGCCTTACTTAATGTATGTACTTTATATCGCCATAACAACGGGAATAAGAAACAGAAAGCATCGCGGAAGAGTGCAAAATAAGAAAACATCTTTTATACCAATAAGAGAATATATTTGTACCATAAATCAGAAAATAAAAGTATAATCTTTGAGCTAATCTGACGCCCCCCCCTCCCAGATTACCCTCGGTTTGCACTTTCCTCCCAGTGCTACAGGCAGTAGTTTTTTTTCGTCCTGATCAGTCTACCTGCTTCTGTGGTTTTATAACTTTACTCTTGACAAAAAATGAACTAAACAGGTATACGTACCATAATATCAGAATCATGTAGCGTAAACCATGCTTCTAAATTCAACGATTTTGTAAAATTTCCCATAAAATTGCTGCACAGAATATGAAGACCTAAACAAAGCAAACTGAACTTGTATGTTCCTTCCTTCTAAATATCGTATATTTTTTTTTCATCTGTTTAACCTTGATGATTCCCAAGATATCTTTCAAATGTTTGCTTGGAAATTGCTTTTTGAGACCAACACGATTTGATAATCTCAGGACTCTTCTGTATTTGAGGTCTAAAAGTTTATTCCCAAAATACCAATTTACGATGCTATTATGTACAACTGATTAAAAACAAAACCACAGAAAGTATCGTCTCATTACCTTTGGCTGTTTTGTTGATCCAACCAGATGACAAGTCAACATCTTTCCAGAAACATGGATCAGTAGCTATACTTCGCCAGTAGCGGCATATTTGACCAAGCCTGTGGGGAGAAGATCTTCAGCATGGAAGTTTTTTTTTGTGACGTAAAAACCGTAAAAAACTATAAAAACAAGTCAAAATTTTCCGCCATTTTGGAGAAAAAAGTTATCAATTTATTTAGTTTTTGCTGCATGACTATAAACAAAATAAACATTAAAAAAATATAAAATTCTTATTACCAAGACGTTGATAAAAGCAAGGATTAAAATATTCTAATCCAACTGATCAAAAAAAGTATAAAAATATTTCAGAAAAAAAACGTGGTGTGGGGAATTAAAAAACAAGCATAATACTTTTAAAATTGTATGATATGGCAATACTGAATTATGACACAATAAGCTAGATCGTTATAGCCGATGTCGTTAAAATGACGATTTACTGTATTTCACTTTCTTTTTCGCGCTCAGAATTTGGCTATACCGTATAAAATGCAGTCTAATGTAAAATACACTGAATTGGTCCGGAAAATCACTTTGCCTTGTTTACAAAACTGTTTATCATACACTGCCAATGTCAGTTTGAGTACCACCTACTTGCAAAGGCTGGGAACGGGTCCACAATCTTTAACCACAAGGCCAAAGATGTAGGTCATCACTTCCGGGGGAAGGGTAATTTGCTCATGACCACCCCCGTTTTGTGTTGAATCACGTGGGTCATCTTTGTCTAGCGCTGCCATTGCAAATATCAATAAGAAGCTACGTGTATACCTGGCATGTCATCTTTCCTGAAATTGTTATCATAGTTAAAAAAATAACCGAAACAAAGGCGTCTGTTTTGCTTGCAATGACACCAGTGATGGTACGGTAAACTGATGGTACATGTGTATGGTGGGATTCATAGCATGACTGAAGGAAACGTTCTAGGTTTGAGCTTTCGCGACCCGTTAATATGCTTGCTGCGAAAGAAAAAGCGAACTGCAGTCAGAAGTCGATGGCGGTACAATTGTTAAACTGACTCTGGTGGATTTTTATATCATGATAAACAATATCAAGAAAACGGCAGAAAACCGCACGTAGTATTAAAAGCAGTGCAGTGGTTTTACATGGGTATATTTCTGGCATTGTAGTGGACATATATTTTTTTGTGTTGTAGTGGACATGTTGTATTTTTTTGTGTTGTAGTGGACATGTATTTTTTTGTCTTGTAGTGGACATGTTGCTTCCCAAGACCCTCTTTAAAATGCGTGTTAATATTAAGATACAAGTGAACTGCCATGTCAGTCATTGAACCGAATCGGTTACAGAATTTTAATATGTGTCGACAGCCAAGCGCCAAGAAAAACATGCATTGTCTGAATTATTGTTTTGGTTTGATGCTTGCAAGTGGAAATGCTGGATTCGATTCATAGTTTAAGCTAGGTTTTGTAATTGTGAATGTAATAGCTTAAGTATGAACAAGTTTTAAGTTGCTCGTTTTTCAACCATATGGCGTATCCTTGCCAGTATAAGACAAGTCCCATGTGCATAGATTTTAACCAACTGGAAAAAATCACAGCTTCCCCCCCCCCTCCCTCACCCCCACCCTTCCCCTCACGAAACAATATTTGAAGTAGACCCAATTCAGTGATTTCTACGTGTGCTCCTCTCGGTAAAGTCACTTCCGGTAAGACGAGCGCGTCATGCGACTTAAAGGTGTAGGCCTTACATGGACACAACGGTCATCCCGCTTCAACAGTGTGGTTGAGCTGGGACCCGGGGCCGGCTCTGGAGGCAAGGGGCGCCGATACCCTTTTGGCCACAACACGCACTTGTGACCACCATAGCCGTGAAAAACACACAAATGGCCTTTTTTTGAGAAATTTATTTCGCTATGCAGAATCTGCTCAACATGCTCTCTACGCCACCTCGCCCCCCCCCCAAAGGGATTTGATTTCGATGGGACAGGTTTGAACTCCATTGATCTATTTGATCCCCACATTTACATGCAGTAAGAAAAACAAAAACAATGCGAAACACATTCAAGAGCAAAACTTTATTTTTTTAATTATAATTATCAAAATGGTAGGCACACAGCAAATTGCCTAAAATAGTAAAACAAGAGTTTATTATCTATATAAGCACCACAGCACAGAGACCAATTTTTAATTAAGAAAATCAATTTCATCAAGCTGAATTGTATGTATATATAACACACTTCGTACATAATTATTCTTCTGCAAAATCCTCATTCAATTTCGAATAATTTTTCAGTAACGGCAATTCTGTTGACTGGTTTTCAATTCTCACTATCTATCGATCGTGTTTCTTCTCTGACAATCGATGAAAAGAAACCCCTTTTTTTAAATTAATATTTTATAATCAACCTCTCCAGGTTACAATTTGAAAATTTTTAGCTAACAACATCTATAGCTTTGATGTGTACTTTACCCACAATACATGTTCTTGTTTTCGTGCAACTTTACAAGTCCCGAGGTTATTTATTTGAGCATAGGCCTTATCTTGTCTTATCTTATCTTGCCTGTAGCGCCCGCAGATACTTAACATATAAATGTCTGCAGGAGTTGCCTTAAAAAGTTAAAAGTTTACCAAGCAATCTCCAGCTGGAAATTGCCGTATGAACAAATAAATGCATTTTTGTATAAACGGTAGAATATCATGTCCGGACCCGGCAAGGAGTAGTATAAGATAACACTACCTCCCCCACCCTCCCGCCCCCTCCCCTCAGTATTCTGCACATCTTGCAGGGTGAAAACTATGGTACTTATGACAGCAAAACAAAAACGGCTCCTTTGTTGTTCCTGCCAAAACTGGCCAGAGAGATTAATTTTAATATCTCCAAAATGTCCACAAACAAGTTTATTAGCCATGGCACTCTTAACACCAGCGAAACCAGCGAAACACTGAATTTGTAAACAATACTACATTATCCGTGAGCAGATAAAACTATACTAATGAATCACTATTGATTACCATCGGCAAAATGAGGTTTTATGTCAATTTTTTAAATGAAAACATGCACTTGGAAATAAAGCAAGCACCAAAATTATCTACCTCTCCCAACAAAATAAATCTCGCTACTATCGCTGGATATCTGCAATATGATGCCACGAATGGCTCTGCAAAAATGTTCTAAAAAGTGGTGATCCATTTAATATTTATTTCCTGCATCAGGAACGTTTGATTTTTTCTCATTATAAACTGAAGTAAATTTGTTTAAATGATAAAAAAATAAAATGAAGAAAAATCTTATAAATCAGTACATCGGTAAAACAAGCATTTCTTTTTAATTTGTACATCGTCAAGAAAACACTATTTAGCCAAGTAAAGCACAGGAAATTCTCTATGGAAAAATCCTGACAGACCAAATACCTTTTTTATGGAACAAGATAGTACAGGAGTCATTTAAGAGGTAATCGCATTTTAGAAAAACGTTTTTTTTTTCAAAACACGTAATATTTTCTGGCACAAATTTCTGCCAGATATACTTAAAGAAAATAAAATAATAGGAAAAGAAAATTTATATTTCTTATAACCGGTATGTAATCGGTACATTCAACGAACGGAAAAACCCCTAAAGAGGTCATCCAAGAAGCAGGAACGCACGGTGAAAGGGGATGGGTTAAGGGTTTGCTTGAGAATGGTGTAACGCTACAAGATTTTTTTTTTCAGGGCCTTTTGCGCATATATTGCATGGATAATCTCTAATTATGGCGTTGCCGCTGACAGCTTCTAGCTGTGAAAGATATCGCAAAAACATTTCGCAAATTCAAGAAACTTCAAAAGAAACTACAACTTAATCCCTTAACTCCAGCTTTTTAAGCAATTGGCATTATGCATAAAGTGCCGAAAGCTTTTCATCTTTTAACCAAATGACTTCGCAAAGTGCATGCTAAATACCAAACCACGCAAATTTTCTTAAAGAAGCCACGCAAACCTAACACTTTAGGCTAAAATAAAAGAAAATGCACCCGTAAGAGCTCAGATCACGTACTAATTTTTTAACACACCTTCACTAAGTTTTCTTCTTTTTTAGACACATTCGTTTGGCCATTAATTGCTACGCGGTTTTCAGTTTGCTTGCACTGTGACACATGAACTGTTGTACCACAGCGTGGACTAGTTAGTCATCTTAAGCCTATGCGTATTCCTGAAGTAGTCAACAACTACGTAAACAACATACAGTGACTAACACCAACGCACATCACACGGCACAAGAGTTCTTCCTACATAAAGAAAATAGTTCTAAAATAGATTACAAGACCGTGACTGGCCCCACAAGATCTCTTAAAACAGCACAAGGTTCTTCAACAATACAAACATCACTCTCCACGAAAAGTAATAAACAAGTAAATGTCCTATTCAATTCCTAGTCTGTTTCAAGTTAGTCCCCCCCCCCCCATCCCCCCCCCCCCGTTTCCCCTCGTAATACTGTATTTCAACTCATCAACAATTCGCCAAAAATTAACCCTTGTTTTTCTCTCTTGAGCACTTTTGATAAACCTTTTTTGGGACATGCGGACATGCGCACTACGCATTAGCTCGTGTAAATTGGCAGTGGATGAGCCTCAGTGTTGATCACAAACTTATCTAAAGGTATTAAATTCGGGTTATCGCTAAATAATAAATAAAGGTATTTCAAAGTTTCTGCCAAATAAAATGTCTCCATTTTATCCCTATGGCCAACATGCTGTGCATTTTTGACGTTTTCTATGGAGGCATAGCCAGTTTCGACGCGGGTATACTTCTCAAACGCCTGGAATATTTGCCAGCCCCAGTCTCGGTAAGTCTCGTTTCTGGTCGCGCGATATAAATAGAACAGACTCTCTACAGTTTCCGGTCTCTGCAGATTGAAATGCGCGCCCCACTGAAACAAAAAAAAAAAAAAGGTGAACAAACGCCTTTTTTTTTTAAAAAAAAAACCAACAAACAAACTTATATTTATTCGAAATCTTTTTATTCCGATGTTTATTACAACCTTTTCTTCCAAAACAAACACGCCAGGTCTTAAAAAAAACACACATTCTGTACACATATGGGTGTGCATTTGTTTCATTTATTTCCCCATGTGTTGATCTAGTTGCCCCGGGGTTCACTGTTCGTTACCTGCATCGATGAATACTCCATCCAAAAACAAACCATCAACAAACAGTAAGAAGACAAATAATTCCTTGTTTTATTTGTTTTATTTTATTTTATCTTCTGTTTTATTTTATCTTCTGGTAAGAGACTTTTAAGCCACTCAAGAAATGTTGCCACCGTAGAGTTATATTGTAGGGACATGCTCGTAACTAACCAAATTATGCAGTTACGACAAATTTGGCATGGAAATCGAAGCCCATTTATTACGTTCGTGGAAATGACGTCATCATATCTGACATATCGCTATACCCAGTCTTTAAATTGGTGGGGAGGTGGGGTGGGGGGGGGGGGGGGGAGGGGGTCTTCTGGTTGGGCAAACTGTCGAGTCACTCACGTTGATCATGATATCTTCGTCCCCGCCCGGATGCCTGTTCATAGTGGCCACTTCGGGACTGAGACCGGTTGGCATGCGGCTGTACATCTCGTAACACGTGCGTGTCAACTCTTTAGCCATCGTCAAATGCTCCTCACCGCCGATTCCATGCATATAACCAAGGGCTAGCGTACCGGGCAGAAAGCACGCCAAATGCTCCTGTTTAAAGATGACAAATTTCGTTTCCTTTAACACTGCATCTTTTTATGCATAAACAACGCTAAAATTATGTCTTGGGAAGATTTGTTATGCCTGCAAATCCGTCCCAGGACCAAACTGTAGCCGTTTCTTTTAAAATGCCAAGAATCACGTTTTATTTCGTCTCAGAAACAAGCAGCAGAACATGCATCTTCTTCTGTCGGAGAGTGGTGGAGGGGGAGGGGTAGGGGCGGGAGAGGGGGTAGTAAACTCCAAATTATAATGGAATGTTTGCTTTAACAACCGCATTGTTAATTTAATCATCCTTTCACACAACATTATGCACTTTTTGGGCTACCTTTTCTTACTTACGGAACTAAGAAAAGCAGCTCCTAACTAATTAATTTAATACCACAAGCAACTTAACTGCTCAATCATAACTCAAGAAATACACAAAAATCAACGAGATTGACAATAGTAAGACTAAAAAATAAATATATAAAAAAAAGGAAAGAAAAACAAACAAACAAGCCACTGCAGAGAGCACAGCTCCAAGGAAAATCAAAGGTGGCGGCCATTGTGACCTTGAAATTAGGTCAAGGCCAAAGCACAAACAATGTGCACCTACCCACTACTGTAGGTTATCGATATACCAAATCTCGTAGAAGACGGGATTTTTAGAGTGGGAGTAACAGCCGGCGATGGACGGATGGACGCCCAGACAGAAAACACCCAAACCCATAGTCCCCCCCGGCTTAAAGACTTGGTTGGGGGCTAAAAAGTCTTAAAGGAAAGGAAAACACAACAAAACGTGGTTCAAACCTTACCATATCTGGCTTAAAACTTCTAGAGTTCATACCATACAGGGAACCAACAAAGGCCAGCTTTGTAGGTTCGGAGTATTTATATAAATGCTTTTTCATTCCTGCCATAGCCTCAAGATAATCTTCTTTTAACCTGAAAAGTGCCAGCACAACACCAAAGCAATACAGCGTCTGTTCTCTTCGTTCATATAATGCGTGATTGTTTCTTTTTACTTACTCAGACACTTGTACCGCATTTATGGACGCCAGTATGGATTCACACATATACAGAGACAGCCGCAAAGAAATTGTCACAGGATACAGTCTTGATACTGTCAAGCATCACGGAAAAAAATAGTATTTACCAGTCCCTTGTTTTGCCTGTCTGTATCCACTGTTTGAGGAGGTATTCATAGTAACTGTCGGCACTGGCTCCCATGGACACGGTACTGGTCATGCGGAAATGACCTACAACAATATCCACATCTTTTAGTGTGGGGGTGGGGGGTGGAGAGCCGAATGGGGACAGCCTTACAATCAGCCCGTTACAGTAGGCTCTGACCACAAGATGGCAGATCACCTCAGTCTTTACGACTAAGCAGCGACGTGTGGCGCCTCAGTTTGCTATCTATTTCCATAAGAAATATTCATAATCTGTAGATTCTAGTCTGATTTTCGAATGACTATTACGACACTGTTGCTTTTATGGCGTCACATGTTGCGTCCGTGTTGCTATGACGTAATACTGCCGTTTCTGTGACACCCCCGCCTCACCGGACACCAAGACAGGTGACATACCCCTGCTGTGACGCCAGGGTGAGCACATCAAGTGGCGTACCTGTGTCGGCGTTGAGGAAGCACGCCACCAGGCCGTCTAGCTTCTTCAGGTTGTGGATATGTTCGGAAATCCTTTCCACCGCGTCCTGCAGTGGAGAACAGCACTGTCAATTAATACATTCCCTCACGCATTTACATGCACAGCAAGCCGGAAGTATAGTTAATGCGTGACATACTGTACTTGCATCGTTCTAGTCAACACCTCTTACCTAGTTTATATTTATTTCAACTTAATTTCTATGTATTATACGTTTGGAGCTCTTGAATATTAAATTAAATGTAAAATTAAAAGCTATGTTTACTACACGAAATGTGTTGACAGCCATTAAGTAAATGGGTCGGGTCTTCAATCGCCCCACCCCCAGGCGTAACCCACCTACAGGGCAATAGTATTATGTCATCGAGATCAACGTACGATAATATAACCAGAAAACGCGAACTAAACAGGGCCGTTTATTTATTTTACTACTTCTTTTTAAAAAGATTAACTCAAACAGCCCCTGCCATCCTAAATACGGTCCCGCTGTGTGATGTCGCTAAACACATAACGCTATACTGCGTTCATACCGGTCTATTGTCTAAACGCATAATTAAGATCCAACACATAGGGATAAACTGGAATAAAAGAAACGGCAACTAATTTCCAACTAAGCAAATGTTATTGCTAACGCTACAAAATGACCTTGAAACTGAAAAAACACAGATAACAAAAATACAGTGCCCCTCGTTATCTCGAAACTGTCCGGATCGGCCATTATGTCCGATATACGATCTTCGAGTTGAAGACAACGGGGAAACGCACAGAAAAAGCCAAATCACAGGGCAAGAAGATGTTAATACACCTAAAGTAAACACAAAACAAGTGCAAAGGAGAAAAAAACAACAACAACAACCACAAACAACACCGCAGCGTGCATCATAAGTGGTTGGAAGAACTGCATATTGAAATTTGATATCTTGTCCTTTTTCAGTCAACAACCAACATCTTTCTTCATTTACACCACACGTTTGAACTTAAGCTTCATGTAATTGAGCTTTTCATGGATTTATTTTTGGAAGTTCGTTTTGCCATTTTAAACGGGTAGGTTGTGAGGGATAAGCCTTTTTGAATTCCAAATGACATCGCAATATGACGCCAACAATTTCTTCACATGAGTTCGAAAACAGTATGGTGTATGTATACCTCATACTGAACATTTTGTGTCTGACGAGCTAGATCTCTGAATTCTAACTGAATGGTTCCCATTTCAGCCACACTGTCCTCTTCAAAGCTCGGTGACTGTCTTTTCATGTTGATGTTACGGCACGGCACGAAGGTTGGTCCTTTGAAGCAAGGCATCAAGCCATCTGCCAGTGACGTCTGTCTAATCAAAACATGCTTCATGAAGCAACCAATCAAATCACTCCAAACATTCCCTGCAGTCCAATCATAATGAATGAAAAGAAAATGAAAGGCTGTGTGGGTTTGTTTCACATCTACAAAAAAGGCTATGCATGCGCTTTGAAAACAAGCTCAATCTTGAGAATGAATAGGGTTCGCAATTTTAGAAAATTTCGGCTTCGGTTACCGAGGATTTCTCTGTGACTGGTGAGGGCTGGGGCGACTCCAGATATCAGTCTGCGCTCTGAAAATTTCATATAATTCAGCCGCTAAGCGTACGATAAAATGTCCGGGTGGATTGAAACTAACAACTCTATTCTGATGGAAGACTTGCGTGGGAAAATGAGAAAACATCCCCGCTCCACTGCTGGCATAAGTTCTTTCCCGGTTCTGACTCCTAGGTTTGGGACCTTTCCTTCCTTAACCCCAAGAATATCTTATTATGTATTCTGATATATTTTGTGCCAATCCACGGATGCTTATTCAGAATATTACATTTTTCAATCTGACCCGGGCCAGTGAAAAACAGGTAAACATTTGACATAATAAGGTGATATACAAAGTAA
This sequence comes from Protula sp. h YS-2021, assembly GCA_949752745.1. NCBI lineage: Eukaryota > Metazoa > Annelida > Polychaeta > Sabellida > Serpulidae > Protula > Protula sp. h YS-2021. Next base: position 13,213,412 of record OX457033.1, read on the forward strand.
TCGAGCCATCTGCATGGCAGTGAAATGAAAATTGGCTGGCTGCAGGCGAACCTACTTTTGAACGACCACATACTTGTTGTTACTCTACTAACCGAAAAAAAACCGATGTGTTGATTTCGAGTACCGACGATTTCGGTCGGTGACCGTTGTTCGGTCACCGATTGCGAACCCTAAAAGATAAGTCAACTAAATCGATTTTCTCCACATATCCTTTGTCAATGACAAAAATCGCTTTCGCCATTATTAGTTGTTTCAGGTCATGGATGATACTATGGTCACACAATGAATCAGTGTACTCTTGCCCCTTAAAAATCGTGCTATTTACCACCGCCTGTTCGCAAGCTCCTGTTCCACAGCTGATGACGTCACTAACCAGATAAACGTGGCTATTAGTAACTACACAGAATTAGTAGCCTCACTGCTTCGACAGTTAATTGGTGCCGTCTTTGGACGAAAAATATGACGACACTGTTAAGTTGAACAAGGCATGCAGATCAATAAAATTGTTTAGTATCCCGTCCCTCAAAAAAAGAGTGAGGGAGAGGTGGTGTGTAAGTAGACAAGTAAGAAAGTTGCACATAAACAGATAAGTAAAATAAGAAAATGAAACAACATTAAATTGTGGAGAAAGATAAACAATGCAGTGTTTTTGTTTTTCAAAAATATATGTCACACATTCATTTTGAACGTTCCATGGCTATTTCTCACGTGAGGAAGAAACTCTTGACGATCTTCTTCTATCAAAGCACAAAACTGATACTTTAGATCTCAGTTTAATTTGCCAACGAACCTCTCGTATACGATTTTACGAATTTCAAATGCAGACAAGCACATACACACTAACACACAGACGGCCGACAGGGAGAAATGGGCGAGACTGCCTCAGCTGTAAGAAGTCCGCTGGTCCAGGAGTGAAAACCCTACAAGGCCTGTTGTAACCAGGGGAAAATGGTTACATAACAAGAAACATGAAGCGTGCAAGATATACATTCAGACAGAAGGGCCAATGAGTTTTGTGAATTTCCGTTTTCCGCTCCCTTTGCAACAGTTCAAGGATACCTCAAACTTTGCGTCATTGGCGGCACGGCTGACGGCGCGGAATTCTAACTGTATCGTCCCACTTTCCGCCGTCGAGATTTCAATAAAGCGAGGGTAAGCTTTCCGCATGTGAATGCGACTGCATGGCACCTTGGTGGGCCCTCCAAAGCATGGGAAGAGTTTGTTGGCGAGCAGAACCTGGCAACAAACCACTCATCTGATCAATCTAATGTAAGACCAATAGCCTATGCTCCTGAAGGGCCCGCATCGAGAATCTCCATCCATGGGACTATTAAACACTACAATGTACGCAAGCCCATAAAACTGCAGCTGAATCTACAAAATAAAGGTCGCACTTTAGGGAAATAAGAAAGCCATTTTCCATACACATTTACATTTTTATGCATTCTTTACTCAGCAGGTATCTTAAACATGTTTAGGTTTAGGGACTGTCACGACATTTAAACAGTTTTTTTTTTCGGCCGCGGTAATTTAATATTACCTGATATTTCAAGGCAAGTTTTTCTTCCGGCGACATGTTAATTTCTTAATACTTGGAGTACACATCTCAACACTGTGGGTAACTTTCTTAATACTTTGGGTACACTTGTTAACACTTTGGATAAATGTCTTAATACGTAGGGTACACTTCTAAACACATGGGGTCAATTTCCTATACTCATCAGGGTTCGCGTTGGCGGGGTTTTTGTCCACTTTTTGGAAATTTTTTACGAAATGACTCACTTTTCGGAACCCACCGAGTTTTTCTGGACCCAACTGAGTCACACTTTCCCTTTTTGACTCACTTTCCTGAGAACCCAGCGCGAACCCTGACTCACTGTACACTTTTCAACACTTTGGGTAAATTTCCTATACTTATTGTACACTTCTCAACACTTTGGGTAAATTGTTCATCCCAGGTTCAGACCTTGCCCTTCCATTATTGAGATAAGAGAGCCCGGTGTAAACCACGACCGAGAAATTTACCGTCAAGGTCACAACCGCAGTCCGGATTTCGCCCATGATGCTTATTTTTAATCAGCCATACAGAATGAACAACTCACCGCCTTATCTAAGAAGACCTTATCTTTGGAAAAGTAGTAGGCAGACATAAGACCGCCAAGCTCACGTATGACGATTTCAAACAACTGCACATCAATGTCACGATCAAACGTCAACTTGTCTGCCACCCAGTCTCGCCCCATTTGGAATTCTGCAAATATGGACTTGGAGGTTTCACACTGGTAGCTCATGCCCGACTTTTTTCACTCTCCGTCTCGATTACATTATTAATATTATTATATACAAATCCTACTCTGTTTATTCACAAAATTTACTATTCAAGCAAATTAGAGTATCAGACAGACACGAGCGCCCTTTCAGAAATGAGCAAAGTGCCATACTCCATCCACTTTCATCACGTTTTTTCACAATTCTAAAAATTTGGTATTTTTATTTGAAAAAAAAAGTTATTTTAGCAAATTTCAATATCTGTTTTATCTGTGTGTGAAATTAAAAAAAAAAATTAGAAGAATAGTTGTAAAATAAAGTTATTAATTTTACTTGAATGTAGGAAGAAGCTAAGTAATTTTCTGCAACTAATTCCTTGAATGATAGTCACGAGATGAAATTATAAATAATGAGCAAAACACTTTTATGAAGTTGTAGAATTAATATTTTAATCAATTTCAACATGTTTCCGTTTGGCTTACCATCCTTGAGCCCCATTATCCACATGGTATCCAGCGAGTCCACGATGGTCAGCCCAACGCCAAACCACTCCTTCCAGCCCCTGGAGAGCGGCTTGAGCTCATCATGCCCCCATGCATGCCTCCTGTATGCCGTCCACGCGTGCATGAACGCCTCCACTACCGCCCTCTGGCGGTCATTCTCCGGCCCTGTCACGCATCCAACACATACTGTTTCACTATTTTTTCTACACATGGTATAAAAATGTAAAGATATCTGGGGGAGATTTTTTTCAATCTTCCCTCTTTCCACTCCCCCCCCCCCCCCCCCCCCTCCGGCCTGGTTTCCTTAATTTTAACTCTGGGAAACCAGGTTCTTAGTGTTTCAATATCCGTTTATTTTAGGGCAAATATGCAATTTTCAATTGGATAAAATCACCTGTGCATTAAGAATGGATAAACTTGATGTTTATTTTAAATTAAATTTGAGCCAGTGTTAGTAGCATGGTACCTCCTGTAAAATTGTGTTACTAAGGTAAAACAATGCCCACTGTTTGCGTGACCTGCTTGCTACAAGCAAATCAGCGCAGACAAATACAACTGAAAGTGATGTCTTATTAAATGAAGGGTTAATAAGTGGTTACCAGAGTATGGGTTTTCGGTTGGGGCCACATCCTGATTAAATCCCGTGCGGCTAACATTCACCTACAACACAGAAACACTGCGTAAAAGGGATACGAGCACTACATCAAACGCGACCAATAATACGCAGTTTAGGACTACTTTCAAATCATAGATAGGTATGCAACAGAGGCTACACGTCAAACACGAATAACTTTGAAAGGGTGTGCATAAAATATAGAATTCACAATGTGATCATAACCTCTCACGAAATCATGAAATAAAAGTAAAAGCACACTCGTGTTTGGGCCGATCCAAAAACTCTCCCTCAGACTTGCGCAACGTTCGCAATCGCATTTAAAACCCATGCTGCAATTACTACAGGTTTTGGGAGGGCTTTTCGGATCAGTCCACCCGCCGTGATTTTACTGGTTCATCCTTATAACATGTGTGATATGTATATCACAAAGTGTTCAGCAATCTGCAAGCATTTACTGAACACCCGAAGGTTAAATTTTATTGCTTGAAGCACAATGTTATCGACAGCAGCTTAAGTTTAACATTCCCTTCAGATGTTAATCCTTTATAGTTCAACACATCCGTATACTCACAATGCTTCTGGCAGCCGTCTGGATCGCGCTGATCAGTCCTCCGGCGCTGACCTCACGCCCTGTGCTCTCTGTGACGTCATTCTGGGGCATCCGATGCGCGCTACCCGTTAGTAGCAAGTACACGAGAAGTAACAGCGCACACGCAAAGAGCAAAAACAGTAACTTCCGCTGCAGACCCGGTATTCTGCGCATTATTAAACTGCAAAATAAAGCATCCATTTTTTCCCAATAATATTTCCAGATACCTTGTGGAGAACTGTTCAACATTGGTGTACGCTGTAAATCAGTGTGATGCTTTATGATGAAAATTTAAATAGGCACTTACATCGTTTTTATTTCAAATCAACAAAGAACCTAACCACCTTTTCGGACTATACTTGAGCACGTCTAATGCATACTGCGTTGCAGCAAATAACTAGTTAAGTCATTTTCTTTTATCGGTTAAATGACTGTGAAGTCTGATTTTTATATAAATTCCTAGAGAATTTTTAGCACCGGCAACTAGGGTGGCTTTTATTAACACGACATCAGCCAGCACCAGAACTGGAATGAAATATTTCAAGTGCACAATGAAACCCAACTCATGACGACCAACCTACTCCTCACGAAAACTACGAAAGACCGATAGTGCCAGGTTTTATTGTTTAAATAGAGTCGTTCAACAACAAGCTGGATCATTTTTGTACATAAAGAAATTACAGACTAGCTCCATGAAAACGTATCTTACTGCAGGATCGAATCACTGCTTCAATTTCTCTCAATGAGACGGCTATACATGTCAATTTCACTCGCCCCGGGGGTCCGATGGGGCGATATTACGAGATGTTAAGTTACATGCAAATTCTTAATAACTTGTATGGATTGCCTTTCAGAAAGTAAGACTTGTGATATTTTGCTGATACTCCACTTTTCAATAAAAGAAAACAAATAAAATGTCAATATGTCTCCCACGATTTCTTAAAACTACGCATTTAATGTTGTAATTTACTTTTATGTTTATAAAAGGTACTTGTATACTTGTTAAGGAACAAGTGTGGAAATCTCCAAAAGGTTATAAGCTTAGTTACAGAAAACGTGTGGAATATTCGCGAGTAAGGGTTTTAATTGGATGATGCTTAGAATTCGATAATTTGATATTCTGACTTGGTGGTAAACATGCGGAAAGAATGCAGCGAATTGGTAACTTAAAAAAACTACTTCAATTAAGAACCATCTCTATTTGTAAGTATAGCATGAGATACCTTAAGTAAAAGGATTTATGCATGACAAGTGAACGACATGGTAAATCCGATGGTGCAAACTTTTCAATCTATACACTTTTTGCCCTTGCGCTCTTGAAACCCTAACATACGGTTCGATGTTCCTTGAAGCTACTTGACGATCCCACTAAATAAGCAACGCAAATTTGGCAACGCAACCCATTTTACGATACCTGACATTAGAAACTTGTTTTCAACTACAATTTGAAAACAATAAAAAAACACTAAACTCAACACCACCCCCCCCCCTCCAGCTCCCCCCTAAAAAAAAAAAAAAAAAAAAAAAAAACACTAATCTACAAGTACTTAGAAGCGAACACAGAGCGAACGCTTTAAAAAGTAAGGCCACATTATTTTCCTCAAGATGCCGTTTCATTCTCAATTGAGATTTCTGTGCGTTTTATTCGAGAAAAAGTACTCGTCGCATGATACGAACCAAGATTCATGTTGGCATATTGCTCCTCTATTATCGCCCACCCACAGGTCATCTCGATTTCTTAGCCATTTTCTAATGGAAATTACTACCTTTAAGAGATGTGCAGGAGTTGTTTCATGTGTGATTGTACAATCTGGCGTTAACGGCAAACGCAGAAATGGAAAAAATTCTCAAGAAAAACAACACCTCGCCATTACACCACCTGAGTTTTAGCCATGCTGACCAAACAAGTCGTCAAAATATTTTACTCTATTTGCGGTGTGGTTCAACGTAACGTAAATATTATGAGCTATAAAGGTAAGGGAAGAATATAATTAAGCCAAAATAAATGAATTGAACGAACAGTTTCTTTTTGTTGTGCAATTGTTTTTATATAAGTTGATTCGTACTTAGAATTTTGCCGAAAAGATCTGGGCGTTACGATTAGAATTGGGTTGGATTAAAGAAATAGAGATATAGTACCGGTGTAAGGAAACGTTTTGACCACCAAAATAAATCGACCCCCCGGTCGATTTGTTTTAAAACAAACAGACCCCCCGGTCGATTTGTTTTAAAACAAACAGACCCCCTCTGAAATGTTTTAACCCTTGTTGATTTCTTTATTTCTTTCCATATATGGCCACCTCATTAGTTTCTTTAATTGAAGTAAAAACTATATCCACGAATAACAATTTATCTAGCAACTAACATCTACATTTTCAAACACGAAAACACTTCCGACACCACTAATATACAGTCACCAAAAAATCTGTCCAAGCTCAATAATAGCATTTCAAAGGCTAAAAATAATAATTTTCTGCATCAAGAGGTAGAAAATGCTTAAAATCGAATTTTTTACTTCCATTTTATATTTAAACATGATTATTTGGAGGGGGTCATTTTATTATGGGGGGGTCTGTTTGTTATGGCGGGTTTTCCCAAAACAAATCGACCGGGGGGTCTGTTTGTTTTAAAACGAATTGACCGGGGGGTCGATTTGTTTGGGGGGTCAAAACGTTTCATTACACCGGGTAAGGAAAATATGCAAAAATTGACAAAAATCCATTTTACCATAAATAAATACACAATTGATCTGTAAAAGAGGAAGAAAAACATGTGAAAGTAATAAAATCTGGCTTATAAAATTGGAAATTGCAAATTTATCTTCAAAAATTGTAGCCGAAAAGAAATTCTATCGGAAAGCTCAGAAAGCAGAATTAGCCGCTTACCCACAGGAGCAAACGACAAAAACACTGAAAGCAATATAACTGACCACAAGATTTTCAATGACTTACTCGGATATTCGCATATTTGAAAATGAAATCAATCATTAGTTATCTATACTCTAGACATATCTGTAAAAAGATAGCTAAGACATCGGAAACATCTGATCGGTTGCTGGGGGTGTTGATTCCGTCCAGCTGAATTTGAGTGGTGCTTGGCGGAGTGTCGTATATGCCACTTAAAAAGAATTGCAGACTTAAATCCGAATATGTATTTTAGCGCAATGCTGACAGTTCCCACTACCTACAGTTAGTGGATGAGAAATAGAGCACGGGCTTGCACAAGAAGCTAAGTGGCATTGAGCCCGATTAGTACCTAAATGAGTGAACTTCGGTCATTATGGTCTTAAATAAGTATCAAATTAGGGCTATATTTTCCTATTTATTTCTGTTATTTATTCATTTATTTCTTTCGATAAATCCAATTCAAGGTTAATTTAGCATTAAATCAATCTTGAATCATTAAGCATTTTGCATTCCTGGGCAATCTCATTTTGATAAAAATTTATGCTGAATAGAACATCAATTCGTCATCTTTCTTTAATGTATTGAATTATACATAATTTTTATGGCGGTAAAGCGGTCAACACTGAAGGATTTCTTGCGGATTTATTATATAATTTAATGAGAAAATTATATGATTAAACAAATGAATAATGGAATCTAGTTGAGGATAATACTATGAGCCGTGGAAATTGCTCACGAACTGATGGCTGCTTATAATTTTTTACAGCTACAAATTACGCGATTTAAATGAAATTTACCATACGTAGAGAAATTTTCATATTTTGATACGTAAGAGCATTTATTGGAGATATCTTTAAGTAGTAGATTCAGTTTTGGTTCCAATTTTTTCTTTATTCAGATTTCAAATTAGTTTAAGTTTTAGGGTAGGGTAAAATCTGAAGTATTTATGTATTTAACCCGTTCGATGTAAACATTGAACCTTGTTGCTGTGCTTATCCAACATGTCGAATACCATGATTCCAGTTGATGGTTAACTGGGCGAGCATAATTCGAATTATGACTTCTACTCCTACAAGATATTTTACTCATAAAATGATATTAAGAAATTAAATACTTTTTTAAAATAATAAATACTAAAAATATCGGCTTTTAGACATACGAAACCGTCAGTGTTGGACAGTAGAACCGGTGGTGAGGATTACAAACTGAATGCATATTAACTGCTTGACACGCTGCCTACAAAAAGTTGTGCTGTAAAGGCAGAAATAAAAGAAATAAATTCAATGAGATGTTTTAATTCAGCGGAGTTTCACTGCGAACTGCCCATTCCATAACAACAATGTAGTTAAATGGGGTTTTACAACGGACTGCAGATTAATAACAATGACAGTGAATGCTTGAACACAAGTAACAGACAGACTGGTCGGAGCTGCTGCCAACTTTTGTTTGAAAAGGTCCAACAGCCAATCGGCAACAAATCACTTCACTGCTTCACCACTAGAAATGCACAAAGAGTGCGCTGCATGTCTGATCTAATGTATATTAACCGGCAACTTGTTTTGCATTGCATTGTGAGACCCTTTAAAAAGATCGTAATACGCTAGTAAAATGTCTTTCCTTGTAAGCATGGAATAAACAAACGCCGCTACAACATGATACGTTAATGCCTGAACGTTTGATATATGCGGTTAATAAGGAGACGAGACATAGACAATTTGTGTAAATGTACCCAAGGTTTTTGTTGCGATATGCATCCTGCTCAGAGAAGACACCCCTCTAGAAAAACTGACTTAAATGACTGAGCAAAGCATGGATTTCCCTGCACTCACTCAACAGTAGTGTCACAAGAAAAACGTATTTCAACGTAAGTAATTTGTCCGTAATGATAGAGGGATGGAAGAGTTCAGAAGTAAGATATTTTAAAACCAGGGAGAATCCAAAGAAACCACTGTTCTATCGACTAGGGGACGCTCCAGATCAAAGAAACTGAGAAAATCCGATAGCACTTGGATAAATCATAGTCAGGCGAGCGCTTATGTATTAACATAAGAAGTGACCGATACGTCATGATCGACTTAATTGAGACCTTCCTGACCTTAAAGAGGTAAACAAAGAACTCGACGACTGCCACCACTGTAGCCGCTATGGGATCAATACCTTGTCGATTTGGCTCGAAAAGTCCAATGCGACAAATACACCTTGTTTGTTCCGATGACTGGCTCCATACTCTGAAGAACCTCTCTGAAAAAAACGATTGTTCTTCATAAAGGAAAACTTGTGCACCAAAAATGAGCTAAAACAACTAGGATTTGGATGGCAATACTCCCAGTGAGCAGACTGCCATACTCCATACGTCAACTTGGGAGAGACAGAGAGAGAGAGAGAGAGAGAGAGAGAGAGAGAGAGAGAGAGAGAGAGAGAGAGAGAGAGAGAGAGAGAGAGAGGGTGCCAAGACGATTGACAAGCAAACCGGTGAAACGTGAAATCCGCTGAAGCCCACTGTGCACGAACGATTTCCTCCATTCTGAACCCCGGATCGGGAAGAACATGCAACCTGTCTGCAGTGTGAGATGCTTGAATTACAACATCAGTGTCGAGAGCACATAAGTGAAACTCCTTGAAGAATTTACACAACTTAGGGGTGAGCCCGTGCCACCCCACTTGGACAAATAAGACGCTGCCTTCTGATTCGTCACCAGGAACTGAATTGTATGAACCTTCAGACGTATCCATCTGAATCTGCCTTGATGAGGATGGAAGGAAAAAAGTGATGTCCTTCAGGAGATTGACTTGACGTTGCCACCACTCTTGATTCAACAGGTTTCTCCGTGGCAACTAACAAACCTGGGTTGTATGCCCAAGCCACGACAACATGCCGCTCATCTCGTGTGTCTAACACTGGCTCGCTAGAGCTAGAGCACAGAAATCCTGGATCGAGTGATGGTCTTCAACATAAAGCAACTCACATAAGTATACATTAACCACTGTAGCTGCTGTAAAAAGTCATTAGCAGAAGACAAAACAACCTGATCTCTTAAAACTGCAAAGAGGCATTGAAAAGGATATCAAGTCGATACAGCAATATTAACACCTGATCGAGACGTTGCACGAGTGATCCGTCACATACACGACCCGGCACTACATTGATAACCGTCACAGCTGCGGGTGATCAAGTGTACGATCCGAAGAATTGCCGGTTACGTTTACAGATCATGACTGTGACGGTCAACTGCAGATCTAACACAATGGTCGACCTGGCACCGCCATGGTTTGTGATTGCGACTACCCGATAATGTACGACACGTAAAAGCAGAGACCCGCCACACGCCCGAACAGTCACAGTGACGGGTATTGAGAGTTGCGAATCGTTGTACTCACGATTCTTTCCAAGGACGACTAATGAAATGGTCAATCCGTAACAGTGACTTGTCGTGACGGTCACGACTCGCTGCATGCAAGATTCTAGCAAGGAACGACCCGTCACCTGGTCGACCCGTTACAGTCACGAGTCGTTCCTGACACGACTTCTGAACGCATAACTACGTTGCATACTCAGCCATCGACATTGCAACAATCGTGACATCAGCGTATAAGTAAACACATCCACCATGTGACGGGTCTCAGCTGCAACGATATCGTCACATAATCGGTCACATGATCGTGCATGTATCTTTGAACTGTGTCAAGTCGCCGCAAAGAGACAGTGATTGCAACACTACCAAAAAAGTCGTTGCAGTATCGACCACGTGAGAGAGGCAGTGAATTCCACTGTTGCTCAACGACCCTACAATACCCTGTTGCTAGGACAAGTGAGGCCCTCGAGATAAGATTTGTGAGAAAACCGCTAAAAATCAATTCATTGTAAATTACCTGTGATCCAAGCTAAAGTTCTTGATGGCCAAGAAGCATTTACCGAGCGAAAGTCGATTTGACAATACCCAGAACTATCATGTACAGGAATCAGCACAGTCAACAAACCGTTAACAAAACAAGATGAAATTTACAGTATATATACAGATACTAAAGATAGAAAATATCTAAAAGTATGTAATTTGATTTGAATTTGAGCCGTCATAATCGAAAATAGTGGACTGTGAAAAAATGCTTATCGGATCGCGATAAGGCTTAAATGGTTGGGTCAGTTACTTCGATGCTTATTATAAACATAGCAACAAGTGATGGCTTCGTTGTCTGCAAGCCGATAGTTTCAAAATTAAAAATGCACTTGAAAGTTCACTTTTATTGCCAGTTTATTTATTTATTTTTTTTGGAAAGGAGGATGTTTATATGTTTCTTTAGCAAATGCTAACGTACAATCCGCTTTAAAAGAAGCCGTAGTCATACCTTTATTGAAAAATCTACCTTGGATCCTGAAATTTTGAAAAATTATAGACCTGTTTCAAACTTATCTTTTGTACGAAAACTATGTGAAAAAGTAGTATCCATACATCTTGAATCTCACTGTTTAAAACATAACCTATGTGAGCCTATGCAATTGGCATATCGGAAATTTCATTCTAAAGGGACTGCCCTAATCAAAATTCAAAATGATCTTCTTTATAATCTTGATAACAAAAAGCAATCAGCTCTTGCTTTACTTGACCTTTCGGCTGCTTTTGATACTATAGATCATAAAACCCTTCTCAATAGACTCAAAAAGCGATATGGCATTCAATGCAATGCACTAGCCTGGATAGAAAGCTATTTGGATGCCAGACAACAAAATGTTTTAATTGACAATCAAAAGTCAAATAAAGTCACCCTTCTTGTTGGAGTACTACAAGGATCCATCCTTGGGCCGACCCTTTTTATTCTATATACGGCACCACTGGGTGACATCGCACGGAACCTTTCAATTGGTCATAGCTTCTATGCACACGACGCCCAGCTATACTTTGCACTGGATAATGCTGACAGTCTAAAAGTGCTAAATTCATGCATAGGCAATATGAGAGACTGGATGATAGCCAACTATTTGCAGGTAAACGATGACATAACTTCATCTATTTCGGTACGTGTTGGGGATCAGTCAATTTTGTCCGGTGAATCCGTTGTGTCACTAGGGGCAGGTTTTGACCAGAGACTGACCATGTCAAAATTTGTGAACACATAAATATCAACCTATCTTTTTTATCTGAAATCAATCGGGAAAATACGCAAATTTCTCACGCAAGACGCTACCCAGGCATTAGTTCAAGCCTACGTGATTTCACGTTTGGATTACTGTAATTCTCTTTTGTTTGTTGTTTCGCAGGAATTGCGGACGAAACTACAACTTGTTCAGAATCGATCTGCCAGACTCATATGCCGTATTGAAAAAAGAAACCATATTCGGCCAGTTCTACAAGACTTACATTGGTTACCAGTCAATAAACGAATTGACTACAAAATTTTAGTGATTATTTTTAATGTCATGAAGAACCAAGCACCACAGTATTTGTGTAATCTAGTCGGTTTTAAAAAAACATGAAAGAGTCACCAGGTCAACAGCAAAATAAACGGGTCAAATATACGTATAGAAATAGAGCTTTCTCAAATGCTGGTTCAAAACTGTGGAATGCTATACCCCTAGCAATTCAGAATTGCCAGTCGATTGATTTATTTTAAAAAGTCTCAAAACATATCTTTTTAGACAAGCGTATTGGTGATGTATCTTTTAATTTCTAGTGAAATTTTATTGTAATCTAGTCATGCTGTTGCAAAATGATTTCATGTGTAATAGTTCTAGTATTATATTGTATCCAGTATTATATTGTAAAGCCCTTTGAGCTAATGTTGATAAGGGGCTATATAAATATTCTTTATTATTATTATTATTATTTTTTATTATTATTATTTTATACAACAATATTTGACTCAATAATAAGTTTGACTGAATGTAGAGCTGACTGATTTCTATTCAATAACACTTCATTCAAAATTAGTTTGCCTTGATTATTCATTCAAGATTATTTTTGCCTTCAGAGTTGTTGGACTTTCATTCATTTATCTTGTGCCAATGTTGTGATTGTTGGCTTATCATACAGCATTCGGTTAACTCTGTTCATAATTAGTTTCTCGTCGGCTTTATCCAAAAGCCGAAAAGAGTTCTTAAAACTGTCTTTCAGAGCAATCAATCAGTCGGGTTGACAGCGCAATAAATTTAGATAGGGAACACAACCCCTTTTCTTCCTGGTCCAATTCTGTTATTCGACTGTAATAACGGCACCTTTTGACTGCCTTGCAAAGGATGAAGATTTCACGCTGTAATTTCGAATGAGTATATAGCGGGTGAAAGTTTTCAAGACTTTTCTTTATATGAAACAAGGGGGCGATCGTTTTAAGAAAGTAAAACATTAGAATTTAAAATAATCCATATCAAAATTTTTAAAAATCAGACGAGTTTTTGGCAGACCAATTGTAGTTAATTGTGGATTGTAATTATGAGCAGAAAATAGTTTGAGATTTTAGATCTCTGTGAACTTAACCGATTTATATGTTTAAAAGATATGCATTTAAATCGCTGCTCACATAATACATAAATTTAGCTTATTTACCTTTGTTTTTGATTAAAGGCTGTGCAGGTGGAGTATGGGAGGTTGAAATATATCAAAACAGACAAGAGTAAATGTAAATATTTTTAAGTGGTCAATAATTCTTTATCAATAATTCTTAAATCATTATCTGCTTAACTCTTTCAACTCTTTCGTAATAAACAAACTCATGACACCGTTATTTCTGCATCTCAACATTACTGCAACTGAAAAAGCAGGGTCCATATTTTCATTGTTTATAGAATTTTAATGTTCTACAATATCACTCCGTGGCGTGACAGCAAGCCAAATTTTATCTTCTCTAGGAAATACTGGGAAATATTGTGCATTAAGGTTTTTACCTATGGGATAGTTTCGGTTAGTTTCGGATAGTTTCAAGGAACTCAGTTCCTTGAGTTTTTGAGATTTCAAGAAACAACAAGTAAAGACGTCAAAAAATCTCATTTTCCTTGCATACATAACCTTATACGAGATTTTAAATTATTTAACATGCAATTGCGCAGGCATTGTAACCTCTTTCCTTTTTCAATTATATCTTTATGTCTGTTATTCCATATCTTGGAGTCGAAACACTGCAATGCTTCTGTAAATTCCGGTGTACGAATATAATTATTGGTAATGCACTCCGTTCAAAATGTTTGCAGATTTTCTAACTTCAACTTTCAGTGCGATACATACCATTTGGCCCCTCGGATGTTGTTGTTTGATTGCTCAATGAGCTGCTGAATGCTGCTGTTCTTTCTTCCGGATATTTATATGCCACTACTGCAATGGCAATTCTTCTTAATGGACGATCTTTGATTGCTCAACCAGCTGTTTATGGAAGCTGTTCTATCTTCCGGACATCTTTATTTCACTAATGAAATACTATCTCTCAGCTTCTGAATGCGCTATTGCCCTCTTGTTGCATTGAATGTTCTAGAACGCGTATCTGCCTCCGACTGTAATTGTGAAAACATAAATTCAACTAATGTAATTGGGGATACGAGAGCCTAACTGGTGAAAACACTGATCTGAAAAATCTTCTCGGTCAATGGAATTTGTACATCCAGCAAAGAGGAATTCTAGTGGTTTTTTCCAGTAGTATTGGTCAACCTGAGTAGCAAAAGGGCGCTTTACGAGACAAACGAAACTATGAATATAACATAAGTGCCTTGTGTGCTGAATAGAAATTGAAAAGAATTTAAATATATGCGGTTACGATTTCATAGAATTCGCGTCCCGTAGCCAGGAAATTTTTAGGGAGGAGGGGGGTTCGAAAATGCCAAAGCTCCAAGTTTTTAGTCTGAATTTTTTGCAAAAGTGCAAAGTTTTCCAGTCTTTAATAACTTTCGCATTTAGGGGTTCTATAAAACTCATAGAATCCCCCTTGCTACGAGTCTGTATATTTTTTAAGTTAATGGTTTATTAAATAGAACACTTCATTGTGGATTTGCATTTTTCTGTAAAAATATTCTGGGTGAAAATGAAAAATAGCGCTGGTCAAATGGCCAGACGCATGCATAAACTAATAGTTTTGCAAAAAAATTTCTGCTTTTTATGTGATATTTTTATTGTAAGTATAAATATTTGTTTTCATTTGATCTCAGATCTACAAGTGTTTGTTTCTTTGCTATTTTTTTCAATTTCGCTTTAATGTTCAGTGAAAGGCTGATGAGGATAGTGTACTTGCTTTTTATTTGCAACAGCAGCATACTTCTAACTCATAATGTTTTAATTTATAAATGTCAATGGCTGCCTGAATTATACTTGCTGATTCCAAAATAACTACTCTTGAAGTGCTTTGTCTCAAATGAAAGAAAAAGATATTCCAGTTAAGAGACAGGTAAATCTTGAACAATTTGAGAGATCGTATCTCATCTTATTATGCATTATATGAGAAATATTAAAGTAAAACAAATTTTCATCTGCCATCGTGGTTGCGTGTTTTATTAAATATACAAATAAATAACTAAATAAAGAACGGTATATTGGCACATAAAACTTTAGAATTCATGCTTAGATAATCTTAGAGTTAAGGGAGGGAAGGTCTGGAAAGTAGGAGCTGGGAACGTGGTGAGAGCTTGTACCAGCAGTGGAGTAAGGATTTTCCCCAGGTTTTAAACCCCAGTTCGGCACTGTTGGCTTTCAGTCTACCTGGATAATTTATGATAAACTTTCTCACAACCATCATTTTACCTCCGCCCCCGTGCAAAAACAATTGACGACCCCATCCAAACAGTTAATGAAATCTTTAGCGCATTTTCAAAAACATCTCACAGAAAGATCCTCTCATGGACAAAGGAAAGGGTATGTTTATGCGAGATCTTTGGGCGTAAATGGAAATCACCAAAACGACTAAATTGGGTCATCTTCAGCGATCTCTTCCTTGAAATATCCTTTTCTTGATGAAATCTAGCTAGGAGTGAACCAAGACATTTATTTTCTATCATCATTATATGGGTAAAGTTATAAAGTGAATGTATATGCCTTCATCATGAGTGTTCAATATAGCTCTTTTCCCAGTCATTGCCAGCACCAACCCTGGGTATTACACACAATCATCAAGCAGAAATTTTATATTGGACCCAAATGTGGGATAGCTAGTGAAATTATGTAATAGATGACAAATGTATATGCGAAATGAAACTCTAATTATACATGAATATAAACGAAAATGACAACCGTAAATAATGAATCGGTTTAAAACAATCCCGATTACAGTGCACTGGCAACACCCTGCACTTTTGGATGAAAGATGCGAACATAAACTAAACAGCTGTATTAAACGTGCAACCGAAAACACGGCGTGAAAGGTGCAAAAATAAAAAGAGTTTGTTGACGTAAGAAGCATGATTGTTTCATGGCAGGCTCTTCGACGAACAATATCACCAACAAACAAATTTCGATAACTCAACTGAAGCAACTATGAACGGGCACAGCAGTGTGAAAGCAATAAACTTGCAAGCAGTATCATGTGCGAAGAATGCGTGGCAAATCTTATACGAACAATGCGGTGAATTTCTTTGCAAAGCTTGCATGCCAGATCTCAAGAACATACTAATGCAAGGTGCTGAGCAAAAACACTAATATCCCCAAGAAGCCTCATCCCACGCAAGCGTTAAAGTTTATCACAGGATTTGAATATGAAGCAGTGGGAAGGCAGAATGGAAAGAATTGATAAGACAGTCAAAGAACAAGTGACAAAAGTGCTAAAGGAAATCAGCAATAAAATGAAAAACAGCACAGACTCAGCAAAAAAATGAAAACTGAATGCAAACTAGAAGTGGTACTTCCAATACAGTTGTTTGGAAATCTCGAGGGGTATAAAAATGGAGAAAAAAAACTTAGTAATTTATGGCTTATGAGGAAAATCGCATACCCAAAACAGTTGATAAAAATACATCTTACGGGCACCGAAAAAATCCACATAAGGACACAAACCAGGTATCCATTAGGCCGCACGCTTTGCCAATAACACTTGGAGTTTGGACTATGAAGAAAAGCAACATGGTAAAAGCAAAACTCGGAGAGAATCTAACAAACCCAGAGAAAATATACATAATATCTGATCTGATATATCTTGAAAGAATGTAAAACAAAAATCTCGTGGACGAACGTCAAAGAGAAGCAATAGAAGAACATAATCTTGTTATAAGAAAAGGGTAAATACTTCAGTTAGACCAACCAAGTATGAGTAGACGAAATCATCAGAATTCATCGACAACCAACAAGAACCAATAACTTAAAGGATATAAAGTATTTGTTTTTAAGCATATTTACTGCGTAAACAAAATGAACGAATCATAATTAGTGAACTGAACGGCATCGATGCAGTAGGTAATAACAGAAGCATGGTTAAAAGACACTCAACCAAACCAAACATTTCAAAAATTTAGAAAGGATATGAATATGTAAATGGAGATGATGTTTGTGTGTATATTAAACACGGAAACAGCCTTTGAAAGAGTTCCAGTACCAGAAGACGAAAATTATAAATATGGCTGAACCTGAGACTTTTGATAAATACTTTACAAATGTGACCAAATTCTGCCAACCTGAGGAAATTATTGCATACCTTAGAAAATCATACCAACATACCTCAATAATACAGTCCAGCCTGAAGCCGCAACACAATAAATAAAGAATTAAAACTGGAACAATCCGTGTCAGAGAGTACGGAATAATCTATTTTTGTGAATAGCCTATAGAACACATATTGGAAGAATAAATCTAAAGCCCAACTTGTTTTGAAAACTTTAAAATCTTCGACGAAACAATGATCTATTTAACTGGAGCACACTTCAAAAGGTCAAAAGTACCATACCAAACACAAAGCTTGAGTTACAAGTGTTATCCGACCTCTCATAAGGAAAACACAAACGCAATGTCAAGGTAATACACTGTACAACATGCACAACAAAAATGCACTACAACCTGCATAATAGAACAAATTGTATTAGCAAAAGCCTCAAGGAAAAGTTTTACCAAAAGCCATTAGGAATCTTAGACATTGTCGAAGGACTGTGTTTGACTAGTTGGGTACTAGCCCCGATCCAACGAGTTTATTCACTACCCCACAATATATACAGCATATGATTGTTTGAAATGTGGTGTATAAAATGATGATGCACATATGTTTTAGAAAATTACTTTCCATAATTATTCAACCTTATTTTACACACCATAATCTTTACATGATGAGTTATTATATATTTCTGCTGCATATTACTAGCGTAAACATTCACATTCGTGATGCCCACACTATGAACCATTATATGACAGACATAGTTACAGCAGAAACTTGTGGAAAGACACCGAAGTTCTTGAAATCTTCAAAAACGATTCAACCAACTTATCTGTTTCCCTAGCATTCGAACAAAGTAACGTATGCGCAACAAATCTAGCAAATACTATTAATGGTTTCTTTCTTCACGTCATCTTCCCACTTTTGATATCAACATATTCGCAAAGTCAACGGATACAGTCCCGGACGAACGTCTCGTTTCGATAGAATAACTTGAAAAATTCTTCTCCAATGTCGCACTGGGTTAAGCTCAGAGGCCTGAAAACATTGAGGTTTGGATGATGCACGACTTACTTGTGTCCACTTACAGCGATATTCAGCATATCCCTAACATATCCCGAACAAGTTGAAAAGTGTTTACATAACTCCCATTCAGAAAAATTCTCCTCCAAACAGATCGATTCAGACCACCGTCCAATATCAATGACATCTATCCTTTTGAAGGAGCCAACGAAAATAATAATACGGGGACTAAAGCAATAACTGCAGGGAAAGCGAGTGAAAAGCAATTCAGAAATCAAACAGGTATTCCACCACATATGCTCGTAGAATTCTACATAAATGGCACGAGGCATTTAAGGAAGGAATACGACATACTTTTATCAAATTGATCAGCCTTGTTGCACCACAGATATTGATATTTAATTTGTCTGTCAACTTCTGTATACAGTACTGCCTGTGCTAACCTCGAAGACATTTTCGAGATTCAACTTGGCGGTACCACAATGTGTGATTTTTGGAGAAAATAGATTTATCATTTACATTGATGACCTCAAAACGGAGTTACAATTATGCAGATACGTTGATTACACAACTCACGTAAAAAGGAGATGAATAACCCTATACTACATAAAAGTATTGACAAATCTTCAACTGGAGTGCTCAGATATAACACCGAATCTTGAATATACGATGTCAGCCTAGTTCGAGAGCTGAACAAAAGAAGAGATGGCAATGTTGAAGAGAATTAAGGAAAAGCCCCTGAAAATCACATTGTCAGCATTAAGGTATGAGAAAGCACTAGCGACATCAAATCTAAAAAAAGCCAGGATATAAGAATATTAATATGTAGATAACGTCCTTGATCCCGCAATATACGCTTTTAGTTACGAAAGTGAAAAAGCAAAGTTTTGACTGGAATATTACATTGGTTTCTACTTGACGTAATGCAAAAGTATTCGCCAAAATGGGTTAGCTGCGATCATAAATCCACGTCCCTGAAAGGTGGATATGCGTATATGTTGTCACGGCGACCTACTAGGGAACTTCATTTACATTGTATCATCTAGTGTCTCTCACACCAGAGGTACCTATGATGCGGCTTGAATCACGAACAAGTACCTTTTCTGCAACGACGACTGACTTCCTTTTGACTTGGTCTCTTGTGTTTGTTGATTTTGAGTCGATTTGGGAGACTGCACCTTGCACTTCGTCAAAGCTTTGTATATGGTTTATATGTGTCCAAATATTAACCATTCCTTTTACATGTTGTATCACAAATTCCCTAGGCACTGAATTATTAATGCAACACTTCGATCGTCTCACTGGCTGTGACCTTTTTTACGAACCAAAATTTTGGCCATAGCGAGTACGTTCATGATGATAATAATTATATAGTCTTAAAACAGGGGGCGCAATTATTATATTTGTCTTCCAAAGTGATTCGACTATTTCCCTGACGTCCTGTAATACGGGTCGGGTGCTTAATAATATTCAAACCTGGGAAATACGTATCCGTCGAATTTTCCTACCTGGTTCATTCAGCTGAAGAATGCTTTGTATCTCGGAACGCCTTCTCCATTGTCACAGCGATCGTTCTACTATTTTTAGGTTACATTGAACTCTGGTGAAGTCGTTCCTGCCAAATTTAGTCATTCTTTTTATCGCATATTAGTTGGTCTCAAAGGTACTCCGTCAATCGGTTGCTAAATCACAATACTCACTTTGCTTCTGAAACTCTCTGGTATAACTGATGGCAGATTTTAAGTAAGGTTGCTGATGTTGGCAAAACTTGTATCTCTTGGATTCGGACAGATGATGTTAGACAAGCCTTCAAGGATGGTTTTCGGGGAGAATAGAGAATTTACATTCAGGGGTATGGCATTCCATCCATCACGGTTACTGCTGATGCAATTTTATTTGCATCCGTAACATCACTGGCAATTAAATATTGTTCCAAACACTCTTATACCACCGTTTGTCTCATAAAAATTCCACGACGTATAAGGGTAGCAAAATGTTAAATACCAGTTCATCTCGTACTTCTATCGTGCAATACATCTTTAAATTAAAGCCTCAACATCGGAATTATGACGTGGTCTTGTTGCACAGTCTAAGGCATAACACCCTGCTCGGCATAACACATCTGACAGGATATTCTCAATGTTAAATGATCAGTCGCAGATGTGTAAGCTGCACAATGCTTGATGCCAAGTGATTACGCCTTTATCTTTTCGCTGTGGATAAAAGGTGGCGGTGTCTCCGAGGAGAGGCAAGGATAGTTAAATTCGCGGATGCTTTGTCGCTACCCAGGGGTCAAGGACAGCTTTCATTGTCGTAAAAAAAGTGATGGCTGTCAGACGAGAAGTTTTTGTAACTTACCTGGAAAATGCTCCTGTTTGAGCCGGCTGTATAATTTTGCTAGCATATACATGCCAAAGGTACGAAAAGTACTAAAAATAATGTAGACAGATAGGCTATCGTCAGTTGTAATTCAAAAACACCCCCTTCTCCACCTATGATTTTTTTCCTTTTAAAAGAAACGTATTCTTACCGAGAGAGAAGAGAGAATTGGTTAGCGTAGGTCGTAACTGGTGACACAAAATATCCAATTCTGGCTAAACCTAATACATCAGATGCAAATTTGCCAATCCGCACTTCTCAGCTACTCAAATTAAAAAAAAAAATCACTCGAATTTCCCAGGTAGTCCCGAGTGACCCTAGTCCATCACCACTCTTCTACCCGGACTCCTCTCTCGAGGTGGGAGTCACCTGGCACTACTTTCCAGGGTATCAATCATTCGGCACACAGTCCAGGACACCGAGGTTAAAACTAGGAGACTTTTTTTATAACGCATACTGTTATTTTCGACTTGGGTGTATCTCCCAAAGTCAAGTGAAGAGTGTTTTTTTTTTTTTTTTCAGCTGTACATTCATTGTTCGCCATAGTGGGGTTTATAAATACTAACCAAAAGAAAAAGCTATTTTTCTCACGAAAATGTTATTTGACCATAAAGTTATGCGCTATGATTATTAATGGAGTAATTTATTTGCTGTATCCTTTCAAAAATAACGCCCACGTCGTGTGTCGAAACCAGCAAAATTGACAGCAGTGGCAAATTTTGTTATTGGAACTAACTCTTGCTGTCATAGGAAAAAACCGCAAAAGTCGTTTAGAGCCACAAGCAATCCAGGTCAAACATAAAAAGATAGATAAATGCCTTTGGATGGTACATTTTACACCGCGTTTAAAAAGTTTGACGTAAGTTGTATCGCCCAAGCTGTGACGTGTCATAGGAAGACAACAGGTGAGCTTATTAAGAAGAAGAGTATAGTTTGAATAGCTCCAAGTCAGCTCTTCATTATTTATACTTGGTAGATTCAGTTATCAGAGCCCTCCGCCGAAACTCAGTAGCGGATGGCTTCTTGGGGCTAAGTTTGAAGAGAAAGTACAAAAATGAACGAATTTACCAAAAAGTGTTCTCGTTTTTTATTATTTTTTACGATTGAATTTTTTGAAATAAGTAGTTTTTCCGCCGAAGTCCCCGACACCTATTCCGTGCCAATTGTGTCACTTTAAAGCATTTCCCGATGCTTCGTGAAGCGAAGTAGGGGTACTATACCTAATCTTGGCAACAACATTTTAGCCCTACGATCCGTATACCATTGAATTCTTACAAATGCCAAAAGTCGTTTCATACCCTGCGAAAGAGAATCAGTTAAGGTGTTTCAGTTTCGCGGTGTAGAGTACCGCTTGGAGATTATTATCTTCACTGCAGTGAAGAGTACTGCGGAAGTATTATTTGTCAGATTCGTGGAAATTCGATGTCGATTTACATGCTTGAAATGAACATTTATAATAGAAACTTAAAAAGTGAGAAAATGTCATAAAATGTTAATACCGGGAATTTTTATGACTGATAGTTGCAGAGCCTCAACCCTCCATCTAACATCCATTGTTTCCAATTTTTCTTCACGTCAAAGCTTGTAAACAATCGTTGTATTCAATCTAGGATGGGTCGACTGTATGTGGAGATAAGCCCTATGTTGGTGGAAGCATGCACACATCTTACGCTGGGTCAGAAGAAACAGTTTGAAGGTGGGTGTTGAGGGTTCTTGAAAAAATCTGAAAACCTTCATATGTAATGTGGTGTCTCCCCTTTGCTAATTTGACTCCTCTTTGTTAAAGCACACACGGAATGAGCCAAATGCTGTTTCTACTGCATAATCGCCTAAATTGAAGTATAATATCAAACCTGAAAATGAACTTCAAATTAATGGAAAATTACAAAAAAAAAAAAAAAAAAACAATCAAAGAACCCCCCCCCCCAAAAAAAAAAGCACACAAATTGTTGCATTTTATAAACACCTTTTTTCAAATTCTGCTATGACTGTCAGTCGGTGATATCTTATTTCAGGTGCCAAACGGACGGTAGAGATTGTTCGAGAAAGCGCCTGGGTGAAAATTGTCGTTTTCACTGAAAGTAAGTGTTTTTTTTGGAAGGCCAGCCCAAGCTGGCCTTCCTATAGTGCTACATTCCGCTTGGGGGATTTTTTTTTTTGAGACGGTTCCAATTTCAGTCATAAATTTACTTTCATTCATAATATATTTACGTTCATTGATGAGTCAACTAATAGTAACTACAGTGGGCCAATGAAATTTGAAGATTTTTGTGATGTCATGCATCTGTTTTGAATATTGATCACCTCCCATTGAGGAACGTATTAGGGTTTGTCTCAAACATTGAATGAGTAGGACATTTATTGCATTTCGTCTGAAAGAAGCTGAAAAACAGCGACTTAGGAATACTGGACCATGAAACAAGTCGCAACTTGTCGTCTAGATTTGCCATAGTCACAGCGATTTGTTAACCTGTGGATTGTGGCTTACTATTTTGTTATTGAGTTTTGGCCGATATTCTTTGAACTTCGATAGCTTATTGATTTTGTTTCAAAGAGTCACTGTTTTCATGAAATATTAAAACATTTTTTTTGAATAGATTAAAAAAATACAGAGGCATTTTTATGGGTTTCGTGGCAATGCTTTCTTTAGATTGAGCATTGAAGTGTGACTGCATCTGTTATTGACTTGTGTGCCAGTGCTGCCCTGCAGTGTTAGCTCGTGGTAATCGTTGCCAGCGGTTATACTGCATTTGGGTCATCAGTGACTCATTTGCTGCGCACTTCTTTTTCGCTGTTTTTGAAAGTAGACTGTTCATGTTTTGGCAACACGGCAAATGTGAAAGGTTGAGTACGGAAGCACAGAGAGCATTTTACTCAAGTTTTGTTAGGAATTAAGTTGTAAAATGAATAGAATATTTGTTTCTTTATCCAACTTAAATCTCTTATACAACTCCCTTCAAATACATGTGTATATTGTGGCAGAACATGGCCTTCCACCGATGCTTTTAGCCTAGTTAACCCATGTTATAAAAGCAGAGAAAAAAAATGATATGGTATTACAATCAACACTTAATAAAACCATCAGGCTGAAGAGTACCAGCATGTCGGACTGTTAAAAAGTCGTAAATTATCAGTGATTCCGCTAACCTGAGGTTACATTGTTTTTCTTGGGGTATTCCACATTTCTTTATCAAAACATTATACCCCTGGAACGCTCTTCACATGCAGAAGACATTGTTGTAAAGCAAGCAAGGTAGTGCCCCATATCAAATGGGATTGAATGAAAGAGGCGTAGTGCAGGAAGTGAGCTTGATACTGTCACCAGTTGATTTGCGAGATGTCTGGAATATTTCACGAAGATTGGTAGAATATTGATTGTGGACTGCGCACTTCAAGAAAAGTAGCTCATGAACTCGTTGAACGAGGAATTGTTTTGTTGTAATAAGTAAAGAATCTCGGAGATGCTATTTAACTGTTATGTTCACCAGTTGAAAGAAGATTGGTACTGCACTAAATGCCATTTCAGTCAAAACGTCAGATTAAAATGCGTTCTTTGCAGGATCAACATTTGGATCGCTAATTTGGCCATCTTTTGATTTACAGGTGTCGAGCCGCTTGTGAAGTGTGGGCGTGACGCTGACTACCAGGTTCAACTCGCGCTGTCCGCTGAGGAGCAGAGTCCATCTAACAACCATTGTTTGCTTAATTCTGATCCAGCATCTGAATCGAAGCTGCCACAGAATTCTGTTTTAGGTATCTCTTCTTTTTGCGACGTTTGCTTGTTGGGTTATATCGCTGTGGCATGTTGGGAGGGGGGAGGGGGATTCACGAATGTCCATTTATGGTCATGGCTCAGCACTAGTTGAGAAACCGTGTTTATTGTAAATTATGGTGTGAATCGTTTTAACGTATCACTGTCCGAGACCAAATACATGTGTACATCTGGCCTTAACAGTCTAAGCATTTACTCTGAGCTGGTAAGTAGTATTCGTGAACTGCAGCAAAAAAAAAAAAAAAAAAAAAAAGAAAGGAAAAAGAAACATTACTCACGAACGGGAAAATGACAGTATCAGTTGGTTACAGAAAGCACAACAGATGAACTCCAGAAGAATTTTGAGAGCGCACTGGGCCAGTCGAAAGATAAGGAGGCATTTGAAAGAAACACTGACGATACAAGCGCTGTAAATGACAGGGAGAACATAGGACCAGGTGTCTTCTTTTGTTTAATTGCTATTTTAATATTTTATCTTAAAATTTGTATCATTGACTGGGTTTATCCGTCGTGCCGAAAATGGCGTATATATATATATATAAGATGTATCCCACTTGTATTGCACTCATGAAATGCCGATTTTGCTCTGATGTGTTTGAAGGAAATATGTCTGTTTCTTTTCTTGTGCGTGTGTTTTAGCATCAGCAGTTGGCGCGGCTTATGCATGGTTTTGCATTTCTGTTCACACGATCGTACGAGTATAAAGGTGAATTTTAATAAAGTAGGTTTGTTGCTATAGGTGACCTGGACAGTAACGCTCCCTCTGGCACAACTGCTGGCACTGTGACGTCACAGCCTGCGCAGAGTCGTGACGTAACGAGCGAGGAAGTGAGTGACTCCGAGGGAGAGGTATGCGAGCCCGTCATACCGATAAAACCGAAAGAGGAGGAGGTATGTGCTACGGCAATCTGGATAACACCCAGGGGATAATGTTGCTAGTTTCACAATAGAGGTAATATAGTAATATAAAGAGATATGGTAATATTATCTCTAATCTTCATAAATGTAGTAATATAAAGAAATAGTACGAGAAAAAAATAAAATAAAGATATGTGCAGAACTGTTAATCAAAGTAAAAATTGTATAAAAACTGGTATAAAAACTTATAATATTATTAACAATAGTAAGTTGGTTTGCGGTTTTGTATTATTTGGAGAAACCTGAAAAATAGTTTTTTTATTTCAGGTGAAACCGCGAAAAAGGGGAAGACCAAGAAAAAACGCGACGCCTACTAAAAAAGTTGTACGAACTGAAGCACGAAATAACGAGTTGAAACGTGAAAGAGGAACACGAACTAAGGGCGAGGGTCGAAGCGTCAAAGAGAGGGGTAAATCTAATGCCG
The DNA here is from genome assembly GCA_949752745.1 of Protula sp. h YS-2021. Classification (NCBI taxonomy): domain Eukaryota; kingdom Metazoa; phylum Annelida; class Polychaeta; order Sabellida; family Serpulidae; genus Protula; species Protula sp. h YS-2021. The sequence continues at coordinate 13,239,349 of OX457033.1, forward strand.
AGTTAAGGCTTTCGTTGCCGAGCCACGAGTGTAAGATTTGCGGTGCTTCGTTTGGTAGGGTGCTGCACCTCAGAAAACACATGATCTCGTGTCGCCTAGAAAGGAATAAGCAAGAACCTGAAAAGTTTGTGGATAATGAGTCATTGGTACAAAATGGATCATGCGTACAAACTGATTCACCTACTCTAAAGGACAGTTCCATGGCGAATGAGTCATCGGCGTTGACTGTGTCTTCTATGCAGACTGACTTATCGGTGCAGAATGACTCACCTGCAGCAAGTGACTCAACCCCAAAGATAAAACGAACTACCAAAAATAGGACAACTTTAAAGAATGTCTCAGCGTTCAAAATCTCAAGGCGGGCGTTGAAAAGCAGGTCGTCAGCCGAACTGTATAATTGTCAGAAATGTTCAAAAGGTTTCAAGCGCCTGGATTACTTACGCCATCATGTGAAACGCAAGCACGGAAACGAACTGGATATACTGACTGACATTGAAACGAAACGGGCATTAGTGAGAAAAAAGAAGCTAAAAACTCGGAAAGAAGATTTAGTTGCGTGCCCGGTGTGTAGTTTGGGGTTTCAAAAGCATGCCAAAGGTATTCTGGCTCATATAACGAAGGTTTGTTGAACATTTTAGTATTATTTTATTAACAAACTGAAAATAGGTGAAGAAATATGACACATATCTTTGCTCAGAGTTAAACGTGCTTATTGTTTGAACTGTGGTTTTATGGTGGAAGCTCTCAACAAACTCGGGAAAGCGGGAGTGGGTTGGAGTCCATGGGGCGTAAATTTTGAATTCCGTGAAGTTGCTGCAATCCACTACGGTCTTTGGACAACTCGGCCCACACCAACTCGGCCCATCGCGAAAGACGACTCGGCCCAGCTTTCGGACAACTCGGCCCATTCGTGAAAGGCAGCTCGGCCCAAAACATTTTTATCGAAAATTTTCTCCAAATGCAAGCTATTTCCATTAATTGCAATCATCTATGTCATCGTGAAAAACAATGATGATCATAAGAAATGCAATCGAAAGCAGGAGAAATTACAATTGGGCTCAATAACACCGGAGTATTCATTAGTTGCAATCATCTCTGTCATCATGAAAAACAATGCCCATCATAAGACATGAGTCCCGTCTTTCACATCTCATGTAACAAATATATGGTTTGATTAAAGAGGATTAAAATGATAACGCTGCTAGTTCTAATCCGAATCGATAGCAAACACTCAAATAGTAAATAGTAAAATAGCAAAAAAAAAAAAAATGGGCCGAGCTGTCCAAAAATGGCCGAGTTGGTAATGGGCCGAGTTGTCCAAACCCCTTCACGATAACTCACCTACCTGAAACGTAAATATTCCCAGATCAATTGTTACGGTAAGAGTGCAGTTCAGTTTATTTGTCAAATAATATTCATTAAATGTGGAGCTTTTCGTGCTCAGGTTCATCCAAAATACGACTCGACGTCATTTCTTGCGGATTTGAAGAATCAACCGTCGTATACACCGAAAAAAGTGCCGGATTTGCCCGCCAGTGCGTCAGCCAATGAGACGGCAGGAAGCAGGTGCCCGACCCCACCGGATGGTGACCTAATGACGAAGGTTCCGTGCGAACTGTGCCAAAGGGAGTTCCTTGACACTGTCATCCTCTTTCATGTGGAGAACGCGCACTCAGGCGTGGAGAACTTGCAGGAGGTGAGTGGTGACGTCAGAGACCATAGCGTGACGTGGGACAGGTGTTCTCGTTCTCTCTATCTGTCTCTCTCTCTCTTCTTCGTCTCACTCTCTCTTCTTCGTCTCTCTCTCTCTCTCTGTCTTCTTCGTCTCTGTCTCTCTTCTTCGTCTCTCTCTCTCTCTCTCTCGCTCGCTCTCTCTTCTTCGTCTCTCTCTCTCTCTCGCTGGCTGGCTGGCTGGCTTAGCGTGGGGAGAACTAGACGAGTTGCTACTTGACGATGCCGTGAATCACGGATTGAAGTGTTTAGTACTATTCATTACTCTCGGTTATTAAGCAAACAAAACAAAAAAAGCTTTGCGGTTGTTTAGTGGGTTGTTTGGATAGGTGGTGGCGAGGTACAAGGGGCTGCTGGAGGGCAAGGCCAAGGCGGCCGCGGAGCAGGAGAGCCGCGACCAGCCGCCACAGGACTGCATGTTCTGCGGCAAGACGTGCAAGAAGATCGTGCAGCACATGCGCAGGTGCCGCCTCAACCCGGACTCAGTGCAGACCAAGCAGTGCGCGTGCGGCTTCAGGTGTGTCTCCCCCCCCCCCTACCCCGCCCTCAGGAAATGAATGGAAAGTGCAAAAACAGGCCCAGTAGTGTTTATGATAAATATCACATTCTTTTTGTAATAATAATAATAATAATAATAATAATAATAATAATAATAAACAGTTAGGGAAGAAATGGTGCACACTTGTAGCTTTTTGTTGCAGGTTGATTTTTGGTGACTACTTTGATGCCATAATTTTTATCGACATCTTGATGGTTCTGTTTTAGGGTCAAGACACGAGAAGCCCTGGCCTTACATAAAGAAACGTGCAAACTGAACTCGTGTACATTTTTATGTGATCTGTGTGGACTGGAATTTAGCTCGAAATGTATGTAATTGTCTTATTTACAATTCTTAATTTAAAAACATTTTTCAGTGTTAGTCAGAAAAAACAGGTTAAAAATAACGCTTTATTCGAAACATTAGCCATAGGAAGAAAAAATATTTTGATTTAACTTATTTTTGTGTCAATTTATTTTAAAACCCCTTTATCGGTTTTCGAATAGCATAGGACATGACATGATGAGGTAACTATTTTAGTCGTTTTCTCAGAAGCAATGCATAGAAAAAGGTGGAATTAAAGTACTTTAAAACAATATAGCAAATAAGACTAATATTTGTGATATTGATGGGAACAAGCCCGTCCCTTTGTTAGTAAAATTGTTTATAAACAAGATATAGGCTGTTCACAAAGTGCCTGGACATTTTGTATTTCCCTTGCAGCAAATATGTACTATCACCGCCGATCTAAGCATGGCATTTGTGGCAAAAATAGAAAGCTGACGATCTGTCCGTGCCCGGAGTGTGGCAAGGTGTTCCCCGCTCCGAGTCGCCTGCGCAAACACATGACCGTGCATACCGGTAAGTACCCCCTGTGTGGGGTTGGGGGGTGGTATTGGGAGGGGGCGGGGACCAGCTCCATGTCTGTAGCATTTTTTTCCAGAATGGACTCTATTTGTGGGGAACATCTCCACGCCGCAACAAATTTTTCTTGTAAATGTTGGTGCTATTTTACGCTAATTATGTTCTTGAGAACTGCAATTTCCTGACTGGGTTTTGTTTGTTATATGTGACGTCACTATGTCGCGCCTCCCAAGTCTGTGTTTTCACAAAGGCAGATTTAGTTTTTTTGATCGGCTTTCTCGATTGAAACGCATTTTGAGGCCAGCCACTAATTAACCTGGGTTGGTAATGGTACTTAATGTGTAGCTTTTATGTGTCATAATTAGCGGCCAGTTTTGAGGTTGTTTTTTTGTGTTTTTTCTTAGGAGTGCGGGATTACATTTGCGAAACATGTGGCAAGGATTTCAAGATCTCCGAGCACTTACGTCACCACGTGGTTACCAAGCACCTGGGTCGCTATAGATACCATTGTGAGAAGTGTGGCCACGGTATAAATAAGCGGCAAAAACTCAAGGTAGGTGGAGAGGGGGAGAGGGGGGGGGGGCGTGTAATGTGATTGGTTTTATGAGTTAACCCCTGACATCGGGGGGCCATCTCTGACACTGCAGGACTGGTGGAGATTGCCTGTTATTTGGGAAATAATTCATCGAACATTCTGTGACACTCTTCATTAATTTTGGTAGTTGTCCGTGTGATAACTGAGCGTGACCGATGATCAGACTCTAGTTTGAGTTATTTGTTCGTAATGCGATTTACTTTCAGACTCACAAGTGTGACCGTGTGCGTCGCCTCCAGGGTCCCGATGTAGGCGAATTTGCTGTTAAAAAGCAGCTTGAAAAAGAGCAGAAAGACAAAATTGCGGCGGAGAGACAGCTGCATGAACTCCAGCAGCAGCAGCTGGCAGCTGCCAATACCCAAGCTGTTCCCACCGTCATAGACACCAACCACCTCACGGTACTATCTAACCAGGCCCAACCTACGCAGATGCAGCCGATGAACGTTCAACTGGAAAGTATCAAGGCCGAAGTCTTTAAACCGGAAGTTACCGGGGTTGCGGCCTCGGTTATGTACAGCCAGCCGACGAGGGACGACATTATGAATATTAAACCTGAGTTACACTCCTCAGTATATCCACAACAAGCAATACCTCAGCAAAGCGAGCAGAGTCAGCAGACGGGGTCATCACCTCTGCCGCTGAATGCCAAAAGCCAGACGGCACAGGCGTACTACACGCCCGATCTGGCTGTGTCACAGCCGCTGTCTCTGATTGGTCCACACAGCCCGCTGTCATTGGTGCAGCCGCTGGCTTCCGTGGCGAATACCGTGAGCGGTATAGCGAACAACGCGGGCTATGAGTACTTGAACAACCTGCCGTCCATGATGTTTGACATGCAGCAGTTTCGAGTAGGTGCGGATGGAACACTTCAAGTTTTTAACCCAACGAATGCCTAACGGTGGATGTCGGTGCGTGTCGTGGGACCAGAAAAATTCCAAAAAATTTATCCGGCTTTCAAAAAAAAAAAAAAAATGTCTTTTTATTCAAGCAGGGGAAATTGTTTTTTTGTTTTTTTTTTTGTTTTTTTTTTTTTTTGTTTTTTTTTTTGAACGATGTGGTCCCATAGTAGGGAAAGGATTGTTGTTGCATTTCACCCGCAATCGCCATCGACTACCGTAGGTGCGAGGTCAATCTGGCGTTCCCCCGTGTGATAGACAACAAATTGATTGCAGAGGACAAGGTCTGGTCGTATTAAACATCGGACGCAGCTGGCCGGGCTGCCTTCTTATGGTGCGATGACCGAAGTGGAGGCCAACTTCGCTCCCGGTACGCCACGTTAGCCGTTAAAAAGATCGAAACGAGAAAACAAGGTCAACAGTTCTGACACAATGATTTTTTTTTTTTTTTTTTGGTGTGTGTGTGTGTGGGTATTTTTTTTTTTTTGCCACTTCCTTTAGTTGCTATGTTATGAATACTGTAGATACTACATTTCTGGCCTTCGCATGGATGGTCGATCAGGTGAGTATTGTGTTTTCCTTAGGCGGTTCGAGTAATCGAATTTGTCCCATGTACTTTACAGTGTAGTGAGTAGAAGCTATTATTTATTGTACAAATAATTCTATTAGAGTATTCACATTAACCTATCGATCTCCTGTGTTGAATGCATAGCTGGTAATATATGCAATGGTTGTTATTAAATATACTGTTTTGCAAAATCTCCTTTATATTATATTTTTTAAATTTTTATCTCGTGTGACAACGCAGATTGTGTTAAAGTGGTTTGTTTTGCACATTATCATTGCGTCATTGTGACTGTAGCAGTGCAAAAAGCAGATGAAATTTTTAGACTTTTAACGCGATTTATTGTCAGAGTTCAGGCGAGGGGGGGGGGGGGGGGGAGCTGGGGGGGGGGGTGGCCCATATCCCTTTCCAAAAATGAACGTCGTCAGAAAACGTCCATCCGTCATAAAAAAGACGCTTCTGGACACATTTGGGCACTTGCCATTTTGCGACATTTTACACCCTGGTCAGAGCGCAACTTCACGTTCTTCACGCATTCTGTTCCCATTTCTCATCATCTTGATCCTAGCAAAGACGCATTTTTAATTTAACTAAAATTTTATGGTTGAAAATATATAAGTTGCGGTTTTATGCCCGTTCCAGGGTAATAGGGTAATTATGTGACACGTTCGCCATAGTTGTAATTGGGTATGAAGCGTCTTTTGCGAAGTGTTAAGGTTAAAAATAGCAAACAAATGTCAGTGAACTCACTGTTAACGGAAGGTACTTAATATCAGCCTTTGAAAAGTTAGAATTTGTTGGCATATTTCTAACCAGTTTGAGTTGTTACGACAGTTGCACATTTTTCTTTCCAAAATGTAAATTAAAAAAAAAAATGGCGGGTGTAAAGTGTGGAGGTCACGTGCTTCCTTCTCATATCGACAACTCTATGTTTCTATAGTAATCACTCCCTGTCTGTTAGCGAAAGGCATGTATTGTTGAGCAATGCGGCATGGAATTTTGTACGAGTTAGAATATTTATTAGTTTCTTTTATGGCATCGCAGTGGTGCTCTTTCGTAAACGAAAAAAAAAACTCTTAGTAAAAACACTGAAAATCTCTTTCTGCTTTTTTGTTGACTTTCTATTAAGCAGTTGATAGTGAATACATGAAGTGATAACAGCCAGTCGAATTTGACCACAGCATACGTCATACACACCACAAAGATCATGGAAACTGAAATATATGTATGTCTACTATTTACTGAGCTAGGAAAAAAATGAAAACCATTTGTTCACCACAAAATAAAACACCTTTTTCCTTGTTACCTTGCGAAAAGTCAACCAGTTACGTTTATTGTGCAAAAGATATTTTGGACTGAGGGCAGTGAATAAAACCTAAATTCCAGCAGCCGTATTCACAAAAGTTAACTGTTTAGTTAACTGAATCCGTTAACTGCCCAGTAAGCAGTCAGAACTTCAGAAAGTGAATTAATACATTTGACCTCTTTAAGCTGCTATTAGTGCAGTTAACTTTTGTGAATACCGGGCAGGTTATTTGCCCTGCCCCCTCCCACTCATCGCTAACTCAACCGCGTCCAGGTGATTTGACCTTCCCCTCCTAGCCATTGCTAACTTAATCCATTTGATTTGCCCCCCCCCCCCCCACTTCATACCCATCGCTAACTTAACCTCACATTCTTGCCCCTTGGTCATTCCCTCCCACACACCTCGATTTTTATCACACTTTACTTTCCACGAGGTTGGGACTTTGCGGTGTCAATTCATTGCTGATGGTTCTTCATTTCCACACATAGCTTTCTCAAGATCCAGTTTACTCTTAAAAAATGAACTCGGAACAAAGATTTGAGCACCTAGCAGAAAATATCTCGAGACAGCTTTGAATAAAACTTCTACCCTAAATCTCTGTCAATGCGCGAAGTTAACACTTCGTTTACTATCTTTCCTTGGAAAGATCACGGTGTCTTAAACAATTCAGCTGTAGAAACAAGGATATACGGTATACTGCGATCCAAAGCCAATATACAACATTTGTGTTGAGAATTCAACAATCAAATTTGATCGAGATCTCTCTCTTTGTCTCTCTCTCTCTCTCTCTCTCTTTTCTCTCTCTAACAATGCGTCTTTTACATGTTATTGCCTGTTGTCTGTCGAAGAAGTTCCATGTAGTCATAAGTGGGGTGAAAATAGGCTGAAACATCGACCGCTACAGGGTTCTGTTGTACAGAACCCGAGGTCGCTATCTGTAACTGACCTCCTTCTGTTCTTAGTTGCAGCTGCTCCGTAGTGCTCGTTCTCAATTGCAATTGGTCTGCGCTGATCTTCACTTGTTCTTGGTCAACGGGCGCGACATTAATTGCATTCAAGGACATGTGATGGACAGTGGCTCCTGTTTCCAATCGCAAGGTCTGTTCTGATTGGCTCGCTAACTGTGCCGCCAGAATATGACTCGCCAGTGCTTTTGAAATTTCACTGGTTGGATTTGGCTGCTGTGGGATGACAATGGAATTTTCCACCGTTTGTTGAGTGACAACCTCCACCGTCTGGCATACAGCATTTGGTTGATTTGATGTATTCAACGATTCGGAATTATTTTCCTGTGGAGTTTCTTCGGAATGTTTATTTTTGGGTATTCTTGCCACGCGATGCTTTCTCCGACGCTCACACCTGTGTCTCTACAAGACAGCAATTGTAAAGAAAAATCAACACTGTCACCGAAACCCCGTTGGTTTGAAAGAAACATGTAATCCGCCCTCCCCCTCAGGGTTCGTATGAAGTCCAGGAAAAGTCGTCTTGGAAAACAAAACGGCCGAATAAAAAGTGCTTGAAAGTCCTGGAAATTGAAAATTATATAGAATAATAGAATAATTCAGTAAAACGTCTTTTTTATCGTAAACAGTCCGAGAGACGTCCTGGAAAATGGTCCTGAAAATTCCTGGAAATTGGCTGTCTCACCTTTGTACGCTGCCACCCCTACCCCTCCAAACACACACACACATCTCAAATTCCATTTCTAAAACATTACAATGTCCTCCACACTTACATGACCATATTTACTGACAATACTTCCAGTTTTCATCGCCCTTGTGCATGACAACACAAATCAACATCTTACCTCAAGCCACATTTTGTTCTTCAGTCCGTGGCCACATTTTTTGCAGTAGTACGGGTAGATATTTTTGTGGATTCTCTCAATGTGGCGGCTCAAGCCGAAGCTTGTTTTAAAAGGTTGCGCACACCAGTCACAGATGTAGTTTCTTTTCTCTAAAAAGTCAGTACAACAAGGTTGCAAGAAAATATCGGAATTACTTATTTTATTCCTCATCTCTGCATCAACATTCAACCAATGAATTCCGATTACGTGCAATGTATTCTTTTACATATAAACGATCACAAACCACCCATCACACCTGCGCAAAATACTGGACTATTATTTTTTTAAACCCACCAATGAAACGACCCAGGTATGTCCGCACTAACCTGAATGACTTAAAAGATGCTTTTCAAGTCGACTCGGCACGTCGCAAACTTTGCCGCAAATGGGGCAGGGGTAGAACTGCGGTTTCTTGCTGCCTAGCGCTAAACCATGCCGTGTTTTCATATGATACCATCGACTCGCTAAAACACGAACCAACAGCGATGCGACAGCGCTACTCCACAATAACACCACCTTACATTAGTCTGTTTACATATCCAATGAAAGCTGGCCGCCAACCAAACAGAACGAATCAGAGAGCAAACTCACATGTCCATCTGAACACTAATAAATGACAATGCGAAAAATTTACGCGAAATGACGGGCTGTTTTCTCCCTTTTTTCATTTCATTAGAAGGCTAGCCCTGATGAACACACAAACACAAAAAAACAAAGAAGACACCAATAGTTTAGTCAGTATCTGCACCGTGTAGTAACAGGCGATTTCAAAAAAAAAATAATAATAATAATAATAATAATAATAATAATAATAATAATAATAATAATAAAAGAAAAAAAAACGCACTTACAGTGACTCTTCATCTCGCGGCCACACAGGTGACAAATGTAACCGCGGTTTTTCAGTTGTTCACAGCCGCTCTTGTGTACTTTCATATCAGCCAATGAGGTGGCCTTAAAGCCGCATCCGGAACAGCGCCACGTTCGCTGCACCGATTCCTTCTTGCACGTTTCGAATGTGACCATCTTGACGAGATTATTCTGGCGAGCTTCATTGGCTAAATCCCATAACCTCTGATACTCTTCATGCATCTTGTGGTCTTTCGTTAAATGATGAATCAAAGTCGTCGCGGTGCTGAACTCACGCATACATATCTCGCAGACGAAGAGGGATGAGTCAGCATTTTCCGAATTTTCCCCAGTCTCATCTTCAATTTTCGCGTCATGCTGAGGTGTCTCGGTGCCCGTCTTACGGGGAGATTTTTGATCGCGATTTGGATTTAAAGCGCACTTGCTTAAATGTTGTGCATATGAACTCACAAAGATTGCTTTCAATTTTCTATGGCAGTATTTGCACTCCACCGTAGGCGCCTTTTGCCTGCGTTCTGTTTCTCTAATGCGCCTGTTTATTCGCTTGTATTTTTCCATGGCTAAATCACGACCTTTCTCGTCACCGTGGTCAGACTGAACATGATTTCGAATGGACTCGATATTGAATAAGTCACTACAAAATTCGCACTCCAGAGAATACGTGCCTTCTTTGTGTCTCAATTTTACATTATGAACGGCAAAAATCTGCTCACAAAGAGCAATAGGATCAAAGTTATTCTCCTTCGTAACCTCGTGGAATTTATCACAGAAGGATTCGTCATTTTCTCTCGGCTTTCGCAGTGTTTCCACGACCGAGTCCGTTTTGGCCGACTGGTCTTTCATACACCGTCGCATGTGTACACGTAAACTTACGACGCGAAAATACTTATTACAGTAAACGCATTTCAGCTTGCGCAAGTCTTGTAAGCGCCGGGTGATCTTACTGTACTTGTAGAATGTTTCTTGACTGCAGTCGCTGTGTACTTTTCGCAAGTGCCTGCGCATTGCAAGATGCAAAACACCTGTCAAACAACAACGCGCATGTGTTCTTTCTGCAATGATGTTGATGTTGTTGTTGTTATTTGATTGGTTTAACGACACCGCCAACCTATTGCAGGTCATATTGTGTCATTCCTGGTAACTTTGTCGCATTTAGACTTTAGTGATTAAAAGTCAGTATAAGATAAAATCTTAAATACACTAAAACGCTACAATTAATGGTAATCTATACATACGAATACAGGTTAATCTCTTTTAAAAATTCTAAGACCTTCTGCAATGTATCGTAGGACCTTTCCAGAATGGATACCAATTCAAGATTGTGTTGCCCGTTTCTCGAAATGCATAACAAGTAAACAATGATTTTGTTTCATGTCTGTTTCCCGAAAAGCAAATTTTTTTCTCGGAACAATTTTAGGCTTGCTTAATTTTGATAGGAGTTTGTCACGGCAAAGTATAATTATGACTCACACAGACTTCCCCGGGATATGCCCCGTACAAAAAAAAATGTCCCACTCAGATAAATACGATCACTGATTCTCACCTTCCTGGCAAATCTCGCACGTGACGAGAAAGAGCGGTTCTTTGTCTTCCTGCTTCTCATCGTTGTTCTCCTCGCCATATTCTGGACAGCGGCTAATATCCACCTGTCCGCAAATAAAACAAGCTGTTATCTGATGCTGCAAAAGCAAACGGAATTGCCGAGTCAACAGGAGATCAGGTGTCACCACATCAGAACACATCTTGATCTTCTCTCAGGGACTTCAAAGTACTAACCTTATGCCGTGCAATAACGTTTAATTATTTAAATTAATTATTAATTAAATAACTAAATAAATAAACACAACTTCGTTCCTCGAAGTTTTCTTAACGCCGAAAACCTTTCGATAATTTTTTAAGGAAGCAATCTCGGGCAACCGGCACTCCCTCCTCCCCCCCCCCCCCCCTCCCACCCACCCTCGCGACGACGAGGACTTGCCTGGAATCTCCTGGACAGGCTCTGCACGAGCAGATCCAGATCGGTTGCCGTGGAGAGGACGTCGTCGACGGTGCCGTGCGTGACGCCCTTGATGCGGCATTCCCTCATGTGGGACGACAGGTCCGCGATGCTGATCTTCTCGTTACAGAACAAGCACTCCGACTCATTCTCACCTGAACCAAACAACAACCATTTTAGAACATGCCAAACAAACCAACATTAGTTATTTGCACGTAAGTGATATGAAACGGACACCTATCTTTGAGTTTTAAGCTGTTCTGTGAATTTGACATTTTAAATGAAAGTGTCCAGTTCTTACCCACTAACATTACAAGGGCCTGCCGGTATTTTTCTTTGATGAGGAGAATATGAACCTCCTCGGCGTGAAAGTCCGTCAAATGCTCCTCGATATCAAAATGCTCGAACTGCGCACCACACAGGCCACAGGTGATGATAAAAGATTCATTTATGACGCTATTTTTTCCGCGCGGCGTGTTTGGTAAAAGGGTGTTGGCGCGGACTATGCGAATTTGGTAGGTGTCGTAAATGTTTTCCAAGATGGCGTCGATTTCGAACTGCTCGGCGGCAATGTCTTCAATGTCCATCGAATTTGCCGGATTCAGTTTGCAGCTGTTTAAATGTGAAGGTAAATTGACACAACGAATATTCTTGCCGCAAAAGCGACACGTCGTGCGTTTTAACTCCCGAATTCGACGCTTGATTTTGGTGTAAAACGTCACCAACTTGTCGATATTCTCTTGGTTTTGTTCGGTGTGTTTTTCTTTCAAATGCGAATTGATTTCACAACACAGAATATCCTCTTGGCACAATCTGCACGATAGCGTAAAATTCTGCAAGTGCTCCTGCCATATTAAATTCTCATCCTCAGTGTCTAATCCAATCAGTTTTACACTGACATTAAATTGGTCGCTCAGGCTTTCCAGCCAATCATGTAGTGTGTCGCTATGCAGAATTTTTTTCCGCGACACCACTCCTGGATCATGTTCATTTCTGGCAGCATCTGGATCCTGTGGGGATTTTCCATCGGGACTGATTTCTTCCGATTCGTTTCTCGAATTCACTTTACACACAATCTGATGACGTTTCAGATTGACATAGCGCATGTATTTTCCGCAGTAGTCACACTTCGCTTGGCGTAACTCTCGCAAAACACGCTTAATTTTGGCATAGTCCGACATCACCTTTGACAGATCACTTCTTTCGAAATGATTTTCTTTGAAATGCATGCTGACACTGTTCTGTGGGATTTGGTCACCGCAGGCTACACAAGATATTGAAAACCTTTGATCACCCTCGCTCTCGTCACACACATCGCCTCCTGGTATTTCGATATTTAACTTTTCAATCTTGACCCCAAATTCCTTTTCGGTGGCCTGCAATATTTCACATTCAATTTGCTCTTTCGATTCATAGCCAGACATACGAATGCGTTCCTTGCGCTGTTTCCGTATTTTCTCACACATATCGCTTGGATTTGCTTTGCAAAACAGCTGGTGTCTTTTCAAACATATGTACCGTATTCGTTTGGAACAAAATGGGCACTCTTCTTTGCGCATCTCTCGCAATTTTCGCCGGATTTTCGTGTAGTTCGACAGAATGAGGGGTACATCGTCACGATTTGGGTGCATTCTCTTAAAATGCATGCTTACAGAGCCATATGGAAACTGCAGTTCACAAGCCACACAGGAAAGAGAAAACTTTTGTTCGGGATCCGTCTCCTCGCAATGCCCATCCCCATCGGAAACTTCTGTGCTTAATTTTTCAACCCTGACGCCGAATTCCTTTTCTATGTCCTGAAACAATTCCTCCTCCAGCAGCCTTGCGTCAGGCTCCGGTGCACGATTCCTCTTCGGTCGCTTCCGCGTCCTTTCCGAGTCAGCGCCCGTTTCCTCGGACGCACCGTTCGTTTCTGTATCCATGACGTCACTGCCAGCAGCATTTTTCAAATCGGTATCGTCTGGAGCCTCATTCGTCTGCTCATGTTCGATCACTTCCGGTTCAATGCCACTTGTGGACACATTTTGGGAATATTCATCGGTTTCTGCTGCATCCATGAAAATGGATAGTTCCTTTTTTACCCTAGCACCAAGCCTCATTTTACAGTTTTCCTCATGTTTTAAAACATTGACAAATTTGATGCTCTTGCTACAGTATTGGCACTGGGTGCGTTTTATTTCGCGTAGCCGCCGTTTTATTTTATTATACAGTAAAATCATGGATTTGGCGTCCGAGGCATGCTCCTCCCTAATGTGTTTCGTCATCTCAAACTGACTGACAAGCTCATTGCATTTTGTACAGGAGATTATATATTCCGTCAGCACGTCACGTGACTCCGTTTCGTCACTCTCGCCCTCGTTTTCGAGATTCTCGCGCTCTTTGATCACAACATTAAACTGGTCGGCGATTTGCTTCAGCGATTCGGCACGCGTTTTCACAGGCGTCACGCTACCGTCACGTTCACATTTCACCCCTGTTTCCACATCACACTGTTTTGGCTTTGGCATTACGTCTGCTAATTTCTGGCGCCTTTTCAGACGACCAGAACCCTCTGCGCTTGGCATGACTGTCGCCACATCGGCACGAACTGTCGGCTTTGCTTGTGACCCTTTGCGGGGTACTTTACGCGGACGGGTGATACGACGAGACCGAGGCACAACCGTTGATTCTACAGCTTCCTCTGTGTCTAAAGACGCCACAGCTGAACTTCCAACCCCTTTCTCTTCTATAGTTGATAATTCTGCAGATACACCAAGGTCACTTTGACCTGTTTCTGATTTATTTTTACTTGTGTCTTCCAATCTCAAATCCTCATTATCCGAAAACTGTGTTTTCTCAGATTCGACAGTCTTGGCGTTTTGGAGATCTAAGCTTTGGATATTTTCTGCGCAACTAGCCTCACTGGCGGCAACATCTCCTTGCTTGCTGTTCAGTGAGACATCACGCGCATTTTGTTTGTTCTGCACACCTCGCAGCTGCTCGTTTTGCGCCTCTTCTGGGGGTAAACTTTGGGCAGCAATTGCCATAACATTTTGTGACATCTCAGCTAGCGATTTCGGTTTGCCTCCAGCTTCCACATCAAGGGCAAAGACAGAATGGTTTTGACTGGGTGATAAGTTTGCCGAACTGCCATGTACATAGCCATGTGATTGACTTGGCAGCTGGGCAGTGGTTACCACAGGTTGCTGAGATGTGGAAGGAATTTCCGAGTCCACTTCACTACATGTCGTCTCAGATGAACTACCGGCTGGTAACCCGCTCTGGGGCGACTCATCAGAAGGCATCTGTGAAGGCAATCCGTGCACTAGTGGTGTGGACGGCGACTGGGATTGCATCATAATGGTTAGAAAAGGGGGACAGCTGACTGTGCTCTGGACCACAGGCTCGCGCTCTGCAATGACACCACAAAAGCATTGCGTTATTTCACAAATCTCTATAGATCACTACAAATTCTCGGACCCAGTACAGTTCAGAATTCTTTTTTTCCGACAAAACAGTTTTGTACGTCAAAATATAGGGACCTCAAAAGCCACAAAATTAACAGTTGCCTGGCTGGTGAGTGCTTTAAACATTATTACTCAGCAACAACATTTTTTTACTACAACACTTATATAGCATTTACCACCCCCCTCCCCCATCAGAAAAAAGTAAAACAGTAGTAAAATGACGTGTCATTTCAGTCACCTTTTTCTGCTCAAAGTATATCATACACACTCGATCTGGCCAAATATAAGTCTGATTATGCTGAACAGTCGCAAACCGGCAAAACACAATTAACAATTACCGGTGTTCATCAGTAAGCTATATCTTATCTCTGTATTTACTAGAACAATCTAAGAAGTTTTCGCAAAGAAAGGAAAAGATACCATCTGATATAACAATAATAACAATAACAACAACAACAACAACAACAACAACAACAACAACAACAACAACAACAACAACAACAACAACAACAACAACAACAACGAGTGAGCGTGAGACGTACTCCACTTACCCTGAGTTTCAAATGATATCCTAAACCACTTCTTATCTCGTTTTTCCAGCAATAAACAATTCTCGCCACCTGCTGAAACAAATTTTTCCTAAGTTTATTGCAAAAAAAAAAAAAAAAAAAAAGGAAAAACAATCAAAATAGATAGTTTTAGTCCCTTTTTGTCCAACAGCCAACCTCTACCGCGATTTGGTCTGTTGGGCGTAACACCTTTGCACTCCGCAGACCTACTGCGGATACCGCGAAAATAGTACTCGTAAAATTGAGAAACTACTTTTTAAAACATCCATCTGCTCTGTGTTTATACATAACAGATAGATCTAATCAGAGGTCAGTTGTTTACAACAACGCATAGAACCGACTGAACTAAGGAATAAACTGATCAAGTCTGAAGTCGATTGTGACATTTCGTTCTCGAGACATCTTGAACAAAACATTTTGTTCGCAACAGACTAACACACACACAGAACGTACAAATACTACGTGTCTCCCCATTGGTCGGGGAGACATGATAATAACAACAATCACAATAATAAAGAAGCTTTAATTAAATAATTACAGACCAAAAAATGTATGCCTGTTGTTAGCCAGATTATGTGGAAATGTGTCCATGCAACCACTTGCCTATCAATTTTGTTGTCGATCCAACTCGCAGTTGTGCGCAGGTTTTAATTACATCATCACCAACATCTATGCTTAGGAGGCCCATGTTGACGTGGCGGCTATCTAATACTGTGGGCTAAATTTGTGGTTCTTCTGAAAAAAAGAAGCTGAAGTATTTGCACACTTAAGATGACTAATGAAATCTTAATTCAAATTCAACGTATTACCAATAAACAAACCTGTCAATGGCTAAGGCAAGCAAATCGAAGCACGCCATTTTTTCCAGAGGAAGTACTGACATTTGCCCAACTAGAACTAACTAGCGTTTCCCTATGGAGCGGTTTCAATTCCTCCTATTGGAACGGTCATAAATATCAACTTAACTCTACTTAACTCGCTCTGTTGCTTTCTGTGGCAACATTTACGAGATATTAAATTAGACATAAAGAATGTAGGTCAATTCGCCGACAAAATGACCAGCTCGCCGACACAAGAAAAGTCAATGCTCGATACTTGAAAAATATATTTGGGTATCAATAGTTAAGATTTCTCTTACCTGTGATAGGCCCTTTAGAGATTTTTTCATTGCACTTGTGACACAAATCGAACGTTTCATGGTATTAATAGTGATTAATTACTCTTACCCCGACTGCACTCATCAAACGTTCGGAGATTGATGGTGGATTTAACCAACGCCTACGCTGATCGGTTTATATGTCATGCAATTAAAAAATGTTTAAGTATTTTAAGGGTATTTGAAGTAGATGAATATGTATGTTATTCTCAGAATATTGTGTTGTTTTGTGGAAACAACTTTAGTTTCTTCTGCAAATATATTACCTTCTGCTTATGAGTAGGGAGTCTGAGATATGATTCGTAGCATGTTTTTAATAAAATATAAGGTAAACATAGTTTTAGTAAATAAACTCGATTTTAAGTTAAGATATTTTTATTAAGTTTGTATTTATAGTTCCCAGGTGGACCCAAATATTGACAGCCAAATATATTTTCAGGTGTCGGCGAGTTAACTTTGCTTGTGTCGGCGAGTTAATTTTTTTTGTCGGCGAAATGACCAAAATTTTTGTCGGCGACTTTTGGTCATTTTGTCAGCCAGTCGGCTTGTCGGCAAATTTACCATTTACCCACATAAACCTTATACAACTTTAATGGAATGCCTCACAACTTTAACGGAATGCCTCACGAGAAGAAAAGGTACATTTTTAACGCCTTCGTTAAAAGAAAAAAGTAAAATATTAACAATCTTTATGCGATTTTTAACATCTTGTTTGCACTTCGTGCCCAGGCTAAGTAAAAAAAATACTTTCACAACACATTTTTCAATCTCTCCCCAAAACTACAAAATAACCACTTCCTAACTGATCAGGTGTCACGCGTTGCAACAAGGCTAAGTTCAGTCTTACCACGGGTTGATCAAGAAAAAAAGGTATAAAAAGTATAAAAAAAGGATAAAATTGGGAAAAAAAGTATGAAAAAAAAAAAAAAGGATAATTCATATTTTGCTGAAAATCGAGAAAACACTAATGTTAATCATATTGGATCATTTCCTTTTTTTTGTAATTATTACTTATTGAAATGCGATTAAAAATATTTGCATACGTGACTGTACTTCTAAATTTTCCTGAATATTACCAAAAGGGCTGTCTCGCCTTTTTCCCCCATCATTTTGTTTATGAACGCTTGAAAAACAGGAAAACAGCTTCGCTGTGTTTCCTAATTTTTTTTCAACTTATTAGACAAATAAAAAAAGTATCAAAATAAAAAAGGATGAAAAGCGAAAAAAGTATCAAAAAAGGATGAAAATCTAAAAAAAATATAGTATAAAAAAAGTATTTAAATATAAAAAAAGGGTAAAATCGGGCTTTTTCAAAAAAAAAAAAAAAAAAAAAAAAAAAAAAAAGGCTAATCCTTTTAAAAAAAGGATGATGTGACAACACTGTAAGTTATGTGAATTTAAAACCCGAACATAGATGTTTAACAGCTAGGTTTAACATTATATTTTTAACAGTATAGTGTATCCACTTACTATTTATTAAGGTACTGTTCAATTGTATAAGTATTTCCTGGCGAGGAATAAGCGAATTAGTATTTAGCGGAAATGTTTCTGTGTTACGATCGATTTCGGCTGGGGTCATATTATAAGGAAATGAAATAAAAAAAGAGCAAAATAGGCAAAATTCCATTTTGCCAGAACCATATTCACAAGTTGGCTATTAACGAAACTGCATAATATGTAATAAATAGCTTTTAAAAGGTCTTGTCATAGCTTTTTAATTCTAAAGTGTGCATGCCGAAAGAAAATTAGAATTTAAATGCCTTTCCCTTATAATTTCTTAATAATTTAACCAAAAAAATTGGTAGCCGAAACGGAACATGCATCGGAAAGTTCCTCAAGTACGAATAAGCTTATTCTTTTCAGTGACATTGAATTAAATACTTTAGCTATTGTGTTCCAGGCATTATGGTCATATTGTACATAAATATGACTTTGCCTATAAAAATGGAATCTCCGCTAAACTACACATTATTGAGCAATGGATGGTTTCCTAGCTCTAACGAGATATATACAGCTCGTGCGAAGTAAGAGCTATTCTTAACTGGGAGCTAGCGACCGATGTGTTACGTTCGGACACCCTGGTGTAGCTCCAAGAACCAATCCACTTCTGAGGTTCAGCGGATAAAGAAATATACCAAGCATAAATAATGAAGGGCTGACTTGGAGCTAACCCAGGTACTATCCGATGTTTGCTTGGCTGTGTGGGCAGAGTTTCCCTACCTTGAACGGGATTCTAATCTGGTCACAGCGTGTAGAAGCATCAATCACTTACTAATTGATCAACCATTTTCCGTTTCATTTCTGTTTACTCCCGTTGTCCTCAGAGGTCAGTTGTTTTATAAAAACGGTTTATTCCGCCATTTTAGTTCTAACCCATTTCGGTCTGTATTTTGCTGCATTGCAGGGATTTGGCGAATAGTTTTGTTATTCATTCCGGTTATTCAAAGAATCACGTTCCTTGTCTAATCTCAAAACATACAACTTGCAATAAAATGTTCATCCCCGGGAAATGTTTGAGTCACTTCTTGTATCAAATTATCATCACTGATGCAAAAATATTATTGGATTAATTAATGCAACATATTAATGAAGACATCAATTTCAGTACAAGTTCATTAGGTTAATGGATAACGAAAGGATAAAAAAGGTTATTTAATGTATTATGTAACATACCCATTATGCCCATCTCAATCACATTCATTCGATAAAACAAAAGGTCGACAATAATACTTTACGGCTCATTCAACATATCTGTATATTTCTGCTTGTTGAAACCCCCTAGATGAAAAAAATGCAAATTCAAAAATTACAGATACAGAAATATACTTAGAAAATGCGATGTGTTTACTTGCAGCAACTTGAATATACTTTGAAAAATCAGAAAAGGATTACTAAAAAACATTTTGCAGCTCTAGAACACATGCGCGACGTGATTAGAAAAGTTCATTGGCATTAGCTCTGTGAGCAGGAACAAAACTGCAAAAGAAGACGCAACACACTCAAACATTATTGACCATATCTTTTCCTCTTTTACATAATTTTCTGTTGAGTGTTGATGAAAAATTTCATCTTCTGTAATTCTGTAATGGATGAACCATACGTAACATTCATGAGAATATTTTTTTGCCTGATATATTATTTCTTTTCGAAGTGGTCCGATTATAATGTTTCAATGACTCAAAAGTTTTGCTTCGTTCCTTTATCTATGAAGCATATTACCAGTTAACTTTCACCAAATTTGAATCGGACACAAGAGCTAATCACTAAAAGCTTGCCAACAGGATGTAAGATTACTCTAAAAAACTCTTCATAGTTCCATATTTAAACATATTTTGGATAAAAACAGAAAGAAAAAACCGTTTACTACTTAATAAACATGACTACTGGTTTTACTTTCGTTGCTGAAATGCGCAAAGTTAACAAATATCAATTCAAAGATGACAGGCATAAACACATTCTTAAAAAAATATTAACGAAATTGGAAAACCAAGAACCAAGCTATTTTATAAAATACAACTCATGTGCAGTGTGATCAGGAAAATTCACATTGCCAACGCGATTAGTTTTGAGAGAAAAATGGCTAAAGATATAAAATTGTTATAGGTATTGGAAAACACACCCGACTATTTTGATATCTGTTTATTTTTGCAATTCCTTTTTCACGAATGCCCGCATTAACCCCTGTTTAACCTGTCAAAACCTGAATCATATGGCACTCTCGTTGTCACTTTAGTCATTTTATTCATGTGACAAAATAAATAATTGGTTTTGTGCAAGTACATAGACATAGTACAATCAGCTTTTGAGTTTTCCTTTGAATTATTTCCTTTGAGTGCATATCCACTGAGCATGATTGATCTTAGTTATTTTCCTCGTTTGATTCCAAATTAACTATAGGCTAGGTAAGGACAAAGGTTAAGTGAGAAGTTTCGTGAAAGAACGAAATACTTGATGAATAACATATTGAACGTTTGCTTGATTAATCTAGTTTTATGTAAGTGTAAGTGAAGTTCTTAGCTTTAGGATAAGTATATATGCCCCGCCCGCTCTACTTGGAGTAGATGTGTGTTGCGTGGTAGAAGTAAGGGTAAATGTGCTTTTTCTAAATATTTGAAGTGGGCATTGACCAATGCGTGGTCTGTGTAAGTCAGAGAAAGTATTCTTGTACTGAGGTTAAATAAATATGTCGTACTTTACCCTTTAAGAGTACTACTTAACAATGCGTTTTATCTTTACTTGTTGATAGTACTGAAAGGGAGACTTCTATTGTTTTGTTGTTACTGCATTGAAATGTTAATAAAAAATGGAATAACAATTTAATACAACTTCTGTCATCTTTTCATATTAATAAAGCAACAGTTTCATGTTGTGATGTATTTATCTGACAGTAGATAATTAACTAAATTGATTTCATTAATTTTGAAAATTTTATGTCGTATATTTTTATTTGTTGGAATGATTGCAAAACAGTGCATTTATTCATATCTCTTACCAAATAAGATTATGCTGTCAAATGTAATCAATATTAAAGGAATACCCTTCTCTCTGCACACATTTGCAGGGGTGCACATACCTTCGCATTTCGCCATGGCGGAGGTGAAATCCATTTGACGAAGGTGAACAGATTCACCTTCGCCAATTTGGCGAAGGTGAATTTTAGACAAAAATGATTCTTATAAAATACGTTTTGTTTCTGATTTAGGTGAACGTGAAATGAATGCACAGCTATCCTATTGACAAACGCAAACAGTGACGACAGTCGTTCAACTTGTCCATTTTCACACACCATAATTGTACGCATATCAATTTATACTTAATAGCAGATTACCAAGTGCCGAAAACCAGAGAGGCTTCTCTGTAATGAGGCTTACGAAAAACAGGTTTCGAAGCTCCTTGTCTTCAGAAACATACTGGCTGTGTGTTTGCTCACCGATGATATCCCAACATTCGACCCTCCCCATCCCGTTGAATTCTGGTACGGACTGGCCGACCGACGACCAGGAAAGGAAGAGCTGTCTGTAGAAAATCAAAAAGTCTCAGAGAAAAGTGATGACGAAGAGAATGAAGACGGTGGGAACGACGATGATGACGAAGTCTCCGAGCTAGACTCTGAGACTTTCATAATTAAGCTTGATGAAAACTTAAACGCTTTAGATGAAAGCTACAAATTGGTCAGAACTGAGGAACTGCCGATGTGGCTCTATAAAAACATAAACTGGACAATATAGTTAAGAACATGTATAGTTTACATGCCATAAACAAATGAAGTTACAGTTTTAGTTAGAGGGTTAACTTGGCGGAGGTGAATTCGATTTGGCGAATTGAGCTGAACGTGCTTCGCCAAATTGGCGAAGGTAAAAAAATCCTTATGTGCACCCCTGCATTTGTTTGATCAGATAACAAGTTTTTTTACGTTTTTTGTCAATAAACAATGTGGATTTTGCAAAGTGTAAGTGGTGTCGTTCAAACATTCCCACAAGTGATATTTCTGTAAGATCTCTTAAATGAGAAAACCAAAGCGACCCGAAACAGTTGTTGGATCGTAGAAATGACAAAAAGTACGGTTGGTTTAGCTATGTTGCAGCGATGTAAAAATGAAGCAGCTGTAGCATTGTAGCATTACTTCAAGCAGTGGAAAATATTGCTTTGACGCCAATTGGATTAGTGATTTAAACAAATAGGTCAGTGGACCGGCAGCGATATTTAACCAATTCAGTCGAAAGCAGCCTTAAAGTAACCACTCGAAAAGTGAGCAAAATCCTATCAAGAAAGGAGCCATTGTTTTTGTCCAATATAACATTTACACTTGTATAGTTTTTTTGCAACAAATTGAGAAATTTTAATTGGTGAGAGCAATAAATAATTCCTGTTATACTCATCATACACAGGGCTGTAGTTAGTGTTCTGTTTTTAGCCCAGCTTACGTTATGCGTAAGCTGGGGTATTCCTAACGGTTTTCGGGTGGAATCCGTTAGTGAGTTAGTTAGTTGTTTATTTAGTAAACTTTGTTTCAAAATGCATCTCCTCCTACATTTTTGACCCGATGTCGTTCATTTTTGGTATGAGGCACCCCTAAGGGATCATGCATGCGGCTTGTGCTTTTTTTGGTGAATTTTTGAAGGAAAATTTTTAAAATATAATTTAAAATGCATCTCCTCTTACGTTTTTGAACCGATATCATTTATTTTCGGTATGAGGTTTTTCTAAGGCATCGTGAATACGGCTAGCTCTTTTGAATTTTTGAAAAAAAACTTGAAAGTGCATTTCTTCCTAAGTTTTTATCCTATTTCATTTATTTTTGGTGTGAGGCATCCCTAGATGGGTCGAGCATACGCTAGTGCTTTTTGACTCGATTTGGGAACTTTTAATTTTTGGTCTAATTTTTCAAGAAAATACTTCAAAATGTATCTTCTCATCTTGCATCTTTTGATCCGATATCATTTATTTTGGGTGTGAGGTATGCTTTAGGCTTTTGTGAATATGGTTTGTGCTTTTTTAGTCGATCAGGGAACTTTTGAAGAAAATGACTCAAGTTGCATTTCGTCCTACAGTTTTTATCAGTTGCCATTTATTTTTTCTTATGAGCCGTCTCTGTGGGGTCATACATACGTCTTGTGCTTTTTGAGTGAATTGGAAAATTTTTCAAGTTTATTTAAGTCAAAATCCTCCTACAGCGCATCGACGCAAGTTAAATGAACTTGCGCATCAGTCCGAAATAACAACCGCGCATGGACGCAAGTTACATAAGCATGAGCAGTGGTCCGAAATGCAAACCGCGTAGCAAGGCAAGTTGAATAAACATGCGCACTAGTCCGAAATAAGAACCGCGCATCGACGGAAGTGAATAAAACATGGGCACTGGTCCAAAATGAGCACCACGCATCAACGCAAAGTAAATAAACATGCGTACTGGTAACAAATGCGAACCGCACATCATCGCAAGTTAAATAAACATGCGCACTGATTTGCATTAACGCAAGTTGAAACAAAAAAAAAAAACATGTGCAGTGGTCCGAAATGCGAACCGCGCATCGACGCAAGTTAAATAAACATGCGCACTGGTCCGGAATGCAAAACCGCGCGCCAATACAAGTTAAAAATAAACATGCGGACTGGTTTGAAATGCGAACCGCGCATTAACGCAAGTTTTAAAAAACCAGCACAGTGGTCCGAAATGCGAACCGCACAACGACACATGCTAAATAAGCATGCGTACTGGTCCAAAATAAGCACCGCGCATCAATGGAAGGTAAAACAACATGCCCACTGGTTCGAAATGCAAACCGCTCATCAACGCAACTTCAGTAAACATGAGCACTGGTCCAAAATAAGAACTCCACATCAACTCAAGTTGAAAAATATATGCATTGATCGAAATAAGAACTGCGCATCGACGCAAGCATAATAAACATGCGCACTGGTCCGAAATGTGAACTGCTAATCAACGCAACCTTAAGAAACATGCGCACTGGTCCAAAATAAGAACTGCACATCAACGCAAGTTAAATAGACATGCGCATTGGTCTTAACTAAGAACTGCGCATCGATGCAAGTTGAATAAACATGCGTATTGGCCCGAACTGAGAACCGCGCATCAACGCAAGTTAAATAAACATGCGCATTGCTCCGAAATGTGAACCGCTCAACAACGCAAATCGAATAAGCATGCGCATTTCTCCGAAACGCGAATCACAAGTTAAATAAACATGCGCATTGGTCCGAAATGCGAACCGCGCATGAACACAAGTTAAATAATCCTACGCACTGGCTCGAAATGGGAACCGCTCATCAACGCAAATTGAATAAGGAAGCGCATTTCGTCGAAACGCGAATCTCGCATCGACGCAAGTTAAATAAACAACGTACTGGTCCGAAATGGGAACCGCGCTTGAACACAAGTTAAATAATCATACGCTCTGGCTCGAAATGGAAACCACTCATCAATGCAAATTGAATAAGCAAGCGCATTTTTTCGAAACGCGAATTGCGCGTCGACGCAAGTTAAATAAACAGCGCACTGGTCCGAAATGCGAACCACACATCAACACAAGTTAAATAATCATTTGTACTGCTCCGAAATGCGAATTGCTCATCAACGAAAGTTGGGCATGTTCAACGAAAGTTGAACATGCCCACTGGTCCGAAATGCGAACCGTTCATCGACTCAATTTAAATAAACGTGTGCACTGGTCCGAAACGCAAATCGTGCATCAACACACGCTGAGTAAACATGCTCACTGGTCCAAACTGCGAACCGGGCATCAGCGCAAGTTGAATAAACATGCGCACTGGTGCATAAAAGAACCGCACATCAACACAAGTTAAATCAACATGCGCAATGGTCTGAATAACAACCGCACATCGAGGGAAGCTACATAAACATGCGCACTTTTCTGAAATGCGAATCGCAAAATAGTTGTGTATGTCCGACCAGCAGTATACGTGTGTGGATAGAATTTCGATACGTTGCTCGAAGGTATCTCTGGTATACTATCCGCTCTGCGAGTGATACACAAGATTTGTCTAGCAGTTTATTTTGAAAACAAATATTATGTATGTATTTAACAGCCTGTGTTCGGGTCCGTTTCTAAATTAATTATTAAGCTAGCTGTTTGCCATCTCGTCTTTTGAAGCCCAAATTTTCAGGGAAATTCCCTTGCCCATGCACGCTAGCATTGGTCTTATCGCTTTTCGTAAGCTAGAACTTTGTCCTTAGACAAACTTGTTTATTTAAGGTATCGAATATGTACTTGACAACTTTAAAATTGGAATACTCAGACAGGATCATTTTGTGTATGAGTGTAACAGCTGGAATAAAAGGAACAGATAAATGAGAGTAATGGAGTGCATTTTTTGAAAATGCATAAAAAGGAAACTAAGCATACGAAAAAAGAATTCGATTTAGTAAAAGAGATGAAGAATTATCAATATGGCAAAGACATATATATCACCATATTTTTCTTGTACGAGGATCTATACAAAAGTAAGCAATCATTGGCTATGCAAGGCAATGTTGCCCATACTTAGTATAAGTATAAGTCAAAGTGGTTATTATTATTATTATTATTATTATTATGATTATGCGTATTTCTTGTATAGCGCAGAAAACAAGTCAATACTTGGCATAACACTTGATGCTCGCTGACTAGAGTAACGATTTAACAATACTGATGGCTAGCTAAACAGAATAGATGCGTTTTTAATGTTGACTTAAAGGTTCCGAGTGAGCTGCAGTTTCTGATTTCAGGATGTAAACTGTTCCATAAGCGTGGGGCTGCAACCCTAAAAGATCTATCTCCTGCGCTTTTTAACTTTGAGCGTGGTATTTTCAGTTCGCATTGGTTGTTAGATCTAAGGGTTCCAGGCGAAGAATACAACTCAAGTAATTCAGATAGATATGGGGGTCCTGTGCCGCAGAGGCACTTGAAAGTAATTGTTGCTATTTTAAAAATCGATCGGTCCGATAGAGTTGGGGTGATGTGTTCAGATATTTTTAGTCCGGTAATGAGGCGAGCTGCAGCATTTTGCACACGTTGTACATTAGATAAAAGTTTCTCAGATATGCCAAAATACAATGAATTACCATAGTCTAAACAAGGTGTAATAAACGCGTGAATTAGAGTTCTGAGCGAGGATTTGGTGAGATGTTTGCGAAACCTTCTTAAAAGCCGGAGGTTCGCGTAGTTCTCACAAAGTAATATGAACTAAACAAAGGTAACGCCAAACTACAATTTATGCTCTGAACCAGACATTTATTTTGCAAAATAATACAATAAAAGTAGTTTTACACAAAGCAACATATATGTGAAGCAACTGTATGATAATCGTAAATCAATTGATGAAAAAAACACACCAGTCATTATAATCTTACAATTTGCTTTTCGATTTTGTTGCACAATTGTACATTTATAGATTAAACATCATTCAAAACTAGTTGTTATAGAGCTTTAAATAAAATTAAAAAAACAATTAAAATAAGGATTCGGAAATTTGTAGTAGTTATTTGTAACTAACCTTGCCGCTTGTAGGCAATGTTGCTTAGACTTATGTTTATCACTTGAAATTTCAATGACCTTCTAAGGATCTTTTTTTAATTTTGTTATTTATTTTGCTTTTGTTGTGGACAATGCTCATAATAGTTGTTGCTTCTTTTCTAAACATAGTAGTTTTATGATCCTCAAAGTTCGTGCCATTATAGTTTTGTAGGTAACATATACCTTATCAAGTACAACGCAGGTGCTATATCTTGACAAACAACCTGTGCAATGGTCTTATTTGTTATGTATTAGACGTTTTCGTGACCCTAATATATTGGGGATTCCGCGAAAAAAGCACTCTTATTCATTTGCTGCAATCATATTTTATATCCACCCGCTTCTTGTTTACACATCAGTTCGAGTTTATCATGGTTCAACTTTTACATAACAATCCACTGAAAGTGCATTCACAATGCGCATTATATACACACATTTTGCTGAGCATACTTGCAGTGGTTTTTTAAAGAACAAAGTGTGGGCACAAAAAAGCTAGCTTAATTGAACTGAAATGAGGGTTAAAAAGCATAAAAAAATTTAAAAGTTTAAAAGCAACAACAACAAAGGATGGCCATGTGCAGCGAGTTTTCCTATATTGTTTAAAAAATATTGCATTATGATATTTCTAACCATTACTAGATTGTTCAAAACGTCATTCAACGCCTTTGCAAATCCACATCTAAGAGTTATATGCAAATAACCAATTTCTGCAAATACTTGGTTCTGATATAAATTCAAATGTTTTGTTAAGCATCGAAAAGGAGTTGTATCACATGATGTCAGAGTTCCACAAAACAAAAACTCTACAATGTTCTACTCTAGTCAAACTCCATGCTTTTCTTCTCTTCTCTTGAGAATGTCCAGTGAAGTCAGGACATTTCAAGTTATTGCAATAAATATATATGTATTTTTCTTGAGTAATTATCCGAATTATAAATTTAGCTTAAAAATGCAGTTGAAAAAAATGTTCGGCAAAACAAAAGAATTGGTTTATTTCAACAATACATTAAATAACTGCCAGGATAAAATTACTTTCGAATTGCAGTACATATGTAATAAAATTACAGTTGAAAATCTAAAGGCTTTGCTCACGCATATGGCAAAACGTCAAAAGAGGATAAGATTGTTTTACTACAATTTAATTCAGCTAATAATAGCGCGTGTTAAGCATGTGGTTGATTGCTCCATCTTTTTGGATAATGTCCCTCTTTTGCGTAGTAAGTTTTAAACTTACGAACATGATTTAATGCAGAATCAGAACGAATTAAATTACCACCATTATCATTGATCTGATTTTCACGGGCATTGGGATCCTTGCATAGACAGTGATCTCCACAATCCAATGATTCGACTGGTCCACCTCCAAGTTTTGTGGACACGCAGCAATCACCACCATCCCAGTTACATATGGCATGGTTGTTCACGCTGTCACATAGCCTGTCTGCGATCCACTCCTAAGTAATACAGTTAGAAGAACAGGCACAGATAAATCTTAAATATTGGTATGAAAAAATTAAAAATTAATTGTCTTTGGTACTATAAGGCCTAGTTACAAATTACAGATGTAACATATGATTAATTGATACATCACAGCATAAACTACTTTTTTAATAACTATGTATAAATGTTTGGCAAATGGCGAACACAGTGAATTCATTGTGACATGTACATACCCGTTTTCAAAGGAAACTTTAAAATGTTGACTATTAAAATAGGTACCCTTTTGCAGGCAGGTGCGCAGATGACAGCAGATGGTCTTGGATACCACTCTAATGTGCCTGTACACAGCACACTTTCAATAGGTTCAATGTGTACCTTGCCGTCCACATGAGATGTATACCTAAATAAAAACGCATAATAAGCTTTTAATAGCAGCAAAAACAATTTCTTTGACCTACTAAAAGAAAGACTAAATGTTAATTCTTAGCTTTGTGTTGTATTTCTTTTGGCAGGAAATAGCATCAAAATGGCCATTAATAAAGAAAATGAAAAGTATAAGTTCTATAACAAAACAGACCTTAGCATAGGTATTTCCTCGGTATTGTTGCAAGAAGCTTGGCAATGAGAACCTGTCAAAAATAAATTGATAAAATAAAAGTGTGATAATTGTGCAATAAATAGACAATAATGTTTTTCAATTTTTCAGACACCTTTGGACAGACATCAAAATAATAGTGTGTATATGTCTTTGCTGAATTATAGTTGATATTAAGAATAAGAATTATATTTTAAAAGAAAATTTTCATTTGATGTGTTAAGAAAATAAAATAATAGTCTTAAATTCCATGTGTGGTGGTACATATAGGAAATAAAAAACACATGTTTTAAAATCTTCTTATACAGCAATTTTCTTTAAATTTGAAGTTCGAACCCATAAAGACACAACCTCTGTTTTCCAGCTCAGTTCTGGGTCAAATGTTTAAAGAGTAGCTTATAACTGATGTGCTGGATGGAGTGATTAACACAACATTGTCTGAATAGCAAAAACCTATATACCTATAGTAGGATTAGAGCAGTTAAAGATGACACCCTCGGGCTGTGTTATATTTGGACATGTACCAACTTCAAATTTACAGCGAGCAAAATCATTGTCCCACTGCCGATTTTGCTGACATATGCTTGTTGATGTAGCCTGGTAAAATTTATTAATTACTGCAAAAACTATTGCTTTCATTTTGAAAAATATTTTCATTGCAAAGTAGTGATTTTGAGTGAAAACTGTTTTTCACAAAAATCATTTAAAAGGATTACAATTAAGTAGATTAATTTAATAAAGTAGAAAGCCCAGAAAGATTTCAGCTAACGCATCTTGAATTAATGCACTCAGATAAATTTAATTTTAACGTATGTGAGCTTTATTTTATTATAACGAAATCTGGTTTTAAATTAATAAATAAGTATAAGGCATATATTTGATAGTTTCAACGTTTAACTGCTTTAAATCAGTTCATCAGTTCAGTTCAACACATTATTTGTCTAACTGAATAGTTGTAGCTTCACTTTCTTTCTGATTCAGTCTTCGCAGAAATAACGCATAAGGAAACTTCCGGAACACAGTTGTTGTTCTATAAATATGCAGCTATGCAACATGCGTAACCTTACCCCATTAGGGCCAGGGCATTTAAGAGTACAAAGACTTTTGTAGAAGAAGCTGTCAGTGCAGGAGTATAGACCTCTATACACCGGTAATGGTTCGGCACACGTGACTTTTTCACACACTGGGGAATCCCATTCACCCTGATCATCACATGTCATTCGTGTCGCACGCCTGTGTGTATGTATGTTTAACTAAAGCATTGATATATATATATATATATATATATATATATATATATATATATATATATATATATATATATATATATATATATATATATAATTTCTTCGGCTCTGATGTCTTAAACTATTTTGAAGAATAAATTATACATTTTGTCAAATGCCTATTTTATTTTATCAAAAATTGAAGTTAATGAAAGCATTACATGAACTAAATATTACTTTTTTGGTGAAGTTCCAACCATCCTATATCCCCTGGAACACATAACTTTGCATCGCGTACCGACTGCTAGCTCATCGGCGTCGCATTCAGTTGAAATAATAACTCCTCCCTTTAAAGCAGGTCGAGAGCACATGACCTCACAGTAAGCTTCCGGAAGAGACCATGTTCCATCTGATTGACAATGAATCATGCTTTCTGGACCTAAAAGAAACGTCTCTAGCGTAAGCTTGCAAGTTTGAAATCCAAAAAGTAGATTCTTTTACTGTTTAATTAAAATACAGATAATATTTGAAGAGCTATTTATAGCATCGTCTTTTGGATATTATTATTCAGCTCATTATCAAAGTTAATATCTAAACTTAATATTGAGAACACCTTACTTCTTTTGATTCAGTTACAAATTAAATCTTTAGAATGATATATTGTTTTTAGGATACAGTACAAATAAGGATGAAGACATTAAAATTGAAAGAAAACAGACATAACGTTTTCAACGTATTGCCAAAAGAACTACTAATAAATATTAGTACCCCGTTTTACTGCTGGGAGTTTGCAATCAAATTTGCATTTGCTGTTGAATATGTAGCCATCGGAACAATCCACCTTAGCGTGAGGTATAAGCGGTTCTTGACATGTCACCGGTACACATCTGACGTCACCATGCCATTCACCTTCTATGCATGTCACATATGCCGTCGAAGAGGATACCAAGTAGCTACAGGAAATCATCATATGTATAACAAACATCGTATACATTGTGCAAAAGGAGAAAGCTGAAGAATTGGAAGTGCGAGTGTAAACGGACTACTCAGGTGCCATTTATACGGCTTCTTGAAAAGGGAGACATGACATGAAAAACTATTGCAGAATTTGTTGTGCTGTTGATGCGAACCTTACAAAAAGAGCATTGCATCATCACTAAAAATGAAAGCAGAAGGGGCTTTGATTGTTAGCTCATTACGTAACAAATAGGTAGCACCAAATCGCTTGCAATCAGCTGCAAATTAAATCACACACACTGATCTGTATAGAAATCAGTGCCCAATATCAGACATTCATTCATGGACCTCACGTTTCTGTTGGAACTTTGCATATTTCACACTCAAGTTTATTCTATCAGTTTTTTTAAATATATAGGAAATAATTCAGTTGTAAATTAAAACGGTTTCTTCTATTGATTTATTGATAAGGACACAAGCGAGATGGCGTTGGCAAGTAATTCCATTGTTTAAACATCAACAAGGCACGACTATAATTTGAGGATCTGATCTGTAGTTAATGAATATTGTGAATTGTTAGTTGTTCATGAGCTGGCTTAATTCTAAGAACGAATGTGGTTTTATCGCTCATAAATATAAAAAAATGAGTTTGACAAACTTCAATAAAACCTCAGGTTCGGACACCCTCGATAAACCGAACAACACATTTTACATCCATTTTTATGATAAAGAAACCTGCATAAATAGGGCACCTCACTATTCCGGACATTGGTCACCAGGTTTGGTACAAAATACATGCATGCTGTATAAAGATCCATAACATTCCAGATGCTTAAGATAAGAACCTGGTATTTGTGTACCTGATCATGCTTTGTTTGCTGTTTGTTTTGTTGCGGAAGCAGAATGCGTGCAACATATAAATACACTTGAAAAGTTTTATGTTATTAGTGCAATAAGTTTGTTTTGAACAGCGAAATTTCTCTTCTTTCTCCACAAATCGTTTCCTCACAACTCCTCCAAAAATTGGGTTTCGGAGGTATCTATTCTGGTATTGTTTGAAATTTTTAGGCGAAAGATGCCTTCGGAATTGTTTTATTTTATCGATAATAAATGCATATCACAAATGAACGATAATAAAGCATGAGTGTAGCTTTTCAGCTATAGCAAGTTGAATAAACAGCCAGAAACATAAACATAAACATGCTTGCATAAACAGTCAGTATTTGTGTTGTGGCCCTCTGCGTAAAGTAAGAAAAATCGATGCGAGATATTTGTACTCAGGCAGCAATATAAAAAAAGACAGGTTCTGTGTACTGGCGATTATGTGCTTTGATACAATTTTAAATGTAGAATTGTCGATAATACATACAGTTGGTTGCTCAGCTTCTCAAACGGTTATAAATTTGAAACCCCGCTATAGCCCACCCAGTCTACTGTTTCACATTTTCTCACCGGTTCTCACTCTTCCCTACTCTTTTGTTTTCTCGGTTCGGAATGTTCGGAATATATTCATACTCGGAAATTTTTCTTCAGATAAAAAAATAAGTAAACTTTTCGAATAGCGATACTTAATTGTTCTCTGATGTGACTTTTATTTTCCCTTAACATTCCCATTTCAAATAAATTGCCTTTTCAAAAGCAGTGTTTCTAAATAAATTTGTTTAGGGGGAAGGGGCTCTATATTTCGTGTGGTCGTCAGCGCAACATCACAATCACTTGGAAGACATAGTTTATTAAACTGAATTATCAATCGCATTAAAAATTTTATTTTATGAACATGGTAACATTGTGGCAAGTTTTATACGTTATCAAGTGTATCAATTCACTTAAAAGAAGCAAAGTGCCTTTGTAGTTACCTAATTTATTTATTGTATGTGCATTCACAATTTAGGGTCATAACGCTTTGGAGACCTCTGCTGCAGATAAATGGACAAGAATTTGATGCATTTAAGGCATCTAATTGATGGTTGAACAACTTTTAAGAACGATATAAGCTTAGATTTCCGTTATTTAATGGAGAGGGAGCACGCTTTAATCTTGATTTAGTTAAAAGTGGAAAGGATAAATAGGAAGCATTACTGACGGATACAAATCAAAGGACGCATGTGTGATATTCCTGCAATTTATCCAACGAAAATTGATCCAGCAAAAATTGATCGAGCGACAATTCTTCCAAGTTGGTAGGGTACAACAACTGACATGTTTTTCAAAACTTTTTTCTTTTTATAATTATTTCTTGACTTCGTAAAATATATATTGATAAAAATTCTCACTTTGCTTTTCTTTGAAACCAGACCAATCCCTCTCTACATGTAAACTGACAAAATTCTACCCCGGTGAAGTGCCAATCCATTTTCGAAGACAGGTCTAAAGATAAAAGTCGAATCTTTAAGATTTTGAAAGTAGACTACTTGGAATGTAAAATTATATTTTTAAGCAGTTTATAAGTTAACTACTCCAACGTTTGTTAAAGACCAGTTCACACATGGTAAGTGCACAATGAATTATCTCCTAAATACCTGTTAATGCTTTACCTGTCACAGTTACTGGGCCAGTACATCCTTAGGCTGCACAAAAATAGGTTTTTGAGAATTTAGATTACTGTTCGTACCCTGCTTTTTAGAAAAAAAATTCGCTAGATCAGCTGTCACTACACTAACTTTCGCTTGATCAATTGTCCTTAGATCAGTTGTCGTGGATTCACATACTGTGGAAGAAAATGAATTGCTCTTTACAGCACTTACAAATGAATTTTGGGTAAAAATTGCTAACGGAATAAAACCCATAAGAAAGTCATCCCTTTGCATTATGATGACTTGGGAGAAAATGGCCCCCGACACAGATTTTTGCCATACTCGGAAAAGGTTCCCCATGTATAACATCTATTTCGAGAAATGGGTCTGGAATGGTCAGAGACGTATTTGTGAAGTGATAATGGAGAGGGAGCGTTTAACAAGGTTTTATTCATTCTTTGGGGTCAATGTTTTGGGCTGACTAGGTGAGAGAACAACTATTTGAATGATTCAATAGGGGATGAGGTCTGACTAGGGTAAGTAATTAATAATACCTGTGCGGGAGGATTTTTTCGGATAGGGCAAACATTGTGAGAGGGTATTTCCACAAAAGAGGGTTAATTTTCTGACGGTGTGATTTTGTTTCTGTGGGGAATTTTCTTCCGCCCTTCCAGGTTTAATCTAAGTTTAAAATTGAATTGCGAATGTGTAATCTTTTTTGCACATTCAAAATATTGTGATTTTATTGCGTTAAATGTGGAAAATGAGGGACCCTCAATATACACGACCCCCCGGCTAAACTAGAAACTGGTCTTGTCGTGTCCGTTTTTTTTTTGGCTGTTAATGTATTTTAGGACCGAGCAACTTCATTTCTATCCCGTCAACCTAGATTTTAGGTCTACCGGCCCTCATAACCACCTTGACTTATGTGTAAGTCAGAAACACTGCCTTGTATCTAAAGAAGCTACTATTGGTTACCGAATGGAGTACGTATCAGCTATCTTTTCATTCTGGCTAAAGTTATAACATTTACATTCATAAAAACTTCCACTTACAGGTAATTTCAATAATCCAATAAGAGAATAGCAGAATAAAAAGGAAACAAGTACAGTGAATACTGTATTAGTATTACACGCACCCTCGGTTGCAGGTAATGTCACACTTGTCTCCGTCGGAGTTGCCGTTGCAATTGGCACTGCCATGACGCACTTTGTAAGGCTCGCACTCAGGTATAATGCACTCGTATTGTACTAATCGCCCTGTCCAATGCAAATAAACAAACAAAAGATACAGTGAGAAACAGAAAGTTTTGTTTTTCTTTTATTGTGATAGTAAGGACGAAAGAGAAAGATCTGTGAAAGAAAAGACATGTGAAATGACTTCGTTGTGTTATGGAAGACTCAGATTGAAACATCATCAAAACGATAAACTGACATGTGAATGACAAAAAAATATTTTGCAAAATGTAACACCAGAGAAAATTGTTCAGCTTAGCAGATAAGAAACATGCAAATAACAAATATGCTCGATAAGAGAAATTCTCTAATATACATTTGTAAGTCGATGGTCTATTTTCCGAGTTCTTAGTTCTTAATTATATAATATTAAATATTACAGCTGACCAGAGTGTGGGTGATAGAGTTGATTCTCAGGACTATTTGCCAGTTGTTCTGGATCCAAATACTTGTAGGATCTGAGTGCTACGGCTGAGATGGACACGCGCTGGGCATAAAAAGTAATTCGTGCACCTGCAACAAAACAACTTATATGATGGATAATAATAAGAAATA
The DNA here is from genome assembly GCA_949752745.1 of Protula sp. h YS-2021. Lineage (NCBI taxonomy): Eukaryota > Metazoa > Annelida > Polychaeta > Sabellida > Serpulidae > Protula > Protula sp. h YS-2021. The sequence goes on from OX457033.1 coordinate 13,274,282, forward strand.
GAAAAATCTTTGCTCAGGTAACAATGAAGCTGCACAGTATGACTGATCCTCAATTAACAACTGTGATGTAAACGAGTTCTGTATATATCAGGGCTCTTCTAATATTATATAGAACTTTGCTTATTTCTCATGTAGTGTTTTTATTTTGAGAAGTACCCTTTCCTACTTATATGAACTACAGGAGTCAGCCCAGACTGGACAACCTTTTATTGTATGCACATTCTCTATAAGTGATTCTGCGTTGCGACGGACACTGTAGTTGTTCATAGACTTAAATTCACCTATTTGATGTTAACCGTTACACAGTGATAAATGCTTTTCGTTATAATTAATTAAAATGCGTTCTGTTCTTTCAAATCGGATATCTAGTATTTAAATTACTTGTTCACTTCACCAACACAAACAATATTTATCTCAAGGTATTGCATCATCATCTGCTTTGTAGTCTCTCATTAGGATTTTTCTATAACAGAAAATACAAAACTTACCTTTTGTGTAGAAAAATGGAGTACTGAGATCATGTATGATATTCAAATGCACTGGATTGTTCCTGCAGACAATCTGCACATCCATGCTACCCACGGGATGGCTCTCGTTGTTCACACCCAGTAATTCAACTGCAACATGTTCCATATATTTGTTCCGGTTCAGCTGGATGTCTGCCAGGTCAAGGTTCTCTCATTTTCCACAATTCAACATTTTATTTTGGCAATTATTTATCGATTAACATAAAGTTTGTCGTGTAATGGGGTAAGTCTGATGAAATGCACTTTACTTGTCTCCCACTTTCAGCACATCCAGATTCTGGTGAAATTTTATTAATAAACAATTCCAGTCATAGCTAATCCTCCATGCAGTCATTAAAAACTAAGCCTGTTTTCTGGCCTATCCAACTATGACCTCAAGTAATGGCCAAAGTTCTTTTACCCCCATCCCCCAAACCCAAGTTTTCAGTTCATATATTATAGTTTCCAGTTTAACGACCAGGGTTATGAAGCAAAATTGTGTTGCATTTATGTTTTCTGAAAACTAGCCTGTTTTCTGGCCTTTCCAACTATGACCTCAAGTAATGGCCAAAGTTCTTTTACCCCCATCCCCCAAACCGAAGTTTTCAGTTCATATATTATAGTTTCCCGTTTAACGACCAGGGGTATGAAGCAAAATTGTGTTGCATTTATGTTTTCTGAAAGGTCTCTAATTGTCCTATTAATTAGAGTTCACTCAACCGTATCGCAGAGAAAGTGTCAAACAGGGGTAGTCTGGCACATTATTTGTTATTGTGCTCGTATCACGCGACGTCTGAAATTTTTATCCACGTGGCATGACAATAGAGTAATGGGGACAAGTTTTACTTGAAAGAAAAACGTTACAAAGTTGATTACGCAATAATGCCGAAGCTAAATGAAAATAAACGTTGGATTGCCATTGGTATGATTAATGCCGAAATGTCTATTAGACACACCGCGAGACGTTTAAGCGTGTCTAGGAATACCATAAACGACCTACGCAGACGATATCGTGAAACAGGAACAGTTCGAGATCGACCCAGGTCCGGAAGGCCACGAGTGACGACTCCAGCTAAGGATCGATGGATACGGATCACGCATCTGCGCGATCGGTTTCTGGCTGCGGAAGCTACAGCAGCAATCACACCTGGCATTCATAATCATCCAATTTCAGCAAAAACTGTTTTGCGAGGTCTAAGGGAGCGCAATATTAGAGCACACAGAGCATACGTCGGACCAGTTTTAAACGCTATTCGCAGAAGGAACCGCCGAAAATGGGCTCGGCAACACTCTGGACATGCATGGCTGGCCGCAGAATGGCGACGCGTTGTGTTCAGCGATGAATCGCGTTCCCTGTTGTATCGAAATGACGCAAGACAGCACGTATACAGACGGCGAGGAGAGCGATTTGCGCAAAACTGCGTACGCCAGATCGATAGATTTGGAGGCAGAGCTGTCATGATATGGGGAGCGATTCGATACGGCTGGAAATCACCTCTAGTCATCATTGATGGCAATCTGACCGCTGCCCGATACCAAGAGTTGGTGCTAGAAACACACATCGTGCCTTACGTGCAACAAAATCCGACATCGCTGTTTATGCATGACAATGCACGGCCACATGTTGCTGCACAATGTCGGTATTACTTGATAATAAATAATGTAAACACTCTGCCATGGCCTCCGTACTCGTCCGACATGAATCCGCTAGAGCATTTATGGGATAAGCTCGATCGGAGAGTACGCATGCGCGATCCACCACCACGGACACATGCAGAATTACGACAAGCTCTCATTGATGAGTGGCATCGGATATCTCAGAGGGCAGTTAATCGCCTAATGTTCTCGATGCCAAGGCTCGTGCAAGCCCTCGCAAGGGCACGAGGTAGACACACACGCTACTGAAAGTTGTTTTCGGTGAGTGTGGTCGAATAATGATCTGGATCTTCCTTTGTGTTAGACCTAAAACTTCGATTTTGTGCACAGACAATATCACTATCATAAGGTATCTCTTGTGTAAAATTTATAAAGTTATGTTATATACTTGCTGAGATATCGGTCTATACATTTACTGTCCTGGAACTTTTGTCTTTAAGCATATTTCTGCTGACCCGAGACTCATTCCTAAAAATAGATAATATACACTTAGAAATTTTCTCCGGATACTGCAAACATCTTTGGCGGTGCTTTTTCTCCGCAATTGCCAAGTGGGGAAGGGAAGTTTTTTCAGGGGGAAGGGTTCCCTGGATTTCGTCTGGAAGTGCTCGAAAAAGCAAACCAACTTTATATAAAAAAAACCCTTGATTCGTATCCCTCAGTAAGTGTTTGTAATGTTTCTGTCCAACTGTTGCCCAGATCAATGAGTAGCGCATGCTTCCTCACACCACAATGACTAAGTCTAATCTTACAGCGCTTTCGAAAGTTATTCAATCATCAATTGTATGTCTTAAAGTCATCAAACCCCAGTTGTATTGTACACTGTTTAATATTCTACGGCAATAGAGGTCTCAACAGAGCGGCGTTATGACTCTTCCTGTAAATGTTAATATCCTAACAATTGTGTTTTTATATGCATGAGGCTAATTCCACTGCAAAACAACAGCAAACAACATGCTGCGGTACCCAAATGCCAATGTCTTAGGTAAAAGACACGGAAAGTTAGGGCGCATTATACAGAAGACCTTGTATAGCTGAAACTGCTTGTCTGTAAGCAAAACTAAAAGTACTGAAACAATCAAGCGCAACCTGTATGTTTGTAAACAAAGAAATCACCCGTGATCCTTTCCACTGCGCCGCTAGTGGGGTCCACCATCCCATCTGAGCCGAGGTAGATTATCACTGTGGTCGCTACCACGGGTTTTCTGAAGTACACTGTGACTGAGTAACGATCAGCATGCATCGCGCATGGCAGCCATGCTGAGCTATCGTCCAGCTCAACGCCGCATGTCTGCAAACAAAGACAGCATGTACAGCAACAACCCAGCTCAACGCCGCTTGTCTGCAAACAAAGACAGCATGTACAGAAACAACCCAGCTCAACACCGCATGTCTGCAAACAAAGACAGCATGTACAGAAACAACCCAGCTCAACGCCGCATGTCTGCAAACAAAGACAGCATGTACAGAAACAACCCAGCTCAACGCCGCTTGTCTGCAAACAAAGACAGCATGTACAGAAACAACCCAGCTCAACGCCGCTTGTCTGCAAACAAAGACAGCATGTACAGAAACAACCCAGCTCAACGCCGCTTGTCTGCAAACAAAGACAGCATGTACAGAAACAACCCAGCTCAACACCGCATGTCTGCAAACAAAGACAGCATGTACAGAAACAACCCAGCTCAACGCCGCTTGTCTGCAAACAAAGACAGCATGTACAGAAACAACCCAGCTCAACGCCGCATGTCTGCAAACAAAGACAGCATGTACAGAAACAACCCAGCTCAACGCCGCTTGTCTGCAAACAAAGACAGCATGTACAGAAACAACCCAGCTCAACGCCGCTTGTCTGCAAACAAAGACAGCATGTACAAAAACAAACCCGCCTCAACGCCGTTTGTCTACAAACAAAGACAGCATGTACAGAAACAATTACAGCTTAAACTGCTTGTCTGTAAACAAAAATAAAAGTACAAAAACAATCCAGCTCAACCTGTATGTCTGTAAGCAAATAAATAACAGAAACAACCCAGTTCAGTCTATAAACAAACATCGCATGTACAGAAACATTTGAACTCAACTGTAAGCAAAAATAGCATGTGCAAAAACAATCCAGCTCATCCCCCCTCCTCATGTCTGTAAACAAACGTAGCATAAACAGAAACAATGATAGCATGCGCAGAAATAATTCAGCTCAACCCGAGTATCTGTAAAGAAAGATAGTGTAGTTTGTTCAGATACAATCCCGTTCAACGCCCCTGTCTACAAACAACAACTAAATTAAACGTTCAAATTTGGCTGTAATAATAAGATCAGAGGGTTTTTTTTCTTTGCTTTATGCAGGTTAGTTGCTTAATATGTAAGAGATTACATAAATGAAGAGGCTACCTGGACCGCTGGTGGTGTGCCTAATATGGCGCTTACAGGGCAGTCCTCACTCTCCATGCCAGGAAGTGTTTCAGCACTGGTTGCCCATTGATCGCTGAATCCCTCTGGAGTAAAGAAGCCACAGTCTTCAACAGATGAGTGTTTTTCAAACTCCTCACAGATGCCATCTCCACTATGCTGGTAGCACAGGCTTGGTTCACCTACAACGAAGTGACGCAAGTCTTTAGTCAGCTTCACACCTTAAAAATTTTAACAAAAATCAGTGGGGTTGTCTTATATTAATAAATATTAACTAAATAAAGAAGCTAAATATCACTATAAATCAGTTACTACTTTCGAACTCTTCCAATAGAGGTGTTTTTGTACTCCGATAAATTATGAAGAAATGTCAAGATTCCATTTTTCTTTTAAGATACAAAGTATCAGTAAGCCATCGTCTAAGCCTTTACAAACTTTTTACGTTGATGTCTCTACATTTCCTTGCGAATATTTTTTCAGTAAGATAAAATTTTATCATTTCTCATGGTTTTCCTCTATCACTTCTCTATACGTCTATCTCAACCAAATGCGGTCGAAACGCCAAACCTGATATAACTGACAACTTCACATCGTTTCGTTATTTATATCTAATCGAATTCGACGGCTTAGAGTTTATATTGATGGCACCGGTATAAGTGAGATAATGAGAGTGTTTTGAGACTGAAAAGGCGCAAATCTAACTCGTTTAACACTTGCATTAGTATATACCAAGTTAAAAGATACTTATTAGAGTAATCGCAGCGAAGTGTAAGACAGACGGACCCACCCATTGGCGATGTACAAAATACCTCGGCAGTGGAAGAAGAGTTCTATGTGGCATCGGAGTGAACAGCCGTCTCCGTCTCTGAGATTGCCATCATCGCACTGCTCCCCGCTGTCCACGCGTCCATCGCCGCAAAACGCTTCTCCGTGTGTGTAGTGTAGAGGAGGGGAGCCAATCGATTCCACGCCGCCATTTTGGACATGTACTGTGTATTCATACGTCACACCTTCTTCGACGCTTCTGCACACATGAACGTCATTCAGTATCATTTATTCGCATGACCCACACTACCAGCTAGAAAGTAAACACAGATGCTGTTCTTTTATTTCTTTTATATTCGAAATGGAAGGCGAAGCAACGAATATTACCCGACATTGTAATAGATGTCGGTAGAGCGATGTTGTATAGACGTCGGTAGAGCGACATAGTATATACCTCGGTAAAGCGACGTTGTATAGACGTCGGTAGAGCGACATGGTATATATGTCGGTAAAGCGACGTTGCATTGACATCGATAGAGCGACGGTGCATAAAGATCGGTAGAGCAACGTTGTATAGACGTCGGTGGAGCGACATAATGTAGACGTGGGTAGAGGGACGTTGTGTAGAAACTCTTAAGCCAGAATCTCCATTTAGACAGCGACAATCACAAAGCGTTGTGGTAACACCTCCGTCAAAGTTCACCCACCCTGGCGTCATCCAGCGGAGCGGATATGTATGAAGTCAATTTTCATGACCATTTACCGAAACTAAGCAAAGCAAAAAAAAAAAAAAAAAAAAAAAAAAAAAAAAAAAAACTTGCACTCTCCTAACATTTTCATATTTTACATGTTCATTTTGGTATGTTTTGGAAATGACCTGTCATGGCTTCCATTTCTGTGAGCGACAACATGAAGAGGTTGTTTGGTTTTGAGCACAACGCCTTTACAGCGTTCATTTGTCATCTTCCACACAACGTCAGTTTTCCGTTGTTATTCAACGTTGCTAATCCAAAGTTGATCTACGGTCGAGACCAATCAGAGGGAATCTTAGCCGCATTTAATACTGTGATTTGTTCTTGGCGCCATCACAACCCTAAATCGGCGGTTGATCGACTGTGGAATGTTGGCTGGGGGTGATGTCAAAAATAAAGGTCTCTGATAATGTGAACACGTTAAAACTCCGTTGTCGAGATGTCATGTCATGGCCTTCGTCGAATTTATTGCACAGAGGACATGATTGTTTGGTGGAATATTATCTTGATATCTCACCTGTCTATAAACATCTTATCATCTACTTCTATGCTGTTTCGAGGCGTACCGTCGTTGGTCACAAATGGCGGTGATCGTCTGATAACGTAGCTACTTTGGTCACATGACTTGCACTTGATGTAGTTGGATTTTGACTGCAACGCAACAGCGTCAATGCTGTTGATACTTTCAAAGACGCTAGCCGCATAAATTCTCATCTGAAAAATGTTAGCGTCGCTGTTCAAATAATAACATGCATGTTCATAGAGAAACTCTTCACGTGTAATATGAAACGAATGAATATCTATCAAAATTATTTTAAAACATGAAGTGTCTGTTGATACTGTATGTCAGCCAAACTACTGTCAACTGGGAATTTTCGTCACCATTATTTTACACAAATTTTAAATGATTTTACTTTTTGCCATTTAATATTAAATTAAAGGCATGCTCAATGAGTTGTTGGAACCAGTCTGTAATAAAACCGTTATTTGACTGTTGTATGGTTTTAAATTAACTTATATGTGTGGTCGAAAAAAGTCTCAATTTTTCTTTTCTTACAAGATAAAAAAGAAACTTTTTATTATTATGAAAAGGTGTTATGATTTGGCTAGCACGCTCGGAAGAATAAACACGTCTCTAATTTGGAACAGCTTGAATGTTACCTTGACAACTTCGATATTTTCTGTGATCCGTGCAGTATAAGGCATGTCACAGTAAGCAATGACGTCATTGATATGCACTGTAGATCCGTCCTTACCATACAATATGACCTCGCGAATTCCAGCTGTATTCCATGTTACCCAGATATACACCCTAAGGGTAAATATAGTGTTTTATATTATTATTTAAAAATCAGTATTTCAGTATTATTTTTGAAAAGGTGAAACGGCACCTTTTCAGAGACATATTTTCTAAACCGGATCAATTGTCGGAATGGTTAGGATTAGTTGCAGGAATGGTTAGGAAGGGGCAAGAATCAGTTAGGATCAGTTGTACGAATGGTAGGCTCAATTGGAGGAATGTTTTACTCACCAGTATCCAAGTAAATTAAAAATGATGTCAGCAAGGTAACGATAATTAAATAGAAAAAGAAAATAAAATAATCAATCACAGTAGTTTATTTTTTAATAACAAGTTTATTTTCCTGCATAATAGGAGAGATGAAAATTATGTAATTTGATTTCAACTTTTCATTTTAAGGGCCCGCTTTTTCTGAAGCCATTGCAGCATATTAACACTCTTTTCATAGTGCAGATTAGCTTAGGATTTAACTATTTTTAAAATTCAACTGTGCTTAAATAAGCTAAGCTAATCCTGCATGAGAAGGTGGCGTTACGTCAGCGTTACGTCATTACGTTATTGGAGATTTTAAGCAGAGCACTCATACTACGGCTTTGCTTAGGGTGAGCTAATCAAGGCAGGATTAGTTATTGTGTGTGTGTGTGTGTGTGTGTGTGTGGGTCATTCTGCGGATTTTCTCCGGAAGAGTATGAACAGAGCATAACTCACCTCTTTGTTACCACTGGCACCTGGAAGGAAAGTTCGATGAAGTTTTGTTCATCCGTCACAAAATTGTCGGAGTCATCAAAAGCCGTCCAGGCGGCGGGTGAGGGTTCGCAGGCCGGAGCGTCGGGAGCCCCTAATGCCAAATCAACCACAAGAACTTAGTAAAACTAACAACATTTAATGTTTTAGAGCGGATGGGAAGACAGGGGGCGAGGTCAGATATCAGCTCTCAGTTTGTTAAAAATTTATCCGCTTTATAGTGTATAAAAGCCCGAGTAACCGGGGAATAAAATAAAAATTTTACTTTCTGCCCAATGTGTTAACTTTTAGAGTAAAACTTGTAAAGCTCAAGCAGCTTTCAGAGTGTTACTGAAGGGTGTGAGTAGGTGTCATTCCTTTAATTATTCTGACTTGCTTAGCAGGTTTCATGCCTAAATGCGTTTGGTTCTTCACCATGCATATTATACGCTGTATTTCGCGTCTGGCTGCAGTAGTGCTGACGTGAATGTTTTGCAAAAATTGTAACAGACAGCCATGAATGACAACTAAATATTTCTTCTTATTTCAGGTTCGACTCATGAAGCAGTCGTATTGATATATTGTCATTATTTATTGGTCTTAATGATTTTTGTCATTTATCTTTTTTCATTGATATTAATATATATTTATTTCATTTTTACAGGCATAACTTGGAATATTTAGGTATCCTGATTTCATTTGAAAATTTATAAAATAATTACAGTAAAACCGCAATAAACCGGACAACGACCATACTGAGTTTATTTGTCCGATTCAGTAAGGTGCCCGGTTTAATGAGGTCCCTCATTGTCCACTCTTTAATGCAATGCGTGTTTTGGCTCAAGGAAATCATACATTTCACACTTCATTTTATTCAAAATTTGAAGAATGACTTGTTTTGGAGGGGAGAAGAAACTCCCCGCAGAAAATTCGCCAGTGAGAAAATCCACATTTTGGCAAAGCCGGAGAAAAGTCTCTCCCCTTCCATACCCGAAGAAAATCCATCTCCCTCGCCACAGAATTAAATAACATTTTCGAAAGTTAATCAACCATCCCTTAGATGCCTTACAGTCATCAAGTCCCAATTGCAGGGCAAACTCTTTTGCATTTTTCAATAAAGGTTAAGTTATGGCTCTTAACGGGGAATGTGGAAACCATAATAAAATGAAGTTGTACGATGTATGCATGTTGATCCCGCATTTGCTACCACATCGAGTGTCCGATGTACGAAATAGTGAGATGTCTCGTTTATTGAAGTCTCTTTATTATGGAAGTGATGGAAAATAAAAAAGGACTGACACAATGCTTGCGGTATGGAGAGTTGTCCGGTTTACCGAGGGTTTCCGCGCCCGAGGTTTTACTGTAGAATATGACCTGCGAGCTCTGTCATCCAACGATCACAAAAGCAACTAAATGGTAACAACATTCCCTACATTTTGTTTCTTGTTAAATTTTAAAACAGAAGCACTGAAGCTTTTCGCAAACATGTTATGATATATGCACATATTATATGACATTGTGATCATTGATTCAATTTAAAAATAACATTGTTTCGGCTGATATGCCAGAGTGGCTTTGATTCGCGGTATTTTGTGTTTGCGAGTTGTGAACGATTTGTGAATTAGTTCCTTTATATCCTGGGGATATGGAGGAGGCCCTCACGTATAAAATGGTTACCATGCATGTTCATGCCTTTTTAAAACGTTCACTAAACGCAGAGTGACAAATTTGAAAAAAAATGCCTCCCTTTTAACGCAATGCAGAAAAAAACCACAAATTTATAAAAACCGGTTTGTCCAAAATTATGTATTTGTGAGTACAGACGTAGCTGAAACGCACGTTACATAAACAAACCCCTTACATTGGGCAATGCGTGTGTATAATTTTTGGCTAACCCGTTCATCTGGACACAGAATGCAGTTCGGAAAATCCCTGTTTTTTAATGGGACGAACTGGGCACTGGGTGCAATTATTCCCTTCCCCTCCTCACCATTTTAACGAAATTGGCACTCCGCGTTTGACCTGAAAATTTCCCAATCCCTTTTCTCTGAGTTTTTTTTTCTGCATGCTAACATAGTTGATACCAAGTAGTGATTGCAGATTTATAAAAAGGTGAAAACCTAAGCTTTCGCATTTTGTAAATACAGACGGATAAACGCCCTCATGTCGCTTACTTTTACAGTACATTTTATATCTGAGAAAAGAAGGGTTAAGGGGAAGGGGAGTGTCAATTTAAAAGAGTTTACTAATCAATTTTTATGGTAAAAACACAAAACGCAACACCTGACCCAACCCCTCCCCCCCCCCGTCCCCCCTTCTAGATCAGCCAACGATGCCTCACCCGTGGCCTGGACGGCACCGTATTCCCATGTGTTATTGGCCTTCGTTGGAGACCAGGCGGCACTCGCGTACTGCAAGAGAGATAGGTCTTCCTGGCACATACTACACACGCCATGCTCATGGAACGTGAATTGGATTGTAGGCACCCAGGATAGTGTCACGGTCTTCTGTGATGCTTCTATAACCTGCAACATGAAAACGAATAATATACGATCTTCATAAGCCAATTCGTACTTTCTGTTCTTTCCGATGTAGGTATCGTTTCGACTGCATTTTTTTTGGGATAAAATAAAAAGAAACGAAAAGGAAAAGACATCAAAATTCTAATTTTCTTTCAACATGCACACTTTTGACTTTAAAAGGCCAATATATCATCTTTTAAAACTATTTTTCATATTATTCAACCCCTTTATGAGCCAACATGTGAATATATTTCTGGCAAAATTTTGTTGATTTTTGCCAGTTTTTTCTATCATTTCTTTATATTCTTATCGCAATTGAACTCAGTCGAAACGCAAAAATCCTTCTTCAAACGTCTAAGTACGAATCCCCTTATAATAACAACATGCTTTTGGTATCAGCAATTTCACAATCGAAATTACCTTAGCGATTTTCTAAACACTGAGTAATAAATTTGCCTGGATGATGGACGACTTGAAAAAAAACGTCACTGAGATGTCAACTGGGCATCAGGCCAAAGAAGAAGGAAATATTTGGCTGCTGATACCACCCCCAACCACATAAACTAGTAAAACTAATAAAATAACGATCGCTTGCACTCGTAGCAGTCATGGCCGAGTGGTTAAGGCGATAGACTAGAAATCTATTGGGCTCTGCCCGCGCAGGTTCGAATCCTGCTGACTGCGTGTACATTTTTGTTATTGCTTTCTTTTCTTAAAATTCAAAATAAGTACAGTAAAACCTGAGGACCGGACACCCTTGATATACCGGACAACTCCTCAAACCGGACAGATCTTCCAGGTCCCGATTTTCTTCCATAGACTTCCATTAAAACAAAACCTCTTTAAATCGGACAACTCCTTATTTCGTACGCCAATCCTGGTCCCAAATGCATGCTTTACTGTATAAAGAGCCCTGATACACCGGACAGTGATACGCAAACATGGCTTGTGTACAAAAGCGGGCATGCATGATTTATTTGCCCAGAGATTTGCTTCAGCGGGGTTTTTAATTGCAACGAGGGGTCATTTATTGTCGTAATGCTACGGTGTTTGCATGTGTTTTGTTATCATTTTTGTTTTAAATAAGCAATAGTGGAGTTCGGTGTCTGGACATCCCCTTTTGAGATGGGGCGTTTTCTATCTTTTTATACATCATCCAAGTGTTCGGAATAATTATCGGCTGTAGAAGTGGGAACAAAGAATTTGGCTTAATTTAACGGATAAAATCAAATTGACAAAAATGAGTAATGAAAAGTCAGTCGTCAGATCAGTAGAAGAATTTATCTTAGACAAGAAACACGGTGGCAGATATTTTAAAGAAGATGAAAGCATCAAATTTCAAGCAAGGTGCGGAGAGGGTGCAAGTGTTGATCTTGAAGCTATTTGTGATTTATTTTTATGCAATATAAGACACCCCATTTTGACCCCTCGATATACCAGACACCTCCCTAAACCGGACAAATTAGCTCGGTCCCAACAGTGTCCGGTTGAAACAGGTTTTACTGTACATTTGAGCACATCGGAATGGTGGCATCTGAATGTACTTGAATGAGTTGTTGCCTTTCACCAAAGATATTTACCGAGGTTTTCTTGAAATATAACACGCGCTAAATGACGTCACCATGCAACAGATGCCCCCCGGCTATTCACCAGAATCTACTTCGAGATGGGTTTCTCTTCCGGTAGGTTTCTTCCACGCAATAGAAACTGATTCTTTGCCGCAGTTGGAATAGTCCTATTCCGCCATCCATCGATGAACTAATCAGAGTGAAGGAATCCTGTATTACGTCACTGATGACAAAAGGCATTCCCTTTGAGCGTGGGTCTTTAAACACACGCCATTCGGTATTCTCCGCAGCTTTTGCGTTTGACAACTGGTTGGGAGACGCGAATTTACATCTAGTGTAGTTTATTAAACTAATATGGGACTAATTTATCATTTTTTCATAAACCTGGTTCTATAAAAGTAGCAAAATTTTCACTCGTAACTTCGGTCTGGCAGATGTTGAGTTTACACGTAGCGGTGACACGTTGATAGTCCCGGGAAGTGTGCCTCTTATTCTCCATAAGTGGTTACAGGATAGAGAATCATCAAATGGTTTTCAGCACACATCGCCAAGGAGTTGTTCTTAGTCCTTTCATTCTGCATTTGCCTACTTTGACTTCATGCTTTCTTCAGCAGAGTGAGTCACCCTCTGGTCAGTTTTGCTTCAGCTTACACCCTGTACGAGAAAATTTGTACTGTACGAGCAAGTTCCACACTACTGGTCTTTGTCCAGGCCAGAAGGGATTTATGGCGTTTCTAGGGCTTGTGGCTATTTTTGTCATATTCTGCCCTATCAAACCGTCTTCGGACAGGTATCAGATGGTCTGCGGACAGTATTCGGCATCCTCATGGTCTTCGGACAGTGATTACTAGGGTCTGACCTTGGACGGTCCTTTCTTGATTCTCCCCGTAACCGATGGTCCATGACGGAAAATTAAGAGAAATCACACCCAAAAGCCTCGATCTCCTCTAGATTCATGTAAATTCGATTCCGAGCGTAATTTGAGATGATTTTACAGCATTAGTCTCCGCATAAATCTTGAAGTGATATTATAAGTGTTTTATGTAAATTAAGTGTGTGTCAACGAATAACACATTCAGTTATTTCACGCCCTGTAATTCTTCTGGGTTTTTTTCTGACCTGACAGAGGCCAGCCGGGGATCGTCACCGAATTTACAGTGTACACACCCTCCAACCTCGTTTAATCCGTATTCGGTGCGCGATCCTTGTAAGATGAAGAGTGGTCTTTCACTCTGTGGCGAATCGTGGACCTGCTCGAAGTGACGGCGTCTCACTCAAGATTTATCAGAACAGACTCAAGAATGATCGCAGAAGGGATAAACACAAAGCTCTCCTCTGCCTTCTTTATCACAAAAGAATTTGTGGAAGACACCGCGAGGAAAGTGGGCTCTGTCACTTTAGGCCAGGTATCACCTCCAGTCCTTTTGAATACTGGTGGAAGTCGAACGCGGCGATATCCACTAAGAAGTCAATGAAAGCCAATACGGGAAAAGCTTTCTCAAAAACCATCGCCCATCTGGATATTCCGGAAGGGGAAGAATGTTCAATCCTCCTCAAGACTTAGGCTACTTGCCTGTCCAAGTCCAG